>KV429051.1:274230-413119 GCA_001632345.1 Daedalea quercina L-15889 | reverse complement strand
GCTTGTCACACACTGGTGGCAGACAACAAAGGCAGCATCTCTCTTTCTCAAATTGCACGACATCCTGTCTACCCTCAGCTAATCGGGAACCTATACCAGGCTTTTGTTCTTTCTGGGATATAGATTCCAAATAATTCCTATTGAAAGAGCTGGCATATTGCATGAGATCTTGTAGGATTGTGTTCTCGGTGGTAATTTGCTACACACTCTCAGATTTTTCATACCTCTGCTACCTATTGTCCTGGCATATACTCTTGTGTACACTGTCCATGATGTCTTATAAGTATACCAAAAAAACCCGCAGGTGAATGGCTGCGTTGTTATGGCTCGAGCATCGGTTTTTGTATCTCCCCACCCTTTGTATCTCCCCTTCCTGAATAGTAACTTACGAGTAACTTAAGACTCATATTTTGACGTAAGCACTCACACCGACTGCGACGGGGACTGCGAATCTTTCGGAAGAAGTGGCTTTCTGGCTACTTTCTGGCCTGGTCGTCTCTCACTACACTCTCACTGCACAGGTAACAATTCATACTATGATTCATACATGTCCAATGGGCTCCTTATACCTTTGTCCGTCCCTAAATGCTTCGGCGACTTTGACCGAACCTCGATGCGAATTTTTCAGACCACTTGCATACCTCAAGGATAACAGGACGGGGGTACATCCGATAGGACTCTGCTACATGGACCTCTCACAGGAACTGCGAGTCCTATAGTCATCGCGGCGGCGATGCTGGCGATGTGATATCGCGGTGAATATTGGGTGAATGCACACATTGCACTGGCACTCGTCACGACGCTACCTTTCCTCTGCCGTTCTCTTCTTGACCACACAGAGCAGCTCGCATGTGTCATTTGAACAGTATAATTATTTCGGCAGCGTATGTGGAGAGCAGGATCGACTCATCTGCAGACGGTGACGTGGATCTGGTGTGAGTACCTGTTGCCTCTAAGACGCCATTCATACTAAGGTTGAATGCAGGATACTGAGTGAAGGTTCAGGGGCAAAGACAGTACGAGAGTGCTTGACGATTAGTCTCCCGTAGGCAATACGACCTTTTGTAAAGGGGGGTAGGCGGTCTTATATGGCTTGACGGTCGCAGAGCATGGGGCTCCCTAGCATATAGACGGTGCTTGTGCAGCATAGCTCTGCACGTCCGTGGCCGACCAAGCCGATGCATTGGTGTACTGCCTCTGGTCATAGAGCGAGACAGACTCTGAGTACAACAAGTCTGATGTGACTACGCTCAGAATAGGGCTCTGTTGTTCTCTGGGCTGCGCATATAGGACCAGGAGATTGATGTCTGTGGTCGACTCTCTTGGCCACTTCAGCTCATCTGATGTCTCGCGTGCGCAGCGTCATGCAGTTTGGTGGAGCTGGACACTAGTAAGCATCCTTCATCAGCGTTTCTTTCCGTGGCATTAGTGGTGACGCCGGCCAAGCTCAGGGACGTTGTGCTTTGGTGCGTTGTATGCTATCGTGCGCTGGTCGTCTGAACAATCGGGGATCAAGTATCAAAACGCTGGTGGTATTTGACGTGGGGAAAGGAAGAGTTGCTCTTCCTGTCTGCCAACCTGACACGGGACCGAGACAATCGCGTCGCCATGGCACGAGTCCAACGGGCGGATGAGGGGGAGATAAGCAGTCGAGTCCGACAGACCCGGGTTGATTGACCATGTAAGTCGACTTTGATCTCTTCAAGAAGTGCTGACAGAGTCGACCTTTAGAGAGCGCCTGTCTGATTGCTGCGTCGGACGACTAACCTGCAGCTCCTTGATATTCGGTCTATACCGTTCGTGGCTCGTAAGCAGGCGACACAGGTGAGTTCCTGCAGTCCCGTGTCTTGAATTCCATTGCCGATCGCTACCGAAGCACAACAGATTCCGCGCTGTGTTGCATTGTTGGACGGATCTGGACCTTCTCCCGACTTATCGGCATACTTGCGTTCAAGTTGACATTCAGAGATACGCTTTCAGTCCGTGCGAACAAGCCACTAGATAGCTCCGCAAGATACGCCCATAAAACGCTTCTCCGCTCAATGATGTTCTTGCGACATTTACGAGAACAAATCCTTCCTCCACGGCGCACCCTCGCGACGTTCCTGTTATTTCGGACTGACAGCGTAGAGTGGGTTCGCTCCCTCTGTATGTGTGATATGATCGCCAGGTACTCACGAGCCGCTCCTGTTTACCTCCCATCTGTCGCCGATCGTATTCTGTGGTCGGATGTATTCATCGCGAAGCCCTCAGGGCCGACTCCCTCGTGTTGGATGTGCAACGAACAGCGTACTCGCGGAGATGAAACGTCGTGACGCGTCGGTAGCGCGTCTGAAGTCAGGGCCCCAACAAGATAGAATGGTCAGGTTACCGGCGTGTGGTATCAAGGCCCCGCAGTGAGTGCTATCTCCTGCGGAGCTTGAGAGTTACTGAACCTAGCTGCCAGGCTGTTCCTCGTGCAAACGGGCGCGGCATTGCAAATCACTGATTGAAAGCGTCCGCAGCTCCTAATGGAGATGGCAGCTTGAGGCTTTAGGGCTACGTTGGGGCTACGTTTCACCCCCACACTTTCGTCCAATTTCAACACCCACGCGGCGCAACGTGGCATTCGCGTGTCCGAAGCCGCAGATCGCAGTATCTCGCGAGCTTTACCGTTACCGGACGTATTGCTTCAGGTATGGATCCAAATCTTGTGGCCCAAGCACCGTTCAGCGCCAAAGGAGCACCTCGCCGGCCGTTGGGGGGCAGAGAGACATCCCAGTTGCTCGGTGGGAGATACGTTGAAGCTATGGCTTCTAGGTGCCTTCCGCAGAGAGCAGTGTTGTGGCTGTGAACTGCCTCAAGGGGTGGGTGGAAGGCGAGCGCTAAAAACTATAGATGGACCACTGGCTGTCCTTGCTTCTTTGACTCACTCCGATTTTTCAAATTTCACAAACCTTTTTTGTGGGAATAACGACAGACTCCTCTGCTCCAGTAAACCGGCCCTGGATTCCCCTAGTAGCACCCTTCGGCGGTCGTTCCGCCGCCAGGGCTTAGAAATGAGCTGAAACGTCAATGTCAACCATGGAATTTCGTAGTTGATTGCGTCGAGTACAAGGACTACCACTCTCGCCGAACATGATACGGAGGTATCTCCATTGTTTCCGTTCGCGCGTCTTTGCCACGATGCATGTGGTAGGGCAGTGAGCGACACGCATACCTAACCACGGTGGACATCAGCGTGCATTGGTGGACTAGATATTGCCTTCAGCTGACCTCGCGATATTGAGAAATACACACAGGCTGCTGACTTGCTCGCGTCCGTGCTCCTTCAAAAACCATGATAGCTGAACTGTCCTTTCAGACCTCGCCCTCGCCCTCGCCTCTCTAACTAAACACGCTCCTGGGAACAGACAATACTCGAGAGGGCCACCAACTCCAACTCCTACCCGGATCGCCCGCCGTCCCCGTCACCAGATGGCCTCCCAGCGTTACAGCCCTCAGTACTTCGGCCGCACCGCCAACCACGCCCGCTCGCTGACTGCCAACCAGTGGTCGGTACCACTACCGACGCCCTCGAGTCCGACAATGCACAGCACGGGTCACCGCTCCATGACGAATTACCCATCCCAGCAAGAGACATCGTGAGTTAACATAGCTGTCTGCGAGCCATCCCAAATTGAGCGGCGGTGACTTCCCTTTCCCAGGCATTCACTGCCCATGCAGCGCTCTAACCCGTACACCGGCTACCCAGCACCGTCAGTCAGTTCCTCATTACGCTGAAATTGGGGGCTTATCAATGTATGATCAGTGCTCCCGCGTCATCAATGACCGCGACTGCCAGCTATGGCGTCCCTTCAGCCCCTCAGTAAGGGATTCCCACTAACTGTCTCTGAGGTTCGTCATTCATCATGTTCGCACAGATCTATTGGAACGCCGCAACAATCATACGTGCACTCTGCTGCATATGTCGGTGATACGTACGTCTCTCGGTGAGTCTTGACAGTAGATCGCGGTTGACATGTACATCTGACCGCCATCGTTCTCAAAGTCACTCACGCGCTGAGGTGGCGCACCCATTGTATTCCCGACATGCACCGCATATGTCAGAGGCAGTTCTGTACGTCACGGTAGACCCTTCCTTGACTTTATAGCGGCGCCTGATCAGTGTCTTCCAGTCCAGCGCCTTCGCTCATGACGGGCGCCCAGTCCACCACCATTCATCAGGGCATGTCATACCCCCAGACCGCATATACCGATCAGTACCGGGAAACCTTGTACGGCGCACAGCACGTACCCTCCCCGGTCTCCCCTGCATCTTCGTCGTCCTCGAACTACCAGTCTGTCTCCCCGTACCCGCTCGTCGGCACAGTGAACCTACCCCCAGTCGTAGAGCCTATACCCTTCTTGCCTGCAGACCCCGTGCAGCGCGTACCGTGTCTTTGGCGCGGATGCAACATCCAACTCGACGACATCTCTACAGCAGGGATCAAGCGCCATATCCGCGACTTCCACGGCGACCTGTCCAGGGCATCACAAAAGGACCGCAAGATATGCCTTTGGGACGACGGAAGCGTATGCTCCCGAGAGCTCGACGCCGCAAGCTTTGCAAAGCACATCGCGTCGGTGCACCTGAAGAGCACCGCGCAAGAGTGCGAGTACTGCCACAATATGATTGGTCGAGCAGACTCGCTCGCAAGGCATAAGCGGGATCATTGCCCCCAGCGTCCGCGCAAATGAAGTCGTCACACCCTGTTCGGTGCGTCTCGGCTTTTCATGCCGTCGTACCCGTCTCCATACCCATTTCGTCTTCTCTCTGTCTCTCTCTATCTCCGGCGCTGAGCGTCATGAGCCATGTTTGTTGATTCCTTCGGAAGATTCCGTCTAGTCTTTTTGGCCAACGCGTATTAGGCCACGACCCTGCTATTCGCTAATTCACGTCCGTAGACTCTGTGTATCGTTACGCTGCCAACGTGTATCATACTGCCTCCCCGTCACATACATGCCCCTTAGTTCATCCCCTACTTAGTCTTAGTTTACCTGATTCCGAGGAATACCTGCTAGTAGTACGGACTTGCGCATTTATCCACATATGACTTGTTTTTGATCATCAATGTTCGCGCGAAGAAGTCACCTACCTCGTGTCCCCATTGGAACCAATCTTAGTTAGCAGTCCACAAAAGCTTGTACGCAGCGCCTCAGCTCTATCAGCTCCAAGTGACCTGTGCCATGTCACTCAGATTCATCCCGGTCCTTCCGAATCAGTCCACTGGCCACCCAGGCTGTACACACACGCGAGGCTGTTGCAGTCCCCGCCGTTAAGGCATCGCAGACTGGACAGCCTTCATCGAAGTTTCATCCCCTCGTGCTGAAGCTTACTCCTCTTGCAGCCAATGGTCGCCCGCCGGCCTCCTCTCCATCTGCAGTGTGTCGATGCTCCTGTACACGGGATGCGTTCAATGAATTGTCTTGTCCATGCTACAGCTACAGTATACCGTGACAATCGGCCATGCCCATGCAAAACCGCTCGCAGCGATACCTTGTTCTGCCGACCCGGGGGACGTCTTGAGACAACTAGATAAGTAACAGGAGAGACATCCGGAAGTGCAGCGGACCAGCGGCGTAGATATACAAGGTATGGTTGACGTTGAGGCCCGTCTTACGCGCCATAGAATTGCAGCTAGACTGCGAAACAAGTTGCGGGACTTCGAACACCGACAGTATGAGGATGCTTTTCAACCTAGAAGGGGGGGTCCGACCCCCCTTTTAGATTTAGGGTTTAGAACAGGGTTGACGGAGTTGAAGTGGACGGTAAGCGAGATAAGCCGGCATGCCAGAGAGATTTACAGCGCGAATTTAGGATAGAACGCGCTGTAAACCTCTGCGGGAAGGCATCCATTACATATATACATACGTACGTATACCTACTTACCAGTAGACTCGGACCCACTAGTAGTACTGCAGCAACAGAAGATGTGCAATTCGCAATCGGCTGTGACCAAGTGGCCGGAAAGTTACATAAGCACTGCACCGCCCACGTCACTTAGTTGAACTGGAGCAAGAGAGCCTCAGTACGTGCAACTGTTACCAGTAACAGCGTTTGACCATCCGCCATGCCTGACACCAAATACTTCGTGTACTTCCCTCATCCTCTGTACCCCGCCGACATAACCTTCAAAGTCCCTCACGGTAGTAAACGGATGTTGTCTAGTTTACTCCGGGATGCACTCCAGGACAGATTGAACATGTCGTTCGCGTCGCACTTCGATCCGACGGACTTCACATTTTACAAGGTATGTTTCTCTTCTTGTCAGCCAGACGCGTACATGACTGATCTTGTTAGCTGAATGACTTGGCCATCAACCCAATCGCCACGTTATTGGAGCGTACCGGTGAGTGGCTGTGTGAACACCGCGAGGAAGCAGGGCGTAAGCTCTTGCGGAGCCAGGACGTTGGCACAATCTTCCCCGAAGGAATAGATATCCAGAATGTGCACCTACTTCTTGTTACTCCACTAAGTGAGTCGTCAATAGTGAACCTCAGACACCCGTCTTACTCGTGTTTCAGTCTTGAAAAACCTCGATGATACAAGAGAGTTGGAAGTCGACGTTAGGGAGGCTATGCTAGGTATATATCTAGGTTCTTACGCCTGTCGCCACACGAATTGATCCTTTCGCCAGAACGCGAGGAGAAGACCAGTCACATACGCAGATTGCTACCCACACCATCGGATGGTGTTTCGTCCGCAGGCGTGCCGAAGGTTGTCAACAACCACAACGACTGTTTTCATGCTGGACGGCCGGATGACAATTACGGCCCCCCCGTTGCGTTGTTTAACCCGACCTTAGGCCTACTCGCATACCATCTTCGCCACATCGACTCCGACATTCCCATGATCGAACCCAGTGATGACGACTGTTTGAAGACCCATGGGTTCATGGTGGAGGCTCTGAGTAGCTCTGACAACGAGGAGGCCCGGTTGTCGTGCATCGCAATTTCCTTGAATGCACTCTTCTGCGGCTGGCACCTCAGCTGGGACAAGACAATCAGCGGCAGTCGCTCTAGCGGAGTATTTGGCGGATCACCCCCTTTCGGTATACTAGAGGTCAAGAGTGAAGCCGGACTGGATGGCGATGCCTCTCTACGGGCTGGTCTATCATACGCAAAAATGATAACAGATAACGCGGACTGGGTTTGCATTTTTACATTGGTCATCATCATCAGGATTTTACTGAAAAGCCGGTGTGTAGTTGGTCCGGCGGCGGCGAGACCGGTCAAACTGCCCCGCTATCCTGATCAGCAGCATGGGTGACCTCCTCGAGATCGGGATCGCCGTGCATACAGATGGTGTTCATACTGACTGGATATTCTCCGAGCGGCTGCGGTTGGGTTTTTACCGGAATGAGAACGTCCTCCGCATAGCTCGTGTCTTCAAAGCTGTTCAGATCGCGGTCCAAGACCTCAGCAAGTTCTATGCAAACATCGACACTAAACCCCATGTGGATTCAGCTGTTTCGCATCTTTTCCCCTCGCCTCTGACGGTGCCCACCTACGAGGGCAGCGTGCCGTCGTTGACCTTCACGCATCGGATGGGCCGACACAGCGGACTACTCTATCTCTATCACATGCCGTTCAAATTGACGAAGCTGAGGCGTTCGGGCCTCTATACCGCCATACTGTCCAAGCCGTCTGGCGCCGATGACGCTCCTGATCAAGAACTCGATGTCGTCGTCAAGTTCACTGCAGAATATAATGCCGAAGCACACCGTATTCTCGCTGACGCCGGTTTGGCGCCGGCACTTCACGCATGCGTCCCGGTTTGTGATCGCCTTTTCATGGTCGTCATGGATTGGGTCGAAGGCGAGACGTTAGAGACGTTCAAGCGTCAAGGTGAACGCGTACCATATAGCGTCTATGCGGATGTCAAGACTGCTATCGAACTGCTGCATCAACACGACCTCGTCTTTGGCGACTTGCGACCTTCCAACATTCAGTGTGTCTGCACATCTGGTGGTGCTGAATCGAGCGATCACTGGCGTACTGTGCTCATCGACTTCGATTGGGCCGGGATCAATGGGAGGTCATTCTACCCACCAGTCCTGGACGAGCCACAACGGTGTTGGGCTCCTGATACGGTGCAGCCGCGTGGTTTAATGCAGAAGGAGCATGACCTGAAAATGCTCGAACCGCTCAAGAAACTGTGCCACCCGAATCTCGATGATGCATGAGCAAATAGGCGAGGTCTGGTGGGCGGCGAGCACTGGGCATCGGCATTAGCGACGGTTGTTGAATGTAACCGACGTTTGTCGTAGTTTGCAGTAGAACATCCTTTTCGCATAATCTCTGCCAATTGAGTATGCCTAACTTGCTATGTTTCCATCAACTTCGGCGAGTACTCAGAGCACCCGGATGCATACATTGTCTTACCTGGGCAGGGCTTACTTCGACTCGATAAATTAGTGGAACACCCTTCAACCCTGTGGCCTGTGGGCAGAAGAGGGTAGTTTTTACAGGCAGCGTCGCCCGCTTTGAATGCCGAGTTTGACGCAACTGAACACGTCCAACGTCTGACCACGCCCAGCTGCGCCGTCGACTCCCACATTAGCAAGTAAATTCCAAGCCAAACGAATACAAATGAGGCCACAGCTCAAGCATCAGTCGCCCGCACCGCCGCAATGGCCGGCGATGCAGTTAACCGAGACTATGCATGCCCCACCCATATAACCACCGACAAGTAAGTCACCGTCCCACTAATCCACCGTTCCGTAGGTCCTCCGCGCTTGCGCTCCGGGATTCCGGCAGTGAATTGGGGGCCAGTGTGGTGACTCGGCCTGGGTGAGGGTATTCGAGAGAGCCCTGAGTCGTCGATCGCGCGCGAAAGCGCGGGACATGGGCACAATCGGATACGAATACGGGGTTCTTGCAGCGAGGGAGGAGTGCAAATCGAACAGCGAGATAAGGGAAGAACCGCCACTGCGTTGCCACCCATCGTCGACTCTTGAACGAGAGAAGACAGAGATCGAAAGAGACGCCAAAGCCCGAAAGAGAAGAAAACTGCCGAAAGAACGAGACCGAAAACCCGACTGCGAGAGCAAGCGATGATTGACAGTAGTGTCGGATCCGGCACACGAGCACATAGAACTGCCCGAGCCCGCTGATCCTGCGCATACAGTTAGGTCTCCGCCCACCCAGAAACCGAGGACTACGCACCGACATCTCGCGCTCCCGCGCGATACTTGGACCCCCCGCGCCGCCCCTCACGCGAGCACCCAGCTCAAGCGTTCCTTGGGGCCGCGCTCCGCAACTGGAGTCCAAACTCTTGCGCCTTCAGTGGTTCAACCGAACATGGGGAGCGGCTCCCGCCGGATCCGCGCGACGATCTCCGCGGGGACCTCCGGGAAGTCGACCGAGTACACGCTCGGCGAGAGCGAGGGCGTGCTCAGGGTGGGAGTGGGAGTTGGGGAGAAGGAGGGCGAACGCGCGGCCTTTGCGTTGGCCTCGGCGGCCTGCACGGCCCATGCAGGCGCCCAGAAGCAGGAGCCCCCGGCGGAGACGTTGCCGTGGAGCACGTAGGACGGAGTGGCAGGAGGAGCGTAGAGGATGGTGGGCGTGCGAGGAGAGAAGTGCACGAGGCGGGGGGCGGTGGTGCGCGCTCGCTTGGGTGCGATCGGGAAGGCCGCGTGAGCCTCGATATCGACCGTGCTAGCCTTCTCACCGGGGATGGGGAAGCCGAGTCCTAGACGAGAGGAATTATACGCAACAGCGGCAGCACGAGGATGAAGGGAACTCACCATGTTGACCACCAATCCCATGATCTTTACGCCAGAACGCGGGTAAGAGGCGCTCGTGCTTCGAGGCCTTCTCCTCGTCGTCGATCCAGTGACTCCCTGCGCCGCTGCGCTTGCCGCGGCGGAGCCAGATGCAAATGACGAGAATGCAGACGATAACCCAGGCTGCGATGCCCACGCCAATGAGCGGGTAGTTAGCCGTACCTGAGGGCATGTAAGCAGTATCTTCGGCGGCAGCGGCGGCAGACGACACCGCGGAAGGAGAAAAGGCCTCGGATGTGAAGAAGAGGGACGGGGTGGGTGCCATCTTTGAGACTTGTACTTGAGGTGCGAGCTTGACGAAGGCTAGTTGGGGAACGTGTACTTCGAGAGTACGAGAATGCTTCGCAGGTGGTGGTTCAAGTGAAGAAGAGAGAGGAAAACGGGCAGGCTAGATATATAGTCGGCCTTGCGTATTCGACCGCGACCGAATGGATTCAGACTGGCGTAACGCAGTCCTAGACGGGACTGGAATGGATTGGACGCGGGCGCGTCCATGACCGGGTATGTGCGCATAACAGACATAGCCAGTGTGAATAGAGCGGCACGCAACAGCAGTTGGCTTGGATATGCGCCGTTGGCCGCTCCTTGGATCGTGACGAGTCGTGGACGAAGGTAGCACGAGTGGACTCAGTGGAGCCTGCACGACGACACTGACAGTCGAAGTGCAGTTACACGTGATCGTTGTATTTGATCTATTCATTTTATGAATTATGAAAGTACTGTCTCTTTATCCTTTGGTATTTTCCATAAAAATACTGCGCGTGTAAGTGGTCTCTGAGGGTCCTACAATAAGTGGAGTTTACATAACTACTACAAAAATGATATCCATCTCCAGAGGCGGGTAGGCGGCGGAAGGCTGCTCAGTGCAGTGTCCTTTTAGATGTTCGTCGGCCTGAGTCTGCATGTACAGAGTGCTTGAGCAGTAGTTTGGCAGGGTTACACATATTCTATTCATCTTGTTATGCACCGATGCCAGTGTACATGCGCCACTACTAGTAACTTGCCAAAGCCCTCTTACCTTGCCCTCGAGTCTGACTGGGGGACACAGCAAGACATGTTCCCCCAAACAACCACATGACAGTGCGCTCAGAGCAGCACTTCCATCGGAGCCGAGAACCGGAGAGGAGCACGGTTCCTCCTCGACGAGTAAGACTTTAGGTAGAAGGAACGGGCTAGAGGAAACTCAGGTCACCGAGGAACCGAGTCAAAAGGAAAGTGGAACAGGTGAGAATAAGGTCCAGCCTCACCGGGTAGGAAGTCAAGAAAGCCGGATGCTGGACTTGAGAGGGACAGGGAAGAGCGCAAGTAATCAAACACCGCTCATACAAAGACTTCGTGGATGTGTAATGAGTCTTGGTGTGGGAATAGAAGGGTAGGGGAACTTACCGACGGAACGGTCAAAGCACATAGGCATAATCAGATGTGTGGTCGAGCAATCGTTGAAATGTAAGGATGCGAGGTGCCGGAATAAAGCCGGAGTTACGAGGGGCTGCGCTGACATGAAATCGATCGCTTGTCAGATGCTGGAGGAAGAGATACTGGCGGTGGAACGCACCAAGCGAACGACTCGCCTGATTGGTCGGAATGTTTACAGTCGATCGTGTACATGTACCGCAACGACCACAGCTTCAAGGATCCCTACATTGTGATCAATGAGAGATCAATCAACATCAGCCCTTACGCGCGCGAGTGAAACAGGCATTGAACAGACGCGACCCCTGGTCCAAGGCCCGCACGCCTGCAGTTCCGCGATGATCGTGTCGAGTCGACAGTGTGCCATGACGAGGTCGTGCTCCTAGTGTGCAGTGGGACTGCACTACATTTCCACAGGTGTGCGACTATGGACGTAGGACGATGCCGATCGACACGTGCGAGGCAAGGTGCGTTTGACTGCGGAGGGGAAACTTTTCACTGCGATGGGCGGAGTTTCGGGCAAGGTGAGCAGAGGCGGCAAGGAGGCGTAGGGGAGAACGGGCCGATAGGGAAGCCAGTTGGCCTTGGTGACTGTCTGGTGTGCAGATGAATAGTGACGGTTAGGTCGCAGCCAGCATAGGAAACGCGCCTTCCCGAAGGACGTGTTCGTTGCCTCAGGGCTGGCTTCAATGTCGCGGCCGCTTTCTGCTCGCGTCGAGCTCAGCGTCAGGTGATCTCAGAGTCGCGCCTTGAGACTGAAGCGAGACTTGGATTTATCGAGCTTCTCGCCGTCCCATTCTTCGTCGCGTGGGGTCAGACAGACGTACGGAGCGCACCACGTGAAGAGCACCGCAAACCTGAGACTTCGCTCGGATTTGAGATGAAGACTCTGCGGATGGAGGGGGACGAGGATGGATCCCCTGGTTGCCAATTGGGCATACGAAGACGAGTGCCATTTTTATCGAAAGTATAGTGTAGAGTCGAGACTCGTAGGCAGAGCAATGCGAGGCGACTTGCGAAGGGTGAGGGTAATAGTAGTGATACAAGAGGAAGGGCATCTTGCTCACAAGGTTGTGTGGTATGTTCCCGTACGTAACCGTTCTGCTGGAAGAGCCACGCGTTCGCCTAGGATGAATCGGGACACTTGGTTTGAAAAGTGGACCACTCTACTCCAGGTGCCAGGTAGTAGTCCAGACCTGCATCTTCGCATACACGTAAATATTTCTATCGACAGTGGAGCCTTTTGTGCAGATATCAGAGCAGTGTATTAGAGCCTACCTGTGCACTCAGAACAAGCAGTCCAAGACTCCGAGCCAGACACAGGCATCCGCGTTATCTCTGTATGGAAGCCTGGTATACACTGCACTGGGTGGCAGCACCGAGGTGTGTTGCGCAGCTCGCGCTGTCCACCGACATGTACAGCCCAATGCATAGATCAAGCAATACCCTCACTGGGATAGATTTGTTCATAATGCTATACACGGGTGGTTGAAAACGCGCTGCCGCCCGGCGGCCCACTCATGGTAAACTCACCGAATGAAACCGTTTTAGGCAAGAGCTTGAAGAGATTGCGGTGAAGGCCTGAATGATATATTTTGATGGCTATCATATCCAACCAGCTGTGTATCTGGAATACAGATAACTGTACATACCAGCTCGTCATGAGATAGGAGGAAGGTGATTGGTGTAAATGAAGCTTGGGCTGCACTAGCGGCGTGGCGTGAACATAACGCGGCCCGGCATGTCACGCGCGGACTTGGACTCGTCACTCGAGGGCATGCTGTACTCCGAGAGCTGTACTCCTGGGCAGTGGGCACAGAGTATAAGTTACCTATGGCCCAGCTGCTTGCTCGGGCTGCTACACTAGAAGGCCATCGCTGTCCATCTCCAGGTATCAATATATCAACTCTGTATGTGCTCTCACCTGCTGTTTTCGCTCTGGGAGAACCTCTCCAATCAGACGATCACTTCATTTTCTAGCATCTAGGCGATTTCAACGGGCCTACGTCACCTCGAAGTTCAAATGGGCGCAAATACATACAACTATGTATTCTTCACGCTCCGACATCGGCGGTTTTCCCGCTGGTGCCGTGCCGGTCTATTGGGCCGACAGCAATGCTACACGTTGTAACGTCTTACTCGAAATCAACACTTCATCGGACGCAACGGGCGCAAGCTATACTGAATCCACCTACGCTCATCCCATTCACCAGCCCCTTTAGAGTTTCATTGCCCGTTCAGCCATAACACGTCCCTGTCCAACTGTACCCTTCCTTGATCCACATCCGTTATGCGGTCAGCGCCAATGCTCGTATCACAGATCTTCGATGCAAATTGTTCAACTCCAGGGGAAAGGAGGGCCCTTTTCACAATATCAATTCTATTTGTCACGGTAACGACCACCCTCACGGCGCCAGAACAGAGCTACGAATGAGCATGTCTACATTCACATTGCATGCCGTCGTTCCATCCGAGCTTTGTATGCGAAGCCTCAGAACCCAAACAATGTACAGAAATAATCGACCGGTCACGGTAGGATCCAGGCAAGTGGTGCGTTGGAATGGATGTTGGATGTGCGCTCATGAGTTGATTCATCTATCATTTGTCAGACAAAGTCTCGGTCGGTTATTTACATGCAGTCAGCGGTCAACAAAGAAGCATTTCGGTACCATTCATTGTCGCTCGACTTACCCAAGAGATTGATCCGACAGATGAGAGAATCCTATGCTACGAAAGGGAGCTTGAACGTCTTGTTTTCGCCGTCGTGGGTACACGCAAGTCGACAATTTTGCAGTCCTGCTATCATTTCATTCTCGGGACTGTACACTCACACGTAAGAAGATCCGCGGAAGGAATGAGAGACAAGAGATTTTTATCAAGGTTAGTCGCTGAGGACTTGGGTAAGTACTGGAGTTTCTCCCACACTATTGTTGAATGCGGAGCTAGAACTTGAAGGCACGTCAGTACGCCGGGAGCGAGCCGTGCCGACTATAGAGCTTTGAAGGACAACATGGAGTGTCGCTGATGAATTTAGGATGCTTCATCCCCGCTGTGACGGTCGTTCAAACACATGGGGGGTGAGTCGTTTGCCTTGGCCAGAAAACATGAAGTCTTGATTGACCCCCAGCCGATTGAGAAACTTAACCACCTCAGAATTTGGGGTTACCCGGTGAGCTCTGCTATACACATCCGAGGCGTCTCACAAGCAATAGGGTTGACGCAGACAAGGCACGCTATTTACGCCGGCCCCGTGGAGACGGTCTAACTTACGTGATAGGCGAGTCATCCTATGTACCAATGTGTACCGCCGTGTGATAACGCCGCCGTCGATTCGCATTGCAACAGGATACGAGATGGAACGTGCTGTCGTGCGGTCGAACTACCAGATGAGGGTCCTTCCTTATCAAGCTTCGAGCCACTATCATTCTTCAATATCACCAGGCTCAGGCCGCTGCCATGGATTTTACAACAGCGCATAGAAGGAGGACGCGTATTGACTTCCTCGTCAGCTTACTGGTAAAACTGGAAGCTAGGCTTTATTCCAGGCCGCCAGTTGCGCTAACGGCCCACTCCTTATCCACCGCTTTACCTTTGATTTGAGTTTTTTGTGAGGCAAGCTGGGAATAATTCCTTTTACCGTGAAGTCCAGCCACGAGAGGTTCAAAATTAACCCGACAAGAAATTGTATGTACCTTGCTCCGCCTAGCAAATGGATTCATCTAACGGTGAAATTCCAAATAAGAGAATCCGCTTCAACTCATATACGGATTCATCATGTTCTGTGTCTCATCATGTCTTTAGTGTCAACAATTCCTTGGCACATGCTACTTGGTGCGTTCTGTTGCCAATGTCTTCCTTCGATGCTGATATGTGCAAATACAAACTGCAACAGAACTTCCCAGGCCGCAGTTCGCCCGCAAGTGAGAGCCACCGCGCCATACAGAGGTGAACGATGAACTGATGGAATTAACAGTGTCGTGAGTGCCTGCCCTCTTCACATCTGGTGCTCCGCGCGAATTAACACAATTTATAAAATCCCTCAGCTGCATTGCATGGACGCGCGACCATGATTCACGGCATTGTAGATGGCGATGTCAACGCACACCGTGGCCCTGGATCCGTAGGAAGGGGTCTGATGATCTGCGCTAGAAATTTCTCGGGTGCGCCGTGTACGGCATGACGTGCGGAGGCATTCCTCCAGACAGGGCCTGGAAACAGGCGCATCTGCCACGAATTCGAGGATTTAGCCGCCTGGAGATAGTGGTCGGTGGGCAAGAATCATCTTGCGGGGGATCCCGCCCTATGTGAGCGTCTTTCGGCCTTGAAACTGACCCACCCACCCACTCAGAAATCTATATACAGGACCAGAAAGAATGCATTCTCTCCCACCCGTCAACCCACCAAGCCGCACCGTCAACCCACCACCATCCGCCATGGATCCTCGGCGAAGCCACAGAAGTACCCGGACCACCCTCCGGTTCCACCCTTACCTGTCTCAGGCTGGGGGGGTCAGCCATCCGTCGAGACTGCAGTCCATCGACCTACCGGCGCATGGCTTTTGTACTGGGGAGTACAGTAGAGTCAGATATAGCAACTTTACGTATCGCGGACAACAAGACACGCACAGCGGTTCACATGCGCCAGGGTAAGCGTCTCGTGACTCGTATGTTGCACCATTTGTCTCATTCTAAGTGGCCGAAATTCCATCAGGAGCTCGTTCACGCCTACTTCAGTGTTTGTTCCAGCTGCTGACCCGTGAGTACACGGTGGATATTGTCGACAATGTGTTGATATCAAATTTTCCACCAGTCTTTCCCCGGCACAATATGAAAATGCGTCGACTCATAACTACGGTCGAACCGTGCCGTAAGTATTCTAGTCTCGCTGTAGTTTATCCGCGCTTAATAGACATGCTCTCAGCAATCTGAACTCAATCACCGTTCGAAATGCAGCTTCATCTCCTGAGGATCATGCATACACAGCATATATGTAAGACCTTATATATCTACCGACTTGTCAGGCTTAGCCCACCGACGATTGTTGCAGCTATCATGGCGCCCAAGCTCCATTTTCTGAGAATCACAATGGCGGGACATTTGTTTCCGAAGATTTGCAGTGCGTACCATGTCCCGTCGCCGATGGCCAATGATCCCTGACGCTTGAGCATCGTCCATACTAGATGGGACTTTGATCGTTCCAATCACGCCAGAATTTCAATGCCTATCTATCCGTACAATGATTACCGACCCACGGGAAGCGAAGCAGGTCATCGCTGGGATCCTTTCAGTTCTTCCTCTACCTCAAACTCAAACCAATATGAGCGCCAATCGCACTTCGGACCCGAGTACTCTCCTGTCCAAGAATATGGTCTGATGGACCCACGCCACGAAGTCGTCACGCCTGCGCAGCCTTACGCACAGCGCATCTGCCGGTGGGAAGGATGCGGCGCTTTGCTGGAAAATGTTAGTGTGTCTGGGGTGAAGCTTCATCTCAAGCGTCACCACCACATCAACCAAAGGGTGGCAGCGGGACGGTGTGAATGGCACGTGGACTCGAAGGGGGGAGTGTGTGGCCGGCCACTTGACTCCAATAGCTATCCGAAGCACATCGCATCCGTTCATCTGAAGAGCACCGCGGTGCAGTGCTTGGACTGTGGGAGGATGATTGGACGCGTGGATTCACTCACCCGCCACTTGCGCGACCATTGTAGAGCAAAACAGGATCAGATGGCTGGGGAGATCTTGGCTTGATTGTATGCACTCACAAAGCACTTTCCGTATTACAGTCAATGCGACTCTATTGGCGACGATAGCCCAGAACGTGAAAAGCGCAGTATGAGTGCTTCTAGATGTCATCCTTAGCTAAGTTATGCCTTCCGTACGAATTATCCTTCCTGCATCCACGCGTTACAAATACGGTGTACAAACTTGTCTCAGAACCTACTACTATCGCAATACGATAACCGTTCAGGGAGCGGACAACGACCATGAGTCAGTATTATTGTACTAACAGACCGCTTTATCGTCTGTTTCTACGTGATTTGACGCCGGTCTTGTGGTGGGGGGAGGGGGGGTCCTGACTTTTTTGGGACTAATAGACCACCGTAATGGCCTTGTTGTTGTTCTACTTAATGTCATCACTTCTGATTTATCTGACACAATCAGAACTGCACTCTACCACCGCACTGCGGCCACAAGCACTGGCAGATAGAGTTAGTGCGACCGGGCGCTAGACTCGGAACTGAACTTGACAAAATGGAGCCGCCACCCGTCAGTCTGCTGGCAACTGCCTTGCAAGCGGCCTGTCTTCTCCTGGTACTGTTCTACATGGTTTTCCATTCTTCCGGCTGCAATAAGTCCCACCACTTCCTTACTAGCTGTACATTTACAACATGTGCGTCGTGCTGCGTCCCTCTAATGATACGAACATCACCCGTTCGAGCGACTTTGGAGCAACTCAAGCGCTCGAACTCACTGCCTCTCAAGCGCACAAGTTTCGAGTTTCAAACGCTGGCATCTTCGTTCGTAAAGGTAGGTGTTGTCTGCCGCAAATTTGAGACATGCTTAGCATTTGACGTGAGTAAATCCTGGGTTAATATCCTACATTTCTGATTTCTTCAGCTAGCTAGTATCTCAGTCCCTGCGGTCCAACCTGCTCTCCCGCAGCAACAGCAAGACTCTGAGCAAGGGCCTGGGCCATCGCGCCGCTGTCCGACGTGACATTGATCTGATGAGCCCAAATTCGCAGCTTCTCAGCACCGCTGGAAACGTCACAGGAGTCCATGCGTACCATGTCGAAGCCCTCTTCTGCGCGCTTCGCTGACTGTGAACCGGACGTACAGTATATTGCGCTAGAAAGTCTCCAATAAGTCTGCCGCCCGGTTCAATGGAGAGTTCATGCAGTGCCATACCATTTCTTCCCCTTCGCGTGTGATCTGCGAAGGATGTCCTGGATCATCACCTCCACGTCGGGATGCGGATCTGGCGACGGTGGCGGGTAGCCATGCGCAAGGGAAAGGTCGTATGGCCCAATGAAAACACCATCTGTCTTCTGTCAACTAAGTTTCTCGACATTTTCGTACCAGCACGCTCACCCAGGCCATCCACAGACAGAATCTCATCCAAATTCTTCACCGCATCGACTGTCTCGACCTGGGTCATAACCACGACGCCATCATTTGCCGTTGCCAGGTAGTCCGCAACAGACACACCCCACGCAGTTTGCGTGAACGGGCTGCCGAAGCCGCGGATACCCTTGGGCGGGAACCGGGCTGCGGCGACTACAGACTTCGCCTGCGCCGCGGTTGAAATCTGATTGTTCCGCCGTCAATCCAGCATCGCGAAAGTGGACATTTGTGAGGCGCGCACCATGGGAACCAAGACACCCTGTGCTCCGGCATCCAGTACATATTTGATCTGCCACCCTGCGCTTCCGTCCGCAGATGCCCCCGTTGCAGGGATCCGCACCATCGTGCTGGGAGCGCTCTTCCCCAACCCTGATATCGCGACGATGCTCTCGGCCGCGCCGGGTTGAAGCGAGGTCATGCCGTGTTCGCAGTCGATGAGAAGCCACGATAGGTGCGGTGACGCAGTGGCGGCCACGCGCGCGTTGAATGTCCCCGGCAGTGTGATCCATGCACCGAATGCTGGCTTGGACGCACGGAAAGCTTCGAGGAGGCGGTGAGTAGCCATCGTGGACGTCGCAGGTAGGATGAAGCGAATACTTCGTTGCTACATATTGAGCGCATCTGGTCAGAGTTTCGAAGTTGGTGTCGAGAAGGATAAGTCGTGACCATAACCGGGAGCGATGGTACCATCTGACCGTCCGAAGGCTCTCCGTCGCATTCCCAAGGTGGATGTTATTACCAGAAGCGAGCCTGCCTTGTGAGGATACTCGGGCCCCTTGCCGGACGGAGACGGCCCGCTGCTCCTAACCTTGAGATCAGTGCCCATTCTAAGGGTCCAGTGACTAGTCGGTGCCTCAATATTCTCTGGATGCGAGCTCAAAGAGACTCAGAGCTATTCTATGCGCAGGAGTATTGTGTGCGAATCGATTCTGTAGTACTGGGTCCGAGTCGTTCATTTCGGGTTAAACGTTAAACATTGGTATCTCCTTGGTATTGTAGTGCGTTTACCGCCCAACATAACGATCCATGCAGTCTTACGCGGCATTCCCATTACAACTAGTCATAGATATGACAGGAAAACAATACCTCCAGGACGAACGGCAGGCTGTGTCTGGCTATGTATGTCCGACGTAACGAGTAGAACGTTCGTAGCTGTGTCAGGTGCCTAATTTCCTAGTAAGGCAGGAGCAGGCGGATGGACACGCGGCTGTATCGAGCCGGGCCCTGGTGCACTGGTGAGTACTGCGCGGGCAGCGCATCCCAACTTGAACGCATTCATTGTCTGGGCGTTGGTCCATCTGACAGATTGCCGCCTTGATATATGTATATACTGAGAGTATGTATACTCAGACGAACCACCACGTCGACACGAACACTACGAAACCCTGCATCACTGCTAACTTGAACTGAAGTTTGAACTCGAATGGCGCCTTCCGAATTCGTCGCCAAAGCGTTTGCTCCCCTTGGCACTGCTGCTCTCGCATACGTCATATGGAAGATAGCAACCATTTTGGTCGCACCGTACAGATCCAGTCTTCGGAATCTCTCTGGTCCTTCGAGTGTCAATTGGATATTTGGCAGCTTCCGCACAGCGGGCGAGGAGAACATACCCATACTGTTTGAAGAATGGCCCCAAAGATACGGGGCAACATTTGCTCACCAGGACTGGATGAATGTATGTGGTAAACCCCTGTTCAGCTGCTGAATGCTCGTGTGATCGTTTTTGCCAGTCATATGCGCTCTATACTGAAGACGCCAAGGCAATGAACCACATCCTGAACCATGTGCAGACTTACACCAAGTCCGAAGAAGACACGTTCTTTTTGGGCAAGGTTTTCGGTCACGGTGAACAGCTGTTACGCATAACATGATCTGAAACTCCTTTCAAGCTCATGCACTATATCAGGGTTGCTCACTGTGGAGGGTGAGTGCCTCTCATATGTTCACGCGCTTCGATTCAGGTTGTGAATGCGTCTGTCCCATCCCAGGCGAACAACATAGGCAACAGGTGAGATATAAACGCGGCCTCACCCCCTTCTGAAACAGCTTATGAACCCATCCTGTCAGCGGCGAATCATGGTGCAGCGTCCGCTTTCGTATCCAATGACATGATATTCAGTGATCACTAGAACCCCGCCTTTGGCCCAGCTCAGATTCGAGAGCTAACAGATATCTTCGTGGACAAAGCCCAACAAGTTTGCCTTCCCAATAGCATCTGCAGTACTAGGTGCTGACGCCCATTGCTCCAGCTCCGAGACTTCTGGAACGACAAAATGAAGAAGCCCAACGAACCAACCATGATAGAAGTCACGTCAGGGTTGAGCAAGGCGGCTCTGGACGTCATTGGCCTCGCAGGTCAGTGATTCCAGAGTCAAATGTGTTTTACTCGAAGTCCCTTATATGGCGTCCTCGTAACCTAGGCTTCAACTATTCATTTGCTGCACTCGACCCCAGCGGCAAGCCGAACGAACTCAACGAAGCGTTCAATACTATGTTCCAAATGATGTCTGGTGGCGCTCTCAGCACGATCGTGTTTCTACTGAAGTTTGCTATCCCCATTCTGCGTATCTTCGTGAGCATCAAGTCGCAGGCTTCCTGTGGTATGTTGCTGACGGCATTGTCTCGTCTGCAGCCCGATAGATTCGATCGCGACACGGCTGCAGCACAAGCGGTCGCCCGGCGCGTCGGGATGAAGCTCATCCAGGAGAAGAAGGCAGAAGTGCTCAAGGCAGTGTCGGGCGGCGCGGACTCCAGCGACGCGCTGCGAAGTCGGGACCTTCTCACGCTGCTTATCAAAGCCAATATGAACCAGGACATCCCGGAGGACCGCAGGCTCTCCGACGAAGACGTTCTTGCTCGTGCGTGTATCTGACCTCCCTATTGTGAACTCGCTGACAGCTGAGTACGTACAGAGATGCCAACGTAGGTGAACACGAGAGAGCAATATGTTTGTGACTTACCGAAGTCTAGGTTTTTCATTGCCGGGCACGAGACAACGAGCTATGGAACCGCTTTCTGCCTTTTCGCTCTCGCCCAGGTCCAAGACGTCCAACAGAAGCTACGCGAGGAGCTGCTTAGGGTAGAGACGGATCGGCCTACCATGGACGAGCTCAACTCCCTTCCGTATTTAGACGCAGTGATTCGCGAGACCCTCCGCGTGCATGCACCCGTGCTTGCCACTGGTAGGATTGCCGCGAAGGATGATATCTTGCCCCTCAGTATACCTTACACTGACCGTTTTGGACGGGAACACGACTACGTCAAGTATGTATCACGCACACTGACCGGACATTACTGACTTAGCTTCGCATAGGATTGACAAGGGCACCGGAATTAAAATCCCTATTCAGCGGATGAACCTGTCCAAGGTCCTATGGGGCGATGACGCCGCTGAATTCAAGTCAGTATTAGCGCCCTACTATATGTTCAAAACAGCGGATTTACATCATCTAGGCCCGAGAGATGGGAGAAGGCTCCGGAAGCGGTTCAGGCCATCCCAGGTATATGGGGCAACATGATGACGTTCTTGGGTGGTCCGCGCGCATGCATCGGTTATCGTTTCGCGCTTGTCGAGTGAGCCAACTCTCCTGTCTCACTTGAGCCCATCTCATGTCTTGGGCCTCAGGATGAAAGCCTTGCTCTTCACCCTCATTAGAGCCTTCGTGTTCGAACTGGCCCTTCCAGTCGAAGACATCATCAAGAAGACCGCGATCGTGCAGCGGCCATTCGTACGGGACAAAGTCGAGCAGGGCAGCCAGCTTCCTTTGGTTCTGAAGCCGTATCAGCGTTTGTAAACTGTGCTCAGCTGTGATAATTTATTCATTTCCATGGCATTTCGTGCTGGTGAGCGATGGTTCATCGCGCATTTATGGACAGCGCGCTACATCGAGGCCTCGAGCTGTATCTCCATCCGTACTGTCTGGCTCCCTGACGTGATACGCGACACATATACTCCGGGGGAACCTTAAGAAGTCTTGGCGAGCCGTTCACTGTAAGTTAGTCCTCACGACCTAGACCACAAGATGCGCAAACTTATTACCGGCGCTCCCTCGGTCTCTTGCCCTGGCGAGGTAGGGGGCATGGCATCATTATTTTACTATGCAGTGCCAAATATCGTCTGCCAAGCCCTGCCCCGCCACACTCGCACAACATTCATACACTGCCACTACTACTATTCAACCAGTGCCACGGACATAGTCACGTAGCGAGCACTGCATTTACTTGTTCGGTGTGCAATAAATATATCATCCATTATCTTGTCAATGGGCCAAGTTGCTTTGCGTACTAGAGATCCTTGAACTAGCAGTAGACGGCGGGACTCAGACTTGTGTTGGAGCATGCAATCTCGTGCATACAGACGAGTGGCTGAAAGCTTAGTCAGCTATCGAGTAGTATATGAGTCGATAGCCACTTATAATTAGTTTGTACTACACGCGTTTGACGTAGCTCAGACAAACGCGATATCATTTGGTTGTTCGCTCTACCGCAGTCCCTCGGCCAACCTCAACAACTTGATCCGTTCTTGCACAGCAAAGCCTGAGCAATCAGTGGCAACAGGCACGCCTCATGCAGTAATCCAATTGCATAGGTCATTTTCCCGATCCCTCCTACACGAAGTCGCAGGTGGCGGCCAGCGGCCATGTCATTCAATCAGTGTCAATGCGGTATTCTGTCTCCGTTTCTTCTCATTACATCCTGGTACAAGACCAGAAGCCAGGTCCACTAGACACGCGGCTAACTCACGCCAGGCCTTGCCGGCATTGCTGCTAACTTAACACCGGTGCGTACTGCGGTAACGAGAGAGATGCATCCCAACTCGAACAGGCTCGTACACTGTAGTGGAGGCGTCGGTTGGTCTGGCAGATTGCCGCCTTTTGCATCTGTATACTTAAAGCGCGGACACGGGCAAACTAGTAATAACGCCTCGATTCGAACAACCCCCACTCGTCGGCGTGTCCTTTGAGTGAATCTGATCTAACGCTCAAATGACTTCAGAATTCGCCACTAAAGCACTTACTTCCATTGGCACGGCTGCTCTCGCATATGCCATATGGAAGATAGTAACCACTCTGGTTGCGCCGTACCGGTCTAGTCTCCGCAACCTCCCTGGCCCGCCGAGCGTTAGTTGGATTCTAGGCAGTTTCCGCAAATCGGGCGAGGAGAACGTACCCGTATTATTTGAAGAATGGTCAAGAAAATATGGTGCAACCTTTTCATTCCAAGATTGGTTTAATGTATGCGATTGGTGTCTGTTCTGCCTCTGGCTGATTGCTGTATCAGGAATATATACTCTATACGGAAGACACGAAGGCCATGAATCACGTCCTCAACCATGCACAGACTTACGCCAAGTCTGCAGAAGACACGTTCTACTTGGGGAAGATCTTTGGTCACGGTGAGTGGTTGCTGCGCATATTATGCTCTGAGGCCCGTTTGCTTATATACCGTTCTAGGGCTACTAACCGTGGAGGGTGAGCGCCTCTCCTCTGCTCATGCATTTCAACTCGGATTGTGAACGCTTCTTCTCCAGGCGATCAGCATAAGCAGCAGGTAAGATATATGCGCAGCTCCGTCCTTCATGAATGCTAATGTAACCTGCCAGCGGCGTATTGTGGTATACCTCTGGTTTGTACTCATCAACAATATGCTGATTCATGTATAGAACCCCGCCTTCGGCCCCGCTCAGGTCCGAGAGCTAACAGAGATCTTTGTGGACAAAGCGCAACAAGTACGTAAGCTCTTCTGACCCTTCCCGCTAGACGTTGCTACTGACACTGCGTGACTACCCAAGCTCCGAGACATCTGGATTGACGGGGCATCAAATCCTGGCAGTGATGAACCATCCATAATAGAAGTGACATCAGGATTGAACAAGGCGACCCTAGATGCTATTGGTATCGCAGGTTTGTACTTCTGGGTGACATATGCGCACGTCTCTTCTGACTTGTTCATGACATAGGCTTTAATTATTCCTTCGGTGCACTCGATCCGAATAGCAAGCCAAACGAACTGGGCGAAGCGTTCAGGGCCTTGTTTCAAATGATGACGGGCGGCGGTGTCAGTTCTATCATGTTGCTACTGAAGTTTGCCATTCCAATTCTGCGTATCTTCGTGGGTGTCAACTCACCACTTGATGAGACGCACTAATATAACACTCTTTCACCTGCAGCCGGATGGTTTTGACCGAGAGTCAGCTGCCGCACAGGCAGTCGCACGACGTGTCGGGATGCAGCTCATTCAGGAGAAGAAGGCAGAAGTGCTCAAGGCAGCGTCAGGCGGCGTGGACTCCGGCGATGCGCTGCGCAGCCGTGACCTCCTCACGCTACTCATCAAGGCCAACATGGACACGGACGTCCCAGAGGACCGCAGGCTCTCAGATGAAGACGTACTTGCTCGTGAGTGCATCTTCCCCCTGTTATGAGCTCGCTGACAGTACCCGCAGAGATACCAACGTAGGTGAACACGGGAGAAGAACTATATTCGCGGCTCACCGAAGTCTAGGTTCTTCATTGCCGGACATGAGACAACGAGCTATGGAACCGCCTTCGGCCTATTCGCTCTTGCTCAAGCACAAGGCATTCAGCAGAAGCTGCGCGAGGAGCTTCTCGGGGTAGGAACGGATACGCCTACCATGGATGAGCTCAATTCCCTCCCATATCTTGATGCTGTGGTTCGCGAGATCCTCCGTGTACACGCACCCGTACTTGCCACCGGTAGGACTGCTATGAAAGATGACATCTTACCCCTTAGCATACCTTATACCGACCGTCATGGGCGGAAGCACGATCACGTAAAGCACGTCTCGCAGTCATTGATCAGTACATTGGTGATAAGCGAGCTGAGCATACGTCCAGGATCGACAAGGGCGCGGATGTCAAGATCCCCATTCAGGCGATCAACTCGTCGAAGGCTTTGTGGGGCGATGATGCCGCCTTGTTCAAGTCAGTATTGTATATACCAGATGTTCAAAACGGTGGACTAACATCACGTAGGCCCGAGAGGTGGGTGCAGCCCCCGGAGGCGATCCAGGCCATCCCAGGTGTATGGGGAAACATGATGACGTTCTTGGGTGGTCCGCGCGCATGCATCGGTTATCGTTTCGCGCTTGTCGAGTGAGTCTATTCTCCTGTCTCGCTTCACCCTATCTCACGTCTTGGACTTCAGGATGAAAGCCTTGCTCTTCACCCTCATTAGGGCCTTCGTGTTCGAACTGGCCCTTCCAGTCGAAGACATCATCAAGAAGACCGCGATCGTGCAGCGGCCGTTCGTACGGGACAAAGTTGAGCAGGGAAGCCAGCTTCCTTTGATCCTGAAGCCGTATCAACGTTCGTAATCTCTGTTCGATGATGATAATTTATCTATTTTCATGGTATTTCGTGCCGGTGAGCGATGGTTCATCGCACTGCTGTGGACAGCGCATCACATTGAGACTTGTCACGCGGCCTCAATCCAACGATTTGGTACTCTGACGGAACGTGTGCCCAGAATTCGTGGCGATATATGGGGACTGTTTAAGCGAACCATTCGATCGTTCAATCGTTCATCTTCGGCGTCCCTAACCCCGAATCGTGCAAACTTTCCGCCGGCATTCGCTGCCCGCGTTTGGGCACAGAGCCCTACATTTTTGACGCACTACGGCATAAACTATCACCCTCTTGCAGAGCGCATCCCTTTCCGAGTGGATGTACAAAACGAGTGACTAGTACGGTGCGATTTACAGGCATCGTCTGACTAGCCTGCTAAAGTCGCACAAGTCTGCCGTGGCGTTGTATAGCAGAGTATCGAGTATGTTCTCTGGCTTCACCATTTCCGCGGACGTCTGAATCCTGCCAATGCACATGCCCCGGCCCCTGTCCATCCGATCGCATTTACGACGACTGCGGCGTGGTTGCGCGCCTACGGGCGGAGGCGGGCCGTCTCGTGCCGATTGGCTGGGAGCGCGCCGACGCCCCTATTCGGGCAGAACGTCGGCCTGGTTCTAGCCCTCCGGTCGTAGATTCGGGGCGCAACATGCAGCTCGGAGGCCGCTTTTGTGCCTGTACGTTCGGTACAATTGTTCTGTCAGCATGGGTTGTCTGGCCCTCAACGTACATTTCTGGGGTCGTCGCTTGTACCATCAGGCTCTGCAGTCGCGATCGCATGGGCACGCATCGTTTGACCACTCTAAGTTTTGTCTTGCAGCGACGAACGAGGGTCGATGTTCACAACATAAAAGGTCGACGAAATGGAGCCAATCTGCAACGAGCCTGCTCGCCCCGCTTCGTTGTCCTCGCCTTCCAGTTCCTCGCGACCTCGCGACGTCACTCATTCGACCCTACCTGTCACTTCACATCTTCACTGATGTCTCATTTCGCTACCATCTTCGTTGCGCTCTGTGCCCTCTTCGCCTTCGTCGCAGCATCGCCGCTCGCTACCAATGGCACTACCCTCGAGGCGCGTACAACCCACACCGGCAGGGTAAGTTCCATCATTGAGGCGATCAAAGGACACCACTCACCGTATCGCAGGGCACCTATTACGAAGTCGGCCTGGGAGCGTGCGGTTATACCGACGTAGACACCGATTACATCGTCGCGATCTCCCATGATATTTACGGCAGCGGGGGCAACTGCAACCAGGTAAGTCCAGTAGCATGGCCGTGTTGACGATGCTAACATGCGATCTGTCAGTACATCTACATCGAGAACACTGCAAACGGCGAGGTCGCATACGGCAGGACCCGCGATGAGTGCATGGGATGCAGCGCGACTGCCATCGGTGCGTACCACGTCTTCGCAACCGTCTTCAACGTCTGACCGACGTTATGCAGACATGAGCCCGTCGCTGTTCGAAGCCCTCGGTGCTGACCTTAGCGAAGGTGTTATCACCGTTTCATGGCACTTCATGTCCGAAGACTACACCCCGTAAACCGTCTGAGCGTCGAGTGCGCGGCTGTTGAAAAGTTAATTCTACTGTCGTCAATCACTGTCGGCTCCCCGGTGGAGTCAACATCAGAGTTCCATAGATAGAAGACATAGACAATCACAGACTCTGTGCTCTGATTGGATCCTGGCTGTAGCATAAAAACACAATGTAGCGTCTTGCTTCCCGTGTGGCTCCTATTATAGAGATTGTAAATCGTCGCGACGACACTCGAAGAGCGCGGCACTGGGATACAGCAGAGGCACTTCTAAGCCCAGTCCTACTAGCACTCAACTTGGTAAGCTCCCACTGCAGGAAGATGGCGTAGTGATATACTGCACATGTCACAGGATGACTGTAACTGCTTCATGCGGGTATGTGACACTGATAGTTCAGACTAATCGCGAAGCGCGGAGCTACTACCGCTAAGCAGCGTTGAAGTACTTATGATGAGAGTTCGGTGAGAGTTCAAACGTTCACAGTTCTGTCTGTGTATGGTCTAGTGTCCCACGGTACTGGCGCTTTCCGAAGCCTTCCGGGGATGCCGGCAGCCACTGTCACGACTGCTACTCACTGCCACCTAACTGACACCATCACTATGCGATGTTCCAACAGGATTATGTGAATGCTCACTGTTCACGAGAACCATATCAGATCCCATGCCCAATTGCGGACGCTTGGCACTATTTAAACGGCTACATGCTGCCTGTAGCAGTTCGTTAAACGCTCTACGTCGAAGCTACCGGTGCCAGTGACGTAGCTCGGTTTCCTACCTTCAGCTCAAGCATATCCCGAGTCCCTTGATAAATATTTGCATATTTCTGCAAGTCGGTATGTGTGCCCGTTCTCTCCGTCTTTACGAGTATATTGAGCCCCCATGATCAGATAAGTCCACTGGTCACAACCCAGAAGCATATTAGTACAATAAACCCGAGCCAGGAAGACTAGACACCGTCGAAGCAGTCTTAGCTGCGCTAATTTTCGCAATGCCTTGGCCTTTGCCCGCGCATACACCCATCTTCTACTTGCCTGTCGCAGCACTGGCGTATGTGTTGTGGAAGATAGCGGTCATTCTCACCATACCGTTCAGATCGAGCATTCGACATCTACGCGGACCGCCCGGGAAGAGTTGGCTGTTCGGAAATATTCTAGAATTGGACGGACAGGATGTATTCTGGGTCAACACGTATGGCCCGACGTTCAAATTCAAGGACTGGATGAAAGTCGGCGTCCTCTTTTCGCCCCAATTTCATCGTGTGACTGATTGGATGGGCTGACGAATAGGCGGATACGCTATACACAATAGACACGAAGGCGATTCACCATGTACTCATACATTCATACGACTATCCGAAGCCTAAACTAGATGCATTCCTTATAAGCGAGGTGTTCGGGCATGGTACGTCGTGAAGTTTCGCGCACGTCGCATAATCAAGTACATCTTTGGCATAGGCTTGCTCGTTGTGGAAGGTGAGCACTGGCATTGACTGTGTGCATTGTGGTATACAGTATTAACGACGATACTGGTCCCTCAGGAGACCGACACCGGAAGCAGGTAAGCCTCCGAAGCATATAAGCGATGACGGTCCGCTGACAACCATCTGGTACGCCAGAGACGGACTATGGTGAGGCTGGTGCAGCTTAAACTCGAGCGGATCTTAACATACTCCTCTCTTAGAACCCAGCATTTGGTCTTGCACAGTTGAGAGAGTTGTCGGGCATATTCGTGGAGAAAGCGCGCGAGGTGCTATGCGCAGCGGTCCTTTCACTGATCGCCTTGGCTGACGTTCATATGATGACCCTCTAGCTCAGGGACTTATGGGAGGCTCACATATCGGCATCAGGCGACGCGTTCACGTTTGATGTCGCAGCTGATTTGAGCAAGACAACCCTAGATGTCATCGGTCTTGCAGGTTCGTAACACGCCCTCTCGTACGCAGCTTTCTGCTGACTTTCCACAGGCTTCAACTACGTGTTCGACGCCCTCGACGAGACTAACACGCCCAATGAACTCAATGTGGCATTTGCCTCGATGTTCCAAGTCCTGACGGGCAACGACGGTGCGCCCGAAACGACACTGCTGCTCAACTACCTGATACCACCCGCGCGGCATCTGGTCAGAGACCACAGTCTCTCCTATATACTATTGCTCACATCTCGTCGTGCCACAGCCAAGTGAATATTCTCGACGTGTAAATGCTGCCCAACAAGTAACGAGGCGAATCGGGATGCGGCTCATCCAGGAGAAGAAGGCCGAGATCATGAAGGCGGCGTTGGGTGGGAAAGACTCGAGCGACGCCTTGCGCAGCCGAGACTTGCTCACCTTGCTGATCAAAGCGAATATGAACGCCGACATTCCAGAGCACCAGCGTCTCTCAGACGAAGACGTGCTTGCCCGTAAGTATTCAGCTCGTCTTCAGGCATCTTTGACTCACGCCGCGAAGAGGTGCCTACGTAGGTGCTCCCCCGCCTCTGCTCATGTCAGCGTGCCTATCTGCTGCAGGTTCCTAATCGCAGGCCACGAGACGACGAGCTATGGAATGGCGTGGTGTTTATTCGCGCTCTCTCAAGCTCCCGACGCACAACGAAAGCTCCGCAAGGAGCTCTTCACCGTCCAGACCGAGGCGCCCTCCATGGAGGAACTCAACGCGTTGCCGTATCTCGACGCGGTGATACGTGAGGCGCTCCGCATACACCCACCCGTCCGCCACACGATCAGGATGGCCCGCCAGGACGATGTGATCCCTTTTGGTACGCCGTTTGAGGACCGGCGTGGGCGGGTCCACGACCATGTGCGGTATGCATTACATACTCTAGTCTATTATATGTATGTCTAACGACAGCTGGCACGCTAGTATTCGGAAGGGTATGGAGGTCCTGATCCCTATTCAATCCATGAATACGTCGAAAGCCATCTGGGGCGAAGACGCTTTCGATTTCAGGTGTGTTCATTTTTCCAACCTTTGCTAGTACTGACGAGCTCATCATATCTCAGACCAGAGCGGTGGGAAGAGCAGCCCGCCCTAGCTCAGTCTATCCCCGGAATATGGGGTAACCTGATGACGTTCCTGGGAGGGCCGCGCGCGTGCATCGGGTATCGATTCGCCCTCACCGAGTAAGCTCCTAGCCCCTTTTCATTCGTATCGAACACTGACACTATGCCAGGATGAAGGCGTTAATCTTCGTACTCGTGCGGACCTTCGCGTTCGAGCTAGCGCTCCCTGCAGAGGAGATCATCAAGAGAACTGCGATCGTGCAACGGCCGTACATCCGTGGTGCGGTGGAGAAGGGAAGCCAACTTCCGTTGCGCGTCAAGCTATACAAGTCTACGTAGCTTAGCGCTGTGCTGTATTGCGAGGCTGAGCGGGCATGTATACTCTACCATGTATTTGCGTCGAGAGTTCGCGGTCATAACTTATTAGTATCTCAGTTAGATAATCGACTTGATATTGTAGTCCTCTCCGTGAAATGATTCTGCCACTAATATGGCAGCACGAGTCTTCGCGTAGTGATGCATTTGCTGTTCCAATGTGCCAGGTACTATACTCGTTCGTCCCTACCACGACCACGATCGCGACCGAATTAACCTTCATACGACAGTCTTTAACCTGTAGTGAAATCGGTGTTTCAAGAAAGTACGTGCTTATACAAGCACGGTTTCTGGTACTCGCTTCACATCGTCCAAACCTTGGGTGATGAGGGAATAGCAGACGTGGCGAGCCACAGTCGCTCCGGTCCAACCCTTCGTCTGAGCCCCACATCTGCTCGAATCTCTCTATCTTCTCGGGGTAGCTCGTGCGCAGGATGCCGTGCCATGATGCCTCCAATGCTTCGACTACCCACCTGTAGTCAATGGTAATGCCAGTCTGTAAGGACAAAGGATTGAAGTGTTCGCTTACGGCGACGGTCCTCCTGCTACGATAGGCCGCGATCCCGAGCAAGACGCTCACAGCCGGGTAGCATGGACGGAAGCTACGGAATGAGAAGCACAGTATTATAGCCCGCGATCACTGAAAACAGCGGTGCATCGAGCACAAGTCCGGGACGAAAGGCATGCGCAGTAGCTGCAGTTCAAAGTCTAGTGATCACTGGTTTTGTGTCGGCGGTAAAGTCCGCCAACTTGCCTGCAGACCATTTTCTTCCCGGAAATGTCACAGAGCGAAGTTCAAGTTAGCGGGGCATGAACTCAATAAAAAGAAGTCTGCTCATCTTCGAAGAACGAGAGACCATGTAAGTTGAATGAGAGTCTTGGTCTTAGTACTACACGGCGTCGGTACCTTAGGATCACGACCCTAATCGTTCACTCTGCGCCGAACCATTACCATGGCACTGTCACGGTCGTGCTGGCTTGATAATACTATAGTACAATCGACGTTCTCATGCAGCCATCCTTCGCAACATCACCGCAGCTCAGTTCGCGTCCTTATCAATATCCTAAACCTGACCCTTCATATCGTTCAAACCTTGAGCGATGAGCGAGTAGGAGACATTGCGACTGATAGTCGCGTCGGTCCAGTCTTCGTCAGAGCCCCACATCCGCTTGAACTGCTTTATCTTGTCGGGGTAGGTTGAGCACAGGATCTCGTAGACGGCACGCCATGATGCATCCAATGCTCCGACTACCCATCTGTGATCAACCATGCTGTCAGTCCGGGAGGTCGGGTAAACAGGTTTTAGCTTACGCATGTCGAGTGCTCAGGGCTTCACCAGCGAAATGCAGTCGTCCGAGAGCAGCTGGTTGCGTCATGTGTTTGTATGCGTAGGAGAACTGGCCAGGACCAAAGAATCCATATGCACCTGAAATAGCGGAGATTATCAACTGAATATGATTGGCGTTTGAGTAGCATACCCATAGATTCCGGCTCAGTTCCCCAGCTCCACGTGTAACTGTCCAGCCACTGACTAGCAAGGAACTTATATCCCTCATCGGGGTAGAATCCGTGAACGGCGACGAGGTCCCGCAGTATGATGTCTTGAGTTTCTTCTTTTGAGCAACCTTTGAAGAGAGCACCCCAACGATTCGCGTCCTCCGTCCAGCAATAGCTGACCATGAGAACCGTAGACTTCGCTCCCGTACCGCACTCGCCATAGGACGGATAAACCACAGTGCGTACCATGCGATCGGTGTAGGACTGTCCTCCGACGATGTGCCCGAATTGATACTGCTGCTGCTGGTACTTCGCCATCAAGTTCGCATCGGTCCACCAAGAAGTCTTGAACTTGACTCCAATCTTAACGGCGGGTCCGTAACGCAGCGCACGTAAAGCGGTGTTATGGGAGGGGGTGAGCCAGGCTCCGCTGAGGTCCATGGTTCGCAAGCATGGGAGAGGGACAGTGCTGATGACGTGTCCGTACGACCGCGGTTTGCTGGCGCTATCGACAAACGATACCTCGACTTTCGCTCGAGCCCAATCCTGCGACTTGAAGTCTCGCACTTTGATTGCGTTCACTCGGCTGTTCAGGATCGGTCGTCGCTTCACTGGCAGTAAACTCGCCATTTTCTCCGCAATGGTCTGTGCCCCGCCGCTAGAAGGGAACCGTATTAAATACATTGAAGGTTAACCGGCTTCTAGCGAGTACTCACTCGATGCACCACCATTTGACCTCCGGTTGGGGAAACGCAAATGCTAGGCTCTCTAGGACGGTTTCCGACAGTGCACGGTCGTACCAGGCGGTTGACTTGTCGAACGTCTCCAACCAGTCGACGACAGGCGTCGGATACGGCATGAGATTGAGTCGATCTAGCTGGTCCCGAGGTTGGGTGTCGCTGCGATTGCCGGACATGTATGCACGGGTCGAGTATTGATCGTACTTCATCATCAGCTTCCATCCCTCCTCCCCACGCCTCTCAAAGTCTTGAGCCAGCTGTTCGACAAAGGGGTTCACAACGTTCTGGACCAGGGCGGACCAACCATGTTGGGCAAAGATAGAGGGGATATCGGCGACACGCCATTCTGTCGGCTTTTCGCTCGCATTCGCTCGTTTCATGAGTACGCTGTTGTAGAGGAGGGTAGCGTTGTCGTTTTTGAATATGTACGGGATCTGAACCAGACCGGCTTCCCGCTGGAGTTTGCTGAAAAGGTGAAACGTCCGTTTCATCATCGGTGTGTCTGGGAAACGCATCGCCCCTACATCCTATAAACGAAAGCGACACTGAGTATCTCGTCGGCGTGCGCCGGAAGAAAGCAGAGGACGTACGAAGTAATCATGCTGTTGTTCCGAGAACTTGTATGTGTAAAGCCTGCCTCCAACTCGATCAGAGGCTTCCAAGATCTCGTAGTCGATATCGAGAGATTCGAGCATCATCGCAGCATATAGACCACCCACGCCGGCTCCTATGATGCCGACCTTGGCGGAATCGGTACGGGGTGGACAAGGGATTAAGACGTCCTGCCCATCGCGGCGGAGGACAGCCTGAACGAGGTCATCATCATCGTGGAAGGTCTGCGACAAGACGTCCGGAAAACCGGGCGGCAGTTGGATGGGGTTGCCTGAGTACCGCAGGGAGAGTGCGTCGTGGTAATTGTGGATGATGGCTTTGCCGTAGACAGAGAAAGGATCAGTATAGTCGACGTGTTCATTGTGGGTAGTGTGCTGGGACTCCATACTGCGACTGGGGTGGAGAAGAATCGTCGCGACGAGGTCTGTCCTTATACGCACCAAGAACGGATGACCAACGGCAAACAGTGGCAGTCATTCGGCCTATAGATACATGGCGTATGTCAGCAGGACACGCAGAAGAACGAACTAGACTTCTGCATGGACTAGTTTCATGGCGTGGTGGTGCCGGATCTGAGCAGGAGCAGGACACCATGACAGCGCTACGAGTGTTCTGTGGATTGAAGAGTGTGCCCATCATGATCCTCAAGCACTGAAGGCAGTCAATGATTGTCCACGAGTTGCGAGAGGAAGGGGCACCCTACGGCTCGTTGTCTGGTGACCATTTCTCTTGCATTAGCTGCGTGCCTCGCGCGCCTGCAGGCCTGTTGCTTCCCGAACATGCCACAGAACGACGAATCAGTAGGACCAGAATCAAAAGCACGAGTTTGCGTACACACCTTCGCAGAGACTAGGGACGAACGTGCGATCTGGACTTCCCTGCGCGGCATGGTCCACTCCGAATCGACATTATACTTCAGAGCGACAATATTACCATTACGAGCCTTCACGCACTGCTGCTGCACATGAGTCTCTATAAGATCCTCAAGTGAGTTAGTCGCGAACACGAGGGCAGATGTCGCCATCTAATCTTGGAGGCCTCCAATGGCATCTCTGACGCGCGCATGGAAGTGTCTGCATCACGTCGACATCAGACCACCGACTGAATTAGAGAGCTATCGCGAACAACTCACTTCGAACTGACACTGGGCGTTGAATAGAATCTCACAATTCAACTCCAACCGTCTGTGTGACGATTCCCGTACCCGGGAGAGGGACCCAGCCATGATATGAGCTCAATACTACGTACACAATGCCCAGCATCAACAAACCCTAATACTACAACATCATCGTTCACAGAATGTCATTTCCAAGGAGCGTGGAGAAGAATCATCTTGGGACAATGTATCTGTCAAGGAGATGAACTCAAAGAAGCTCGCTCGGACCCGAGGGAGTAGCTCACTGACAAATACGACAAAATCTAAGAGCGACCATTTATGAAAGCGCCGCGATGCCCGTTGCGAATCATCGGAGTCTGCGAGTCCACAGAACTGACGGTAGAGTCACTCGCCGTCGAGTCAGAGCGCTGAAGCTGAGGGCCAACCACCGGCTCGATTCTCGAAACAATCCAAGGGGTAGCCACGGGACTGGGCGGGACCCTCGTGCCTGGAGTGGAAGGGTCATCGGGGACTGGAGGCAGGTCCTTCTCGTCGGCCTGAGCTTCCGTGCCCTCGGTTTCGGGCTGAGACAGCGTGAACGGCGAGATGCCGTACGCCTCGGGAGAGTTGTAGTTGATGCATTTCCGGGGCGCGAACATGGGGAGGCAGGCCGTGTTCGGGATGAGGTGACGCGTGCACAGGACGAGGATGACGTTCACCAAACCTGCGAACGCAGCCGATGAGTATCGGACCGCCGGAGAATGTGCCCAGGGAGAAAGGTCGCGACGAGAAGACGCACCCTGCAGGTTGAAGATGAAATCGGCGAGGACGGTCGCCCAGAAAGGCACGTCGTGGCCGCCGAAGGAGACGAAGCGTGCTATGGTAACCGGAAGGAGGCACACTGTGTACGCAACCTACCGCACAGAGAACTCTAAATCAGCGCCTCGATCATGCAAATTCGGGGTTAGCGCGTACGGGATGCCTGAATTGATCAAGTTAATGAGCGCTCCTGCGAACGCGAAAGACAGATGTCTTACCAAACCATCCGGGCGGCGACGCTCATCATCGCGGTGTCGGTGAAGTCCCGCGAAATTGCCAACAGCCATCGCTCGCCGCGGGGAACAAAGCGAAGGCGCCACTTGCCGTCCATCTTGGACAGGTTTCCCCGCACGCGGAGAACGATGACGGTGTAGAGAGCGATTGAGCACACTGCCGAGACGAATTCCTTTCGTGGGGTGAACAATCGACTACAGACGAAATCGTAGAACATACGAAGAAATATTCTAGGAAGGTTTGCTCGGCGTAGTAGTTATGTGTGATCCAGCACCTGCAATATATGAGCATGACATAGAATAAAACATACATTCGCCTCACCAGTAGCCAGAGGGGCCGAAATACGGGCCTCTATCCGCAGTCTGGATAGCGGTGACGCCAATAACCGGGACGAAGATGACGAAGAGCCAACCACCGACCAGCAGAGCCACACAGGTAGTATGACTCATGTTCTTCCTTAGAAACAGTAGCATGAAGACATGCACGGACAGCGCAACCGACCAAAACGCAGCTGCGACGTTGCCGGCGTTCTTGAACGCACCCTGGACGCTGCAGAAGCTCCCGGGCTCAACAGCACCGTCCTTAAGCCACTGAAGGTCCATCATGGATGCAATGGCTTGGAGATAATTCGAGACAAGGAGGGAGACGAAGATCGGGATGACATGTGTATTACGGTAGCACGGCGTCCGCAGAGCCATAACCTATAGTATCCCGAACGTCAACTACCCATCAACAAGAGAGGTAAAAAATATGGGCCACGAACCGCGCATAATACAAGCACCGCAATTCCGGATAGCGCACCGGCAGCCACCAGGCTCTAGCGGGTCGGGGGAAGTTCAGATCTGGCGAAGAAGCACACCGGACTGCGCTGCTCACCCGTATTCCCGCCATCTCAGCCGCCCCATAGATAACGGTCAAAGTGGAATCATCGAAGTCCGAGACAGGCAAAACCATAGCAAACCAACCCAGAGCACGCTCTGCGTGAAAGACAGAACAAGGCCGGCCGGGACACGAGAAGAAGGCCCAGTCGTGTGCGGCGAAGGGGTGAAAGGTAAAAGGTCGGGAGGGGTGTTGGACATGCACGCTACATCATGGGTACTTACGAGGTACCCGCGGTGCGTTCTGTGGACATTCGCACATTCATCACTATCAGACCAGCTGTCATGATATCAAACTCTGTGAGGATAGCTGTCGCCATGGGCACTTCTGTGAACCAGGGGCTGTAAGAGTCGGCAAGTAGATAAGAGGAAATGAGGCGCTTCGTGGCCAATCCTGGATGAGAAGTTGCGGGGCTTGAGTGGAACAGGGCGCTGGCAGTAGCGCCATTACTACGTGTTTGACAGGCGGTGGGTTCGAATAGGTAACCGTTATACATTCGAAGTACGTCGCTCGAGGCTTCTGGACGAGTGCAAATGGTCTGAGTAGAGTGTGTCCTATCAGACTCCTGATGCAGAGTATTGGGCAGAGCTGCAGGATCATCACACGAGCAGATCCCGCTTGCCAGTGTACAGCACAGGTACTTAGCGGATGACTTGATAGCATCAGCATTTCCCTGATTTTATCTAGACTCACTTCCTTGTTGTATTATATGCCATTTGTCTTTTGCCACATCCGACATGTCGAGCTGCAAGAGGCTGCAAGGGGCATCGAGACGGATGGAGGTACGAAAGACAATATGGGCGCCAGTCGACACATGCCTGGTCGGGTCACAGCCGTTACGTACGCGCCTCGGTCACAGAATCCCACGCCGTCTCAGACACGCGTCGCGGAAACCCGTAAGTACTGGCACTTGAATGTGACGGTGGACTCGGTAGAGCACTTACTGCACCGTAGATGTCCCTCAGCGCCAGCTACGGTATGCGCAGGCCCAATGTCTACTCTAGGTGAGTAATCAGCCAGCTACCCTAAAAAATGATGCGAGATTCACGAGACGTGGAGGGGTTTCTACCCCGGTGATACACATGGTCTGCATCCGACGCTGGTATACTACTCTGTGTTCCGCTGAGAAGGAACCGCGTTGAATGCAGATCAAGAACGGAAATCTGACTACAACTCATACATCTGCCTCGTTATTTTGAGCCCCCGCTAATGCGTCATTATTTCCAGGGCACCGCCGTATTTAATGGTACCATGAAACACCGTCCTCAGAACCCTCTCATATACCACGGTGCGCCGTCATCCGGGTCGGCCGACGGATGATTCTTCTCTCTGGTCTCTTGTCTCACAGCCCTAATGACAAGCAGACTGAGTGCATGGGATTGGCTGACTGCCACGCCAAGTTTAGGTTCAGACGGACTGATATTGTCGCTTGTCAGCCAGCTGTCCTCCAGAGAGATCGTGCGCGAACTCAGTCTCATCGCAGCTAGTAACTTTGTACTCGGTTTCGCCTGCGTCTCCGTCGCTTTCATTTCCAGCCCTCGCCATCGCTACTACAGAGCCGCGCAAGATGCCCGCCAACGTCAACAGCAACGCAACCCCGAAGAGCGTCCTCCTGCTCAAGAAAGTGAAGAGTAGAGGCCAACTGCGCTCCAGGAGCGTCCCCCTCGCCCACGCTAGGGAGAACGCCAACCTGCGGTCCGCGTCCTCCACACCCCCGAGCTATCGCCCGCGCATGCCCGCCTCTCCCCTCGCCTCCTCCGAGTCGTTCTCCGCCATGCGGTGGGCGCCTAAGCACGGCACGATCGTCATCAAGGTTTCTGTGCCATGCATGGACGATCTCTGGAAGTTCAAGGTCGCGGAGAACGTCACGTTAGAGCGGCTGACGCGCCGAGCGGAGGCGAAGATCGGGTTCCCCGTCGCATTCTCGTACGCGTACGCGATGCACTGCGAACGCGCGGTCCGAACGGAGGAGGCGTTCCGTGACTGGGTCGACACGAGAATCCAGAAGGGGATCAACACACCGCTCATCGCCCGTGTCCGGGTGTGAGATTGCCGCTGAGGCCGCCGCGCTCGCTCGCTCGTCTGTCCATCGTCCAGCTGTCGTTACTTGTTTGTCCGCAGCTTGTGTCTCGGCCCTATGTTAATCTGTCATGCAAGTTCCAACAATGTTGTAGCTTTCCATCTTCAAGTTCGAATCTCTACCAGTCTTGTTCTTGTTCTCAACTGTCGCCTTTGCGAAGCCTGTCTTTCTGACGTGACGGAGGTTGGGAATGCTACTAGACCTGGTTCATTCATATGCGTCAAGCCCACTTCCGGTGTGAGTATCAGTTCACTGTCTCACACATATGGCGGACATAGCCTCGTCAATGCGCAGCAAGAACCTCAGACCAGTACCGGGGCCCGCACCAGGATTGTTGGCAGGTGACGTTGTGAGTACGTGGTTATACTTAGGCACCGACGGAACAATTGGAGAGCGCTCACGCACACTCACGCAGATGCGGCGAATACTCGGGTCGTCATGCTCAGAGCCGTGTACGCAGGTACCAGTACAAACGACATTTTCACAATATGTTGTCAAGACCAAGACCAATCGCCTGCAGTGCCAGTTGATCGCGAGCGAAGCGAGCATACATCGACTAGGGGGTGACCGGTTGACCGGTGAAGCAGCGGAACAAACATGAACAAACATCACGTTTCACAACCGCTGTACACATCGGGATCTACACATTTCCACTACAGATCTCGTAGAAATCACCAAAATTCGTGCAGTGCGTATCCACACGGGAATAATGTCTGCTTTGTGCCCGTCTATCACAGTTATGCCCTGACTTGGGTGCGCGCGCAAACTTGAACATACTGCAAGTGCCCACGAGGCAGTGACCGCCGCTACGGCTTCCCATTGGCAGCCACTGCATGAGCATAAGTACTCACATACTATGATATCTCCTTTCGCTTATGCAAAGGTCACCACTCGGTGCACATATTGCTGAAGCATCTACCAGTAACCTCCAATAACTCCCATTTCCGTCCGACATCATTGCATTCGGACTGTAGCGAGCCCCCTTTCCACGGAAACGATATGTTGATACATGTGCTAACGCCACAGTTGGACTACATCCCATGTCACACGGACAATAATTACGGGGTAAACGCAACACGCCACTATTCCGGAGGGTATGTTGACGACCACGCTATCTCACATCTCACACTAGCATGAGGCCAGCCTACTTTTTAGTAGCAACAATACTTTGCACGGTCGATTGTTTAGGTCTACCACATATGGCAAAAATGACCGATGTATATTGGCGCAACCATCTATCACCGTCGTGATAGTCGTCCAAATCATGATCTTCTCGCCCGCTCCTGCCCCAGCCTCTTGTCCATGTAGCTCAGCAGCTCTGGCCTGAGCTGATCGAGGCTCGTCACACCCAACAAGCGCATCCCCGTCTCGATCTCCTCGCGCATAACTTGCAACTCCCTCGTTAGCACACTATCTCCACAAAACGGAGCAGAACGACCTGGTACGCACTATGTATGACCCGCCGGCAGCCTTCTTCGCCCCAGACGCCGTTCCCGTAGAGGAACGGCCGCCCGAGGCCGACGCCGCGCGCACCAAGGCAGAGCGCCTTGAGCACGTCCGTCCCGCGGCGCACGCCACCGTCGATGTAGACTTCATGCTTCTTGAGCAAGTCGGGCCGTTGTTGGTAGAGCTCGTACAAGACGGTCATGGGCGCGGGTGAACTGCCGATCGTAAATACGAGCACCTGACGGCAGGGAGAGGGGCACAGAAGCGGCAATACGTACAAGTCTAGCTCACGTCCACCATGGTTCGAGAGGATGATGGCTCTTACGCCATATTCTTCGAGAGCCTTCTCTGCATCCTGTGGTCAAGATGAACGAGATGCCTTGAGGACAGACGGGAAGTATTCACCTCGACACATTGAATACCCTTGATGATGATCGGCAGTTTGGTTCTGCGACGTAGCCAAGGGATGTCCTCCCCTAAGATCGTGCGGTCAGTGATGAGCCTCCCGAGCTCGAGGGCGCAAACATACAGAGTATGTCAGGGTCTTGGTAGCCAGAGATTGCCTAGAAGACACCGCTCAGTATTGAGTGCCGGCCAGGCCATCTAAAGCTCACGTGTGAGACGCCCATCCCGCTGCTTCCAGAATTCCCAGACGCCGAGGGCATTTCCTAGGCGAGCGTCAAGCACTGATAAAACTCTACCTAGTATTCCCTCTTACCTTCAAGTCCTCGTCCTTCGCCCTCTGATCGAGCTCCCGCTTCCCAGGTACCGCCGCGTCCACCGTCAACATGATCGCCTTGAAGCCCTGGGCCTCGATCTTCTTGATAAGTACCTCCGATGCCGCACGGTCCTTGTTCAAGTACAGCTGGAAGACGAGGTCTTGGCCGGGCAGCTTCGCAGACATACATTCTTCCGTCGAGCAACTCGCATTGTTCGAGATCTATTAGGGAGATCAATGAGAGATTGGCGACCGAGCGAATCTGCCGCGCGATGAGTCGGCTCACACTTTTGATGATGCCTTCTTGGCCCGCAGCGCGCACCGCGTTCATCTCGCCGTCAGGGTGTCCCAGGCGATAGAGTGCGGCCGGGCAGATGAAAACTGGCAGAGAGCTCGGCAGCCCGAAGAGCGTAGTGGTCGTCGAGATTTGCGAGATCTTGTTCATTCTGAGACGGAGCACGGTCAATCACCACATGCACGCAAGATACAGTCCTTTACCCACACCCGAGGTCGGAACCAAAACCGTCTAAACGCACTGCTGTTCTCGAGGTACGCTGGCGGTGATATGATTGCATGAGATTGATAGACGTTATTGTGTATTCACTCACTGGCTTCGTCGTCAGCGGTCGAACGGTAGTATGCCCATGCCGTACGAGTGAGCACCTTCTCCGCCAAAATCTACGCCCACCGTTGAGCAGACAAACAACGTGCAAATAAGTAAGAACGAACCTCGATGTCATGCAAATTAATAGCAGCAGAGGGAGGTGGAAGCTTTTCTCTGGCTTCCGCTATACGGATCTCTTCCTCTGTGGGCTGGTTTACATCCTCTGGCATCGTCGCAGGATCAACAGGCCCAATATGGGCCTCCATGGGAAGGCTCTGTAGTGTGTTCGGTGGATGTACGGGAACGAAGACCTTACTAAAAATGCAAAGTCAGTCTATGGGGAAGAGACAACACAATTGAAGATGCGCACGTCGCATCCTTTCCAGCGTTCTTCAGTATGACTGCAGCACCTCCCGGATGCCATTCGAGCACGGAGGTCGCATCGTACACCTGGCCGTCGATAATAACCCAGCAGCTCTCCCGCGTATTATGTTTCTTTATTTCTTCGTACGATATGTATCCGGGAGCCGCTTTACTAGGCTTCGGAACCTTTCCATCGGCAGAATCAAGATGCACTGGCCTGGAGAGCGTGTACCCGGCCTATAATGGGTCGTCAATGTCAGAGAAAAGGACTAGAGCAAAACCTGCTATAAGGCTCACATATGAACCGATGACGACTCCAGCTGTGAGAAGTCCAGTTAGCCATGGCCGTCGAAAATCTCCTGCCTGTGTGTGTACACGCAATATCCCGCGCGCTCCTCCCCGTAAATTCCTGGGGATACCTCTCAGTACCCTTGCCATCAGCATCGTTTATATCTTGCTTCGTTTACGCCGTTTAACGGGTTTTCTGTCGCCAGTCAGGAGGGGGCACATCAGGAGGACACCGTCGTGGGTCTTATAAAGGTGCGGATGGGCCCAGTTGGGCGTCTCTCTGTGTCTTTTAGGGACTGGCCCGTCACGTGAGCGTGTATCTGCGGGTGTGCGGACCGAGAGCCGGAGATCGTCCCGCTTTGGTCTGTTTGATGAACACCGTGATCAGGCTGATACTGGTTGCTGCAGGCGACTAAGAGTGCCTCGAAGGTCCCAATACTTAGGCTTTAACATTCCCGGACCGACCTCGTTGTTGATAACTTAGGATTTTAGAAGTCTTAATACTTTTACCCCAGTGAGCCATGCTAGTACCAAATCAGACATACTCAAGATAGTCTCTGCATTGTGCAACGTACGAGAACTGCACCGACGTTTGCCGGCTTTTTTGGTCTGCAACGGAGACTGAACTGCACTTTACTTAATTCGTTGACGGCCTTGTGGCTGCTCAATATCCTTTCGTCAGGACCTACCTCTCCTCTCCCGAGTCCACGTAGTAGCTTCCCACCGCTCGGCCTTGCCAATTCTTCGCCTTCACCTTCCGAAACCAAGGACTTGGACTTTGGGCCGATCCACAAATTCATCGCACGACCACTGTCCAAGTTGCACAGGGTCAGGGAATGGAAAAAATTACCGGAGTCTGTCACGTCCAAGAAGATCAAACGTCGCGTCCGCTTAGCCTTACTGTAAAGCCTTAAGATGAGTGTAGTATACTGCCAAGGGTCTGCATTGAAGGATAGCGAGATGCCGTGATACACAAATGCGTTGCGCGCCTTGCCAGGGCGAGATGAAACCACAATCTTTCTCTAGCCATCTTCAAGTATGCGTCAAGTTGTATCGGAAATCAGATTGAGTATGCAGGAACAAGGCAGCGTTGGCAGCTACCTCGCATGTATTTGCTAGTGTCCACTGCGCAGTGTAACCTCACCTCGTACTGGAATGGATGGAACGACATTTCAGCCACACCTACTAAGACAGACCTCATTCCGGTGAGTAGTATGACAACTCAGAGCGGCTGGCGGTGGAATACGCGGGATGTCCCGCAAACTTGGAAACCATCTCTCCGATTCATATTCACCATAATATATAGGCCTTGCTGGATCATTGATGAGTGCGTTGTCCGAAGCGACCTCTACGGGTGTGTCGAATTGACTCCACATACTGTTGGATTCGCTACGCAGCGATTCAGGGCAATACGCGCCATCCCGGGTCGGTCGCCGTCCGATGACGTCTATTGAGTTTGGAAGCGGCACAGGTATAGACAGCGGCGACGCCCTTCCTGAAACTTGGTCCGCGGGAAAAGTGGCTTTCTCCAGTGTATCTTGTACATCAAACTGGAGACTTGAGAGCGCAGTCTGCCTGATCGCCTCTTGCGGCATGTTTCTTGCCTCGATTGCATGAGCAGTAAGAAAACAAGATGGTAAGGCCTACAGCGGTTATGAATACAGCGTACACGACGAATGAGGATGACAGCGAACGGCATACCTGGATCTGTCCAAGCATTGGAAGTATTGCGATCTGCAAAGACGTGTCCATGGCGACGGCGATGATCGTGAGGATGGCTACGATAGCGTATACTGAAGCTGACTCGGAGATGTTGCTAATCACAATCACGTAGCGGTCCCGAGACTCTCGACTCCCCAACTTGAAGAACTTGCGACCTTGTCGAATAATGCAGATAACCCGGGCGATCATCAAAGCAGGCAAGAGCAGGTTATAGCCAAGTGCAACCGCAATGTATACGAGGCCCGGTGTAGCTGGCGTGGTTGTCCATGTCATGAGAAGGCCAGTAAGATCGTTCACGAAGTACGATCCTGTGACTGTTTCATTTAATCATTAGCCCGTTGCGACAACATGTATCGGTGCTGGACTTGCCGATAAGCCCGACAAGTATCGCGCCAAAAGGTACCCAGACCAGCGGAGAGTTCATATAGACGGTGCTACACCGCCAAAGCTGTTCACGAGGGTGAATACATACCAGTCTAGTTTCGATGAACATAAGGACCGACCAATACGGCGTCCGAAGACCACTGAAGGATTAGATATCTGTGTCAATAACATCAACACGTATATAGCGGTGCAAAAAAGAACCACTGACATCAAGGTCACGGAAAAGCTGAGTCTATTCTTGGGAGTGTACGTTTCGAACAGTTCGTCGCCATTAGAGTTGTTTCCGTCTCCGTAGAACATCCTCACGTCGCTAACGAACTGTAAGACTATCCCCAGCGTTGCTACTCCGAACAAGTAACACGTGCACACAAAGAATCGGCGGCGCATATGTGATGTAAAGGGTCGTAGGAAGTTCTTCACTATGCCAGTGAAGAACGCAACGTGCGCACCTGTGCATACAAGGTTGATCAGGTATCGGACCGCGAAGAGCGGAACTACGCACCATACGCTAACATTGACAAAGCCATCCCTAGCATGTTAGTTTCCTGCGTTCTCGACGATCCTGAATAAATGCAAGCAACAGTCATTGGGCTTCTGAGTGTAGGGAATGTGTCGTCTAACCCTCAAGGCGTTTCGTCAGGGCTAAATAAGCCTTGGAAGGGCGAAGCTAAACTGAGACGTAGCATTACGACCAGGAGAGCTGTAATACGTTGACTCGTGCCAGTCACTCAACTACAAGACAACAGAATCTCCGAATTGCTCGGTGGTGATAGAGAACCCTCTTTTGCGACCACATACAGTAGAAGGTTCCCTACTACCTAGCACTAGTAGAGTAACTGGTTGGCTGCTGTTGTAGTGTATCCATCATAGGCGCCGAAAGCTGTGTTAGGTCTGCCACTCTGCAATCAGGGTACATCGTGACGACTGTGGTAATAGCTGTACCTCACAGCATCGTGGGCCAAGGTGTGCTACTGTTGCGCTGAAATTGATTGCTTGCGCAATTCTACTGCTGCCGTATATCTTTGACTGAACTACTTACTCGATCAAGCCACATGTCCAATATTGCCAACTGCATTCCGGAATCATGTCCATGGCCGTCAAATGCAGCTGAATCTGTGACTAGCTATTAATGCATTGACTTGCAGGAAAGGTCTGACCTTACCGTAGCCCCATTGCCTCAACTGGGACTTCAGGGGATCCACCAATGTTCGCATGGCATTCCTCAGATTATCCTTGTCGCGGATCCCAGTCTGGAAGCATGGATGGCGTGAGGATCTATAATTATCGAGCAAAGCCACGCTTACCCTGTTGTGCACGTCTCTCAAGAGGAGGATGTAATACAGGGACAAGCACTCCACCAGCCTCAAGGGTTCTTTGGTGTCCAGGAACTCCTCTAACTCCAGTGTATTGCCAGGGGCAAACAGATCGGGAGGGTCAGGCCTCAAGATGATAGGCCCAAACGTCTTGAGGAGCGCGGGGGAGGCGAACACGTTTCGCTGCGCCTCAGCGGACCCAGGTGGTGAGGCGAGGGCCTCTAGAAGAGCCTCCTTCACCAGACCTACCGCAGCTATGCGCATTTGTGGTGAAGAGTCTGGGTCTGCGAGCAGCCCTTGCAAGAGCTGTACCCGCACAGGAGACGGAGCGAGCGCAAGAGCTGCAGACAAGACGCGGAACGTGTAATGCCGTATGCTGGGATCCGGGTGAACGCTAGCTAGCGGGGGTAAAACGTGCGCAAGAGGGACAATGAGATCCAGAGGGAACTCGTGGCGCGGAGCCTGCGAGAGGAGAGGGACAATAGCATTGATGAGCACTGCGAGGACCTCATCCAGCGCCGTATTCGCCTGAAGTGACATGAGGATAACAGGGAAGAAGGAAGTCAGGACCGGCGTGGTGAATGCGTAGTTCGGTGAACGCGCCAATAGCATTAGCGAGCCCTGTGAGGGCTGTGAGATGCAATCCTCATTTGTCACTCCGAGATCCATCATGCGGGCCTATTGCAGATTCAGGTTGTGTGAGCTGGCATTGCGAGGTTGGACCCACCCAGATTATATCCAGGGCGTCCTCGGGCTGGTCAGGCTCCGAGCTCGTACCCGGGGCAGATGTAGGAATCACTAGTCGCGGGAACTGCGACCCAAAGGCCTGTCGTGAACGGGTGCCATTGGTACTGTTCGAACACAACTCAAGTGTCGACAACAAGAATGGAAACAAGACATCCTGAGCAGAATCAGCAGGGCGCGTTAGAGCGAGTTTGAAACCTACAGCAATATTTTTGCGCTCCTCTGCCCCAATCTGGACATCATTCAGGGCCCATAGCGTGATTGTCTCCATGAATCCACGCGTAGAGCCGAGGATCATACGGCCTTCGGTACCTCCTGTACTACGCATCGTTTGCGTCATCACTGACTGTAGCTCTGAAAGCAGAGGACGGAGCTGTTCGGCAGGCGATTTCTTTCGCCTTGTCATACGAGGTGTAGCTGCCTCCATTCAGCCAAGTTGATGACGACGCGTCAATAGGGCACTAACCTAGTGCATACACCGTCAAGGCACGAGCGATCTGACGGACCAGCCAAAGCTCATCATCGGCAACTTCTTCAGACTCAGGATCCATCTTTAAATGTTCTACAATCTCCTGCGTGGCCACGATAGCTTCCTTTGCACTACATTCTCGAGTAATCAGGCGTATGAGCTGATCGGCACCGTCGTCTGGAAAGGGGATAAGAAGCGGAAGCAATGCAAGGGGATCCTGAGTTCATTACGTTAGCGGGGGGTCACAAACACGGTATCAGACAAACACACTAGTGAAGCCGTAAGGTCATAGGTTTGGATTGCACGAGCAAGCTGTTGTAGTGTATAGACTGCGTTTCCCTCGCGAACGACACGAGTTATCAGCATTGTGAGGCAAACGCTAGGATCCTACATCCTGCTGTTATGAGCGAGTGTCACAGAGAGGCATTCCTATCATGTTTACCTCGTCCATGAGAGATGGGTCCTCGAGACCTAGTTCTTGCTGTAGCTTGACGAACGGCGCAAGGTCCGACATGGTTGCTTCTATCCTTCTCGTGATATCAACTCACGACCTGTTCAATCACGTTTAGACAGGTAGACCTATTTTCTCCAAAACTTCTGCGAAGAGCGAGAGATCCAGGGTGTCGTCCAGCCAAGTGCGCGAGGTCCGTCGTAGTAGTGGTCTAAGTAAGCAATACATCAGTGATCTGATAAGTAATCAGTAAGTAGCGAAGTTGATGATAGTGATGCTAGCTGTTACGCAATCACCAAGACTGTCACCACTTAATACAGCACTACTTACCACTGTACAGGCGAGTGTCGCGCTCCCGACCAGCAACTTACTACTCTCACTTTGTCTTGAGCGAGTATGGCTGCGGCAGATGTTCTTATCCAACGCCCTCTTAAGGGTTCGCGTATCTCCTCTTTCTACCCCGTGAAGGACATCCCACCGCTCTCAGCCCTCGACAGCGCGTTCCAACTGCAGGAATACATCTCGCTGCTCATACGAAAAGACGTACACGACGTCGATGCAATCGTATCAATACCGGGTAAGGGGAAGCAGCGAGAAGGAAGCGATGGCGAGGGTGCGAAGGGCGAAGATACGGAGGGCGCGGAAGGAAAAGAGGTGACGGTGGACGAGGCGTGCTGGATCTACGAGCAATTGCGGTAAGGCTGGTGAATCGCGTATACACGCGTGTATAGTGACGACGAGTGGTAGACGACTTGCGCAGGACCTCTCCCATCCGCTCATAACGATGTTGCAGCAAGAATGTACGCGACAGACGTGTCCCGAGATGAAGGCCGGCGAGTGGTTGTACCTCTGTGTTGCTCACGGCACTGAGGGTGCTATGGAGGTGCGTAACATCGTACTCATGAAATCCCGAAACTAATGCCCGTACCACAGCAATGCTGCGCCATCGACTACATACTCCATACTCTCGACAGCGCGACCTCACTCCTCAACTCTCCGCGCAACTTCCCTTCACGGCTTCAGATCCCTGCCCCTTCGCACCGGCACTTCTCCTCCCTCGCACGCCGCCTCGGGCGCATCTTCGCCCACGCGTACTTCCATCACCGCGCCGCCTTCGCTCAGGCTGAGGCGGAGAGTGCGCTCTACGCGCGTTTCCTCGCGCTCACCTCGCGGTTCGACCTCGTCCCCGCCGAGTTCCTGGTCATCCCGCCCGGCATCGTCGGCTACGAGGAGCACGACGGTCCTGACGAGTACCCACGCAGTATGCTCGGCGCAGCGCTCGACCCGTTGCGCGACCGTGAGCGCGGTCGCGAGGACGAGCCACGGGGCGTCCTCCCCGTTGACGCGCTCGGGGAGCCTCTCCCCATCGGCGAGGACAGGCGCGACCCAAGCCCGCGGAAGATGGGCAGGAGCAGGACGGACACTATGGTGCACAGCGAGATAGCGAGCGTCGTGGAGGAGCTCGGGCGCGCCGCTGCTGCGGAGAGCGAAGCGGACGGTACGAGGGAGCGCGTGTCTACCATCCGCCCTGACGACGTGAACAAAAAGGCAGAAGAAAGTACGACTGCGCAGGAACATCCGGAGGCTCAGAAGGCAGAGGAGACCGAGTCAGTCGCGGAGCCGGAGCCTACCGTTGGACAAGAAGGTCCTGCTATCGAAGATATCCAGACTGAGTCTAGCGATATCACCGAACAAACAGAGGTTCGCACTGATTCATAGCATACATGGGCCTTCATTAAACTAGAAAGCAGGTCGAAGTCGAGACGACTCCTGGAGACACAGCGCCACCCGCTGAAGAAGCCGTTCCTACCGAGGAAGCCGACATCACATCGACCGAGACTGCACCGGCTGATATCTCTGTTGAACACCACGAGGACGCCTCGCTCGAGTCTCAACCTGAGGCGCCCTCTGAGGCGGAGAAGGAGGCGGAGGAAGCGATCGAGACTGAGGAGGAAGCCGCGCCAAACGCTGAGGATCTAGTTGCGGGTGTCGTTGCCGGACCCGAGACTGCTGCTGAGGCAAGGTCGGATGAAGAGCCTGAGCCAGCAGGCGAAGGCACTCAGGAGGAACCACCTGTTGAGGCGCCTGAAGCCGAGGCGGCGCCCGCTGAGGTAGAACAGGCGCAGGCTGACCCTGTGGAGGATGTGCCGCCGGAGGCTCACGGGGAGACGACGGAGGTTGGCGATGCTGCTACTATTGTTGTTGCAGAAGAAGCGGTCACGACAGATACTCAGACGACGACGGAAGCTGTGGAGGGTGAAGAGGCTTGATGGTACTTTCTGTAATCTACATTCCCCAGCGGTACGTTGATGTACGTACACCGATACCATCTATGACACGGACGGACCGCAGACGGTCGTGCTGGACGTGATACATAGTAACCCGTGTATGCGCAGGGCGACAGAAGCAATTCCTCGAGTACGGCCAGCGGCGCTTGATGCTCTGGTGTGGTCATTAGCAGACGGTGCCGAAGGTGACATAGGGGAAATATCCAAGGCTAGTGTACAACATCCCCGAAGTTATAAGCAAGAGTCCGCCGCAAGTATAAATCGTGTTATGAGATCAAGCTGCTATCCTTCAGGTTTCGTACGACGACGGTATCTTGGACTGTATGACGCGGACAGCCACCCTTGTGAGCAATCGCGATGTCGAGGAGATGGGCAGCGAAAGAGCTCACCGTCCGCGAGTATATGCTGCGTGGACTTGGTATCCTGAAGGCAACAACGCAGTTGAGACAACGAAATAGGCACGGACTGAGTCTACCTACGGTTACTGTTGTGAAATGGCAATAGAACATCCTCGGCTCGGGGCTCTTCTCCTTATGGATCTGCGCAAACTTCCGCTTCAAATCTGCACACAACACACCCATCAGCCTCGTCCCCAACCAGACTTCGTGGCTGTAGTCAAGGTAAGGGGAGGGAGAGACGCACACGTCGACGTGCTCTCGTAGTCATTCGGGCGGTTCCCATACGAGACGATGTACTTGCTGAGCCTGATGCCCGCTTCGAGCTTCGCCTTGAAGATGTCAATCTTGTTGAGGAAGAGCACGATGCTCGTCTGGACGAGCAGCGGGTTCGACACGATCAACTTCCAGAGGAGCACGGAGTCCTCCTGCCAGTGCACGCGCGGCAGCGCCGGCAAGTCAGAAGCGGGGGTGAGGGGCGGGGGGCGGGAGCACGCACTAATCGGTTAACAGTCGCGTCCTCTTCGAGCATCTGGTCGAAGCAGCTGATGGGCGCGAGGAACAGGATTGCGCTGGGGGGCCGCCGTCAATACGGGGCGGATGAACAGATGGCTTGCGTGAACGTACTTCATGTCGTCGAAGTACGGCGCCCACGCCGCTGGGCACGGAGCTACAGTCAGACGCCTACGTGCGAGACAGGGGAGACCGAACCTCGCTGCACGGCGCATGAGCCCGCCGTACGCAGAGCGATGGAGCACACTCACTAGTGACCTATGGCCCCCGACGTCGAATATCCTCCAATCCCGCGAGACGCCGCCTACAGTGCCTGTACTTTGTGATCAAATGTTGGAGGGGCGGGCGGCACGAACCGCTGCGTACCTTCCTTGATCGAGAATCGGTATTCGGTGACGCCTAGTGTCTTTAATCGTGCGCGGAGGATGTCCTCTGCGGCAGGGATAGCATCGAAAGCTGAATACAGTTTGCCAACCACGTACCGTCTGTGGGCACGTATCGCGGCGACGTTACCCGTTCTAGGGAGTCGAGGAAGCTGCGCGCCGGTCAGTATCCGTCTGACGGGTGCGTAGCTAGAGCACGCACAACCCGGGCCGGTCTTCCAGCCTAATACCCTGCGCTTGTAGCAAAACACGAATGGTGTCGTCGTTCCACAAGCGGATCATGTCCTCGCCGCACGCGTAGATAATGCGCCCCGGGTCCTGCGTCGACAGCCTCGTAACAGCACAACACCCCACGCAGGCGAGCCGCTCACCTCCGGATCGCCCCAGTCGATCCCGTCGTGGCTCTCCCCGCTGTCGCGGCCTTCCGAGAGCAGGCGGCCGAAGACACCCTTCCACGCGAACATCGAGTTCACGGCGACCTCCTTCTGGCGCATGCGCTCCATGTAGCTCACGTTCGACGCCTGCGCGAGGTGCGTCGCCTCGAACTCGGCAGAGCCTGGCGGCGTGAGCTTGCGGATGAGCGCCTGCTCGACCTGGAGGAGCGGCGAGAGCCGCATCTTGAGCTTGAGGTGCTCCGCGGTGAGCGGCGGGTACGTGCGCGTGCTCGCGTCGGACGGCGTGCGGTTCCGCGGGGTGCGCGGCCCGCTCGGCGTGAGGGGCTGGCCTTGCGCTGTTTGCGCCTCGGCTATGGCCTCGAGGATGATGCGGATCGAGCGGACGACGTTGAGGTGGATGACGGCGCGCCATGAGGCCCGTTCGGCGCGGAAGGCCTGCAGGCTTGTCAGCTCACACTTTGCAGAGATTAGGCTCAAGCTTTGCCTTCGGCGAGTTCATGAGCTGGAAATCTGTTGTTCGTCCTGATGAGCGTGGCGCACGCGAGATCGCAATTAGTCCACTCACTCTTGAGCGTAGTCGACTTTCCTTTCGCACCACCACCATGTCAGACGTTGATAATGGCGAGGTCCGACTCGAACGAAGACACGTACCCGATTCACTTTGGCCTGCGCGACGACTCAGCGAGCCCCGACGGATCATCAACGATGGACTCACCGAGAAGGAGTATTTTGATGGGTTTTGGGCCCTTCCTCTCTGCTCTGTCTTGTGCCTTGAGCTCCTCGTCAATCATGTCCGAGACCTTCTTCGCCTCCTCCTCCGCAGAGAGGCGCGCCACGCGATCCTCGTCGCTCTCGTCGTCGGGTGGCCTGAGCGCCACATCGAGGGGGTCGGGGGGCGTCGCGAAGCCCGACATCTTGTGGCCGTAAGCCATGCGTCGTCCCCGTCTTCACTAGCACTGGATCGTCGTCGCGCCCAAGCAGAGCGGGCCCGCTGGAGGGATGAACGTACGAGCGAAGAGAGGTAGGTCCCCCAGAAATGACATACCGACAAGCGCTAGAGATAAGTATGGAGGACAGAAGGCGCAGTGCTGCCGTAACGGTCGGCGGTCGCGCTTATCCTCGACCCCATCATGATGCACCCGACGTGCTACTGCTAATTGCTAGTGCTGCCAGCCATTTGATTGGGCCTGGCGCAACTATGTGCCTCTTGCCTCCTGCCTTGTGGCCCGCGCTGAGCTCGTTTCCCATGCCACTCCTAGCAACGGTGCAGACGCGGTCGCGGTCACGGAGTTTCTTCCTCTGTGCAGGCAATTGAAGCACTGGCCTGGTACTGGTCATGGGCTGCCATTGCCATTATTGTACTTGCCCCGATGGCGGAAGCTAATACACCCTGCCGATATGGTTACAAGACACCGCCGACAGGACCGGAACCTGTCCTCAACTAACCTCATTTGCCCACTACTAGCCTCGAGTGCACACTGGGTCTAGTAGGCCTTGTATCGGGGATACATCTAGCCCGACTACACTACAGTTGCTTACGCACAATATATGGCTACCATGTGGCTCCTGTATAACTGATATATGTTTGCGACCCGCCCGCCGGTAAGCCCGTTGCATACCTCTGAGCATCCAAAAGAGTCCGCGTACTGACTCTCACGGAAAGAAGCATTCAGGACGCATCCCGTCAGAAGCTTCCCGGCAGACGCGCAGCCAATACAGTAATAATGGGCGAAGAGTGAGAACCGTGGAGGCCCGAGCACGGAGCCCATGGTAACGAACTCTGGTAACGTACGAACCTCCTCGAGCATACCCACGCGATCTGCAGCCTTCTGCAGCCGTTAGCCCAGTGCCACGCCGCACGAGTCTCGAACTGGAATCAGACCCGATAAGCTTACTTACACTTAGTATGTGCAGGCCGCTATCAGCATCACGCGTACACCCCATCTTAGGCTGATAATTGGTGTATTAGCAGGTCAGCTCGGCACGGGGCCACACGAGGTCGAAAGTTCATAGGCGCAAGGCCGCCGTATGGTCTTCGGAATTCACTGGCGGTGGGATTCACTTCATCCCAGAGACAGACAGCCCGGCGGCGCTGGGAAGTCTACCGGTCTGGTTGTTTCCCTGTTCTAGCCGAACGCTTCAGCTCCCTTTGGCAGGAGGGGACGAGGAAGACGGTATAGGTCGAAGCTGACCGTCTCCGAGTTCCCCGTCGGTTCCTGTCAGTTCTCGCGGGAAACGCCGTCGGATGGGTAGCGGCCCGCGTAGGGGGTTCCGTGTCGTAAAGTTGTTGACTTGGAATCGGAGGAAATTCAATGAACACGACAGCCGTCGCGAGGCAGTCCGGGCTCCTCTGCGCCGTTTGATGCAGCTTGCAGAGTACGTATACATGCACTCACTTGCAATACGCTGCGGGCCACTGAGCGGTGTGCGTTGTGCATAAGAGTCATGACCCTGCAACACTTCTCCGACTGGCGTAGGCTGATCGGCGATTGCATCCAGAGTACGCGATGTAATGAGAGCAACCCTGGCGTGAACCACAATCGCAGTCGGCCCTGGCAAGTTACACGTCTTCTCAGCACCCCAGATAAGTTAATCGAGTAATGCACATCACGCACACAACTAACTACACTGGTTCGATCGGGAAGGGCGACACTACCTTCTCGTGCGCACAGTCTGGGGAGTCAGTACGTCCCCACACTCCTTGTATCTCGAACAACGCCATCGCGCTGACAGTCAATTTCGGACTATAGGGCCAATTGCACCGGCACTAGCGAGTTCGTGCCTCAAGAAGGGCTTCCGGGCTGCCCTGCGTGCACACAATTCGAGGATGGCCGGTCGACGAGATTTGATATCCTCTTCCTGGATCAACGCGTCTGGTCAGCGTGAAATGTTGCCAATAACGTAGCCGGTCTCCGGCGGAGGCATGTTTAGGACCAGAGCCAAAAAGTAGAAGACGGACGCACAGAATGGTAGCAGTACGGCGCACGAGTCGCATCATACGCCGGACGAGCTGGTACGCTAGTTATCCAATCAGAATATTGAGCATTGACACAGTCGAGCAGAGGTAACTGCCTAGCAAGGGATTTCAGATGGCGAATAGTTAATTGTGCCCACATGATTCCTAAGTTTGGGTGGCATGAATCGTCCTGCATTATAGAGGTGCGACGCGCCTTGCACGGTGCCCGTCCTTATCAAAGCTGAGAGCCGTCGCGCACAGGCAGTTGGCAAGCATATTGAACGCGACCTCGAGCGACGTTTGGATGTAGCTCATGCTGTGCTGTAGACTATACTGGCTCACACAACACGAACTTTCCGAAGCGATGGCGATAGTCGGTTAAATATAGGTAGGCGCGGGCCCTACACGCAGACGAGCCTCAGAAGCGTGCCTACTTACCAGTGATATGGACGGGGCGTCACGGTGGCAGCGGAAAGGTACCCGTACAGATTCGATTCCTGAGTGGATCTCGCCGAAATTGACGACACGTATGATGTTGAGAGTGATGTTGACTATCTGCGAAGTATGGCCATCTGCAGTTTGATGGAGGAGAATGTGAGCCAAACCATGACCTGAAGGATCACTTATTGACTCAACACTGGGCCTGTGTAGATTGTGAAACTCCTCGCGCAAGCTAATTTGGAGAAAGAGAAGGAGGTACTTGCATTCCTAGAGCTCGCTCTGATCACGCTTTGGATAAATGGGTCTCGAGAGGTTCTTGAGTGAATGGAGGGCGCATGTAAGCAGTGTTTACGTTTCACCTGTGAGCAATTGACATCCCAGTGGACTCCGCTAACAAGGCTGACAATATAGATGTCATCAAGCCTATGCTCGCGAAGAAGGCATCCAAGAAAGCTGTGAAGTACAAGCCTGACTCAGTCACGGGCGAGAGTCCGTTCCGTGCAAGAAAGCAGCACTTCGAGAAGTCACCGAAAAGGGAACGACGGGTCCGACGTCGAGATAGTCGACAAGCGTGCACCAGTCAGCAAGAAGACTGTGTCGCTAACAGAGGGCGACCTTGTTACTCCACCAGCTTTCAAGGATAAGGGCAAGGGTCGCGTTGCCTCTAATCCTAAACGAAAGATGTCAACGCTTACACTCCCTCGGGTCATCACAACGTCGCGAATCGGGCAACCACAAGTTAAATGTTAAGTCGTACATATACTCTAACCTGCCTCCTGTTAGATGAGCACAACAGTGGCAATAGCGTTGACGTATTATACAAAATTAATCCTATAGTATCACGCACCCAAGATACCTTCTGCTTCTGCTGCATAAAGGTCAGCATGCCCACCGTCGCCGGCTTCATCATGAGCTGCGCCTACACTCGCTTTGCGAACAAGCTTCCGCGGCTCAAGCTTGAAGCGATGTTTCGCCTTGTCAGAACGTTTCCTTAGACGCTCCCTGCAACGCGCACACAGGCTGCCATTGTGGTTGGCGGGCAGCGGACGATGACACTTTTGGTTGCTGCAGATCTGCACGGTCATTATCAGCAACACTGCCTCACTCGGGTTTGCCAGCCACGTACCGCCTGGGTCATAGCATCAGTTGGACCACTTGATTCGGTCGACGCCTCGGGTCTGATATCGCTAGTAACACCTTGAGATGAAGCCGCGATCACATGTACAGGAGGCAAGGGCGGAGGCGGAGCCGGCTGCTCGGTCAAGTTGCTGCTGCTCCTCGCTGCCGGCTGTTCACTCACGGAGAACACGCCCTCCCCTTCCAAAGGCCGCTTACGCCGCAACACCGATGGCACAGACGACACCCGATTATGTGGCTCGCCCGTCTTCGCTGAGAAGGTTGCGTAATGCGGCGCGGTGCCCCGGGGCCCCCCGTACTGCGTGACACCCTGCTGTTGTACGTTCTGTGATGCCGCTGCATAATCCGCACGAGATACGAAGTCTGCAGAGACAGAGACAGAATATGTTCCTGGTACGTGTGGGGGACCTTGGGGTGGCGGCGGAGGGCCGCCAGCGGAATACGGGGATGGTCCATACGGCGGCACTGCTGAATACGGGTACGCCTGCGAGTAGGGAGGATAAGGCGGTTGATACCCGTAGGGAGGTGGGGGGTACTGATAATGCGGGCCATAGTGACTGTATGGATAGTGAGGAGGCTGCCCAGCATACGTGGGCATGCCATACGGGGGCATGTAGTATGGAGGATACGTCACGCCAGGCGGGGGCGGTCCATCGACGGGAAATGGAGGTGGTGGTGCATGCATCTCATGTCCTACTGGAACCGGAGGGTGAACCAACACTGGCGCTGCAGGAGCATGAGCCGAAGATCCAGCCGTGCTTGTTGACGCCTCTGCATTGGCGCGCACAGTGGCAGAAACGGCGCTCGTTGTAGAACTTTTCTGTATCTTCCGTTTCTTCTTGGAAGGAGCAGCCGTGCTCTCAGCTTGCGCAGATCTCGAAGCAATTTCTTCAGCTGAGACGATCTGGAAGGGGCGAGTTGATGGGGCCGATGCTGGCCGAGGGCTCGCAGCCGGAGGCGCGTCATCTGTAGGGACCACATCGACAGGCGGCGGAGGGTCTACGGGCACGTCTGACGGCGGGAGCGAGTGTTCAATGGCCGCTGGAGACGATGGCTAAGCAGCCATAGCATGAATCGACGAAGAGTGGTGAGTAAAGGCTTAGATTCATGTGGCTTGAAACAAACCTTGGAAGGCAGCAACGGTGCCATGAAGACCAATCCTGTTCCCTGCGGGTCGCCCTGCACCGCGCTAGAGCTAGGCGCGGGCGGCGCCGGTGCGGACGCGGAGGTCAAGTCGACCGCATCTTGCGGAACGGTCGCTGCGTCGTTAGCCTTTTTCTTCTTTTTCTTCTTTTTCTTCTTCTTCGGCTGCTCGCCGCCTTCACCCTGCCCTTGACCAGTCCCGTCACCCGCATCCTTCTCGCTGGGCAACGGTGTAGTTATCACCCCGCTCGCTCTCAGAGCCTTCTCCCGACGATGGGCGCGGTCCCTCGCCCGGCACACATCGCACATTCGCCATGGATTCGTCGGTGAGAGAAGGTTGTAGCACGCCTTGATGATGCAGCTGTGGTTCGTGCGCCGCATTCCGCGCGCGGCAGGAGGGAAGCCCGTCCCGGGCGTCCCCTCGTTGTCGTACGATACTCCGTGCTCCTCTTCCTCCTCCGGGTCATCATCCTGAGCGGGCGCGGGCGACGCCTCGCTGCAGTTGTGGCCACCCACAGAGACGATCCAGTGGTTGAACGCCGCGGCTTTAACTTCCTTGTCCCGCACGCGTTTGAGCTTGCTGTGGTGCCTATTCTGCAGACGATGCCGGTCGCAGCGGAGGAACTGGTAGTCGGTAGGCAGGATCTCGCGACAATGCGACACCGTACACATCCGAGTAGGGCGAGATACACTCGGACCCGCACTGCCGTCAGCGCTTTGGGGCGTCTGCATGCGCATTGTCCCGTCGGCCTGCCATTCATGCCACTCAGGATCGGTCGGCTTCGGTAATGGCTACGCAGTGGGAATCAGTACGCGCAGACATAAGAGGTGACGGGGGGACTGACGGGCAAGCCGGCCTCCGCTCTACGTTGGTCCTCTTCGTCACGTCCTTTCTGTAGTTCGGCAACGGCAATCTGCTTTTCCTGCTTCCACTTTGCGCGCTTGGTTATTCCATAGTTACGATACCGATCCCTGCACGGTTCGCACATCTTGAAGAACGAATTACCTGCAACGAATGCTTTGCAGCCTTTGATCGAACAGAGTCTAGGGGGTGCTGATTCATCTTGTCCGTCAGATGGACGACCGAATATCGCCGGACTCAACGAAGTCAAGGGAAGCTGCATGCCGGTTTGAAGATTCATCGAAGAAAGGTTGTTTGCGAGCGGGGCAGACGCGGACCCCGAAGATGCATCCAGCGCGGGGGAAACATCCTGTCGAAGACCGATGGCTGACATCGACTGCTGGGACGATCCGGGGAGGGTCAGTGCACCGGCGAGCGCAGACTCTTGCGAGAACAAAGTCGGATCAATCGCGCCGTGATCCCAAGAGTTGGGAGGATAACGATAGGCATCTGTAGTCTATCCACAGTAGTGAAGTCAGAGGTTAACGAACGCGGAGTGCGGTGTCGCTCACGTCGGGACGTCGTTGAGACTCCTCAGGCTGCGATGACTGGGAAACCTCTCGTCCATCCCCTTCTTCACCCTCACCTTCGACCGTGTCGTCCGGCGGCATCCACACAACTGGTTGTCCGCCCTGTGATCCTAATGCGGCCTTCTCCATCTTGCGCTTTGCACGCTTCGTCATAGCATAGATGCGATGGCGACCCCGACACGCTTCGCACATCTTGTGTAAGTAGTCCGGCAGCAAGATGACCGCGCATCCCTTCACGGTGCAATACCTAGGAGGGCCAAGCGGATGCGATTGGGTGCTGCCCTGCGTAACGTTGCCGTCTTGGGTGTGCCCATCGGACTGGGATGCATTGCTAGAGACAGTATCTTGAACGCTCGGATAGAAGTGCGTCTGCTCGCGGTAGTAGGACGCGCTCATCTGGCCAGACGACTGACCGTCCGCCAGGCTTCCACTCGCACCGACTGTGATTGGGGAGGAGAACAAGCAAGGTGGCAGCGGAGTCTGGAAAACGCTCTCCCCGCCACTGCCTCCCAGCGCCTCCGCCGTCGCCGCTTAGTTCCAGTCACTGACTCCCTCCACAACAATCCGCAAAGTCCTTGCTCAAGTGCTCACTAGTGAGCTCATAAATATAATATTCTTAGTCTTGTCTTCAAAAGCACTCCATGTCAACCGCACATCCGTAGTCTAGTCTGATTTCGAGCATTCCAGTGCCTGACTACTATATCCAGATGCCGCCGACATAACCACCCTTGAAATTCAGGAGCATCCTTGGTGAACCAATGGCCTCAGAGTTAGCATCCACACAAACATATTTTACGAAATGAGTTCGCGTTGAATTGCGTCCTTGCAGTTACAAGGGTATGGTGGAGGTTTGAGATCTGCCCCTGCATTATGCAGGGGGCCTCAGGAATGTTAATGAGGACGGTTCCTTAGAGTCATCGGTAAGTGCATTGTTCAACAGGAATGAATATAATTCGTGAGGTATATGATAAATAAGTCAACGATGCAACTCGTAAACGTCCAGTACTAGTGAGGATCTTAAGCTGACATTCGAGCAATTACCTATTCTGGCCATGAAGACGCCTTAAATGGAAGCCTGAAATGAACATGGACGGCTGGCGTATCACACGAGAGCTTGTTGTAGATATCCGCTGGTGCTTAGCCTGATTATCCTATCTATCTCTTACCCAGTACTTTCGGTGACAGATCATTACCTCGCAGGTGGTGAACAGTAAGTAGTGTATGTGTAGGTGGCTGCACAAGACTCTTCCTAAATAGGAAGTATAGTGCACCATGTCCAATATGACGTAGCACTAGCGGGTAGTCGTAGTGGAGAGGCGCGCAGACTACAAGAGATTCTTTCCTTCACCTCCATACACCATCTACCCTGTGGCATCGGATCCCTCTTAACAAACATCTTTATGGATCAATACCACGCGAAGGAAACGACTAATACGAATATCTTCCCGAAGACGACTAGTACGACGAGACAGTCTGTCTCGTGGACGAGAGGATACTTCGCGTTTCCACCGGCCGTAACGCAGGACGGACGCATCGCTTTCACCTTCGCAATCAACCCACCCGAGGAACCAGAGGTCCTGCGCGAGCGCGAAGAGCAAGCTGCGCGCGCAGCCGAAGCCGAACGACAGGAACGTCTCAAAGAAGAGGCCTGGCAGGAGAGGCTCCGGCGCGACATCCAGCGGCATGAAGAGCGCCTGGCGCAGGAGCGCGCGGAGGCCCTCATCGGCGAGATGGAATGGGTACGCGCAGGCGGGTCTCTGCGTGACGCGAACGGCCGACGCGACAAGGTGCGCACGGAGCAATTGCGCGAGGAAATCCGGATCCTGGACGAGGAGGCGCGGCTCGTGAAATTGTGGGATGGCTACGAGGCGCGCTGGCGCGCCGTGCTCGCAGCCACGGACGCTGTCACGTTCGAGGACGTTCCTTGGCCTCTACCCCTTACTCCCAGGACTGTGGACGAGCTCGTGCCTGCGGCGATAGAGGAGTTTCTCTTCGGATCCCTGCGCGTGAGGAGGAACACGGTGACGCGGCGCGAACGCATCCGCGCGTCTCTGCTCAAGTGGCATCCGGACAAGGCTGCCGCGCTCATGTCGAGGGTCATCAGAGAGGACCAAGCCGTGGTTCGCGAAGGTATCCACACTGTATTTCGCTGTCTAAAGGACATGCAAGATGCATACAAACCGAGTCCGGACATGGCCGAGAAATCGGCGTAGGTGGTGATGGTCAGGACTCAGTCCTTGTGCGGAAATAATTGAGATCGATATATGGCTGCTCTGCAACATACGTGATCAAACAATTTTCCTTGATGGCACTCTACGCTGTACATAGTATCTCACTCATCCGCCCTTTCAAGGGCACCGTTGTATCATTGACGCCCATGTGTACATAGTGCTGTAAGTTCCTCTACCTGTACCGTACAAGGCGCTTCGTCGCTTCGTGTACTAATAAAAACAGAAGAACCCGTGAACCACAATTACAAAGCAGTGCCCCTTTTCCGCAGCCTGCATCCTAGATGACAGATGACAAAAGTGCGCAGTGCCATCTTCAAGCGTCGAAGGCCACACCCCAAATAAATAATTTAGCACGACATAGAACCATCAGAGCGCCAGCTCGTTAGATTGAGTTAGATTGGGAATGGAAACCGCAGAGAGAAGGCGGATCAGGGATGTTGGAGGCAGTTTTCTTCGTACTGGCAGTCGCGTCTAACGGTGCAGTGGTCGCGCCTGTGGCGAGTGAGCGAGTCGGCACGTCCCATGACGCTCCCGCAATCTTCGCATAACTTCGCCGTACTTTTTAAGTGCACGGAGGCGATATGCTTACCATAGCTAGAGAGATCCATGACGCGGCCGCACACGCCACCTTCGATCTCCCATCGGCATGCCCCCCTTACGCCCCTCAAACAGTCGCCCCGGTTGATGTGATGAATGTCCTTGAGATGTCGCTTCACACCTGCAGGGCCGGTATCGTCCAGCCAGGTGTTGCATCCCGCCCACCTGCACAAGGGGTAAACTGCAGGTGGCGCGGGCTCTGAGACGGACCGGTAGAGCTGCTGGACTTGGGAGGGCGGTGTGATGCCATCGGAATCGGAAGGCATAATGGGGAGAAGGGAGGTCGTGTCGCTCCAATCCGGGCCTCTTCTTCCAGCGAACTGCGCGTATATGTGTACACCTTGGTATTCAGGCATGTCATCGAGAATGAGACCTGTGCCCCAAACAGCTGACGGTCTGTGTAGAAGGCGGTTAATTCATGACACGCAGCTACCAGTGTGGAGGCCATGTTACGTACACTGCGCTGGGCGACGCCATCGGCATTTCATGTCGAGACTCAGGGTACATGATGTGATGCTCATAGTATCTGGATAGCATAGGGTGGACTTAGCTTGGCCAGAAGATATGATCGATTGTGCGTAAGTCACCTTGGGTCCGCATGACATTCAGCACCGACAAGATGTCGGGCATCAAGCTGGATCACTGAGTTCGCGCCGCTGCCAACAGGAACCATGAGTATGGGGCAGTCCAGGAGCATGTAATGGGTTAGTGGGATTTGGCTTACTGTATGGAGGGCGCGTAAAAATGGGCGGTTGTATTCCCCTCCTGCGTCGAGGTGCGACTATACGGACAGTCAGACCGACTATTGTCGACAATAGCCCAAACACTTACGGCTCAGAAATTAACCTTTGTAGGGCGGGAAGACGCGTTCGTTTTCAAATTGTGAGCCAACTATCGACGTGGGACTACCAAGCTTACCTTGAATGCTGTGACCCATACGACGTATTGGCGTACCAGGCGTCGTCGTATATGGGGGAGTAGTCAAGTGCTGGGGAATGGGTGGCCCGGCGTGTCGGTGGGATGAAGCTGCCACTGTCAGGAGCATAGACACTGAAAGTGTCGGAGCTGCTACCGTAGTTCCTAGTATCCATGTTGGTCAGGTAACGGTTCCGCTCGGGCCTGACTAAGAAGATGAGAAGTTTCTCGCCGGGGAATCTTGCAGCAGGGATGTGGTCCAGGTTCAATCTAAGGGACTTAAAAAGACGCTAGCTTGCTATGATGCCTGCATAGGCTGGTACAGCCGACCAATTATGACTTGTAAATGATGAGACTTCGGGGTGTCGTGCGCATACGCGCTGGGCTGTGTCTTCCTTTGTGGTTGCCTGCGCCTCTCGTATGCTTTCCGCAAGCCGTTGCCCCTGTAATGCTGATCACCGCTAGCGCTGTCATACTCCTTCGACGTAGTCGGTGCATAGAATTCCACCTCGAGCCGCTTTGATAGTCCATCGGAACAAATGTCATGCTCTTCATCTCGTCGCCTTCACTGCGTGGTAAGAAAGGGACTGCTGTCGTGAAATCAATTAGTGTGTCATCTCTTAAGGGTTGAAAAAAATTACTCTGGATTTTCATTGACAGGGATGTCGCGGCGTATGACTGGTGCAATCGTTTACTATGTGGTCCTTGGATCCAAGACCCCAAATATATCCAACGCCACAGCTATCAGTATTAAAATCTATTCCGTGAATAGAGTTACCCACCTGAGGCTGGATGAAATGTCTTCGAAAACTCTTTGGAGTGCATCTCATTTCGCTGGCAGCTACCACACGCTGTATCGTTTGCCTGGGGGAAAGGCGAAAGTTTCGCGCCACGGTGTAAGTGCACACGAATGACCGATAGTTGTTTCGCTACAATTCGCCATCAGTTCGTATGCTGCCGTTGCATTGATTATGCTTACCATCCCCGGTGTTCACTTACCGCAGTTGATTACACCTGCCCTAAATTGTTGCCAACTGCAGAGCATCCAGTCCAGTCGCTCCGAATGAATTTAGTGTTGTTTAAGGGTCTGGCCAATTTACCAAAGTAGTTAGAGTGGACCTCGACGTGCTGCACAAACCATAAAAAAGCCGGTGAGTGCGGAGATTTACGTCAACTGACCGCTCATTGCGAAGCATGGGGAAGAAAATAAACCCCCAGGGATTGTCACGAACGGGCGATCGCGGCTCCCGAGTCAAAGATTGTGTCAGAAACATTATGAGGAGCTGCTGCTCGACCACACTGCGACACATTCTTGTTTCTGCTCTATCCCCTTCTGAGGCTCTGATGTTGGATCAGCATGGCACGTTGGAGCATGGTTGAACATTCCTCGCCCTATATTAGGATTATGCACACTCTCTGTGAACCGGCAGGATCATGCATGCATGTGCGAGGTCTACATCACAACCGACGACTTGATAGCGAACCGTAACCACAGCAACCAAACGACCTTTCTTGAAACGGTCTTGCACCGTAACGAGGTGCAGTGCTGGCGTCTGGTAGCCACAAGGTCATGAAACCCATTGTCGGGTCACGTCATGTCACTCACAGATGTGCAGAACTGACTTTCCCCTGTAGATAGCTCTTGACCCCTGGGACGTCGTGCGGTTAGAGCGTCTAAATCTGCCTCGCGAAGTATGAAGCTATTCTTCAAGGATTCGCAGCCAAGGTACACTGCATCCGTGCGGTGAACTGTGAATCTTGTCATCAGCGCTTGAAGGGTGCAGCCCGACGGGACTCGGAGCATAGACGACAGGTACTGTATGGAGTCTCGAAGATAGATCGACGACCTCATAGATACAGCGTCTGGTACGGAGTACCAGCCCGGAAAGGCTGGAGCGCCGCGACAACGAACCATTCGAACCACCGACGGAAATCCACCGAGGTCTGAGGCGCATCCCGCGATGCAACGATCATGACAGCCTGATTCCTTCAACGAGTTTGTCTGATCATTGCTCGCATCGTCCATCCGGGCCACAGTTGACATTGCCCACGGCGCTGTGTTATGTCAGAAACGGCAGATTATCTAATGACTACTTAGCGTCGGAGATTCTTGAACGGGAGCTTCCTCTCAATTAGCTAGACATTGACTTGCCTGAGAGAGAAAAGCGACTTGTTTGGCGCCGCATCGCATGTGGTCCTCACTCCTCAGTCTCCAATTTGACCCCATCTTGGTTCATTGCTCTGATCTCTGTGATAAGCATCCGGTCAATGTCAGAGCTGGAGTAGGAACCATCACGGCACCATATATGCGTTGTAGTTGTCTATTTATCGGGTCGTTCCCCGCCACGCTGCGACGCCCTCGCCGCGGCGTAATCGTGTTCAACAGTTTTCGAGCAATTTGAGGGCGCATCTGGCAATTTGACGAAGAGTATGAAGACCAGAGACCTCACGAGCAGCTGCACGCAGATTTGTGCATCAGGATAACTTGAGGAAGGTCTCTTGGATGGTGAACAAAATACGATACCGACCCGGAGGAACAGAGGCCTACGCAAATCGATGAGCAAGCTAGCAGTTTCATTGTGCACATACTACATCTATCCCATCTGCATCCACGATGCTGCAATGTAAATTGATTGTCTGTATCGGTGCATTGGCGACAGATTTACGACAGATCCTGATAGATCCTGGTGCGCTCGCAAGGTTGTCATGCAGCGTAACAGAGATCGGAATACGACCCGTGATTGGTTAAAAGCAAGAAATATAAGTGCCAGTGAGTCGTCGAACGGCGCATGACTTAGCACAGCGCTTGCTATGTCGGCAAATCCCGGCTCTACGCATGCTTACCTAAGTACTGACTACCGATGGAAATTGAAGATGACGGGTACTACATAGGTTGCTCAGTCATACATTCCGTCTCACTTCGTCAAGAATCGCCTCAGAATGTGCTTCGGTTCATCTCTCTTACCAAATATCCAAATTGCACGCTATATGTTCTATTCTGTGACGCCGCCCGCAGTGCTCTCGAAAATAGTATCCCTGAGGGTTCGACAAATATCCTAGGTCTCGCTGCCATCCTGAAAGTTCGATTCGATGAAACATTCCCTAGGTTGACTTACAAAGGGCGAGTATCAGTGGAAGATGTGCAGACTCTCGAGAAGATGTGTAGTATAACAAAGCCGAGTTACAGCCAACCAAGATATATCAGGCGACTTCTATGTACGGCGCCCCGTTTATCTCCGGGCGCAACCGACATTCATGACGCCCACGAAGCGGAAGCTACGAAGCCTTTCATGGTCATATCGAAGTGCGCCCATATTCTGGTGCAGTGGCTATACAAACTCGGGAAGACCGCGGACGCAGCATCGAAGCCGCCGCGAGAAGTCCCTCATTCCTCTCGGGTGGTGGAAACCACTTGCAAGAGAGCACGAGCGGTGTGCCGAGCCCGCCGCCGTATAACTGGTACCGCGTCTTTGAGCGTAGATAGCTTCCACGCTATTGAAGCTGTCAGTGAGCTCCGTCACCGAAGTCTATGCCACACTGAACACTGGGGATCTACGCTGTCAGTGTAATGTATAGCCATATGTGCTCGGGAGCTCGTCCACGCCGAATGTGTTACGCACACGTCCATGCTAATGAGCTGTGCATAGCGGTTCAGCCGTGTCCGTGGGGACTCGGAATGAATGGCGTGACTGATGCTTCGCTGCAGCCCAATTCAGGGATGAACACATCGTGACATAACCTTGAGATAACTCAGCACTATATATTCATCGGGTGGGCGCGGCCTCTAATCGCCCATCGCATTCACTGACACTCCTTTCATTTCAACGACATCTCTCTTCCTCATGTCTCAATACCAAGACAACAAATCTTCTTTGCCACACGGTGGCCCATTTCGGCGCGGGCGACAGGACATGTCATACATCCAGCAAAGTGTGCAGTATCAGTACCTCGCATCTCAGTAAGTTGATCACCACGACTGTCTGCCCGTGCAATAGGTGGTCTGATTCCCATCGAACCAAACAGGGTCCAGGCACACGGAGCCGACATCACTAGCAATCATTCCACTGGGTACCATACTGGCGGCTCCAGTCGTACCTTGTATGTCGCTCAGGCTGTACCGGGAAAGCATACTGCTGACGGGCGATAGACATCGTCAGCCTACCAGTCGCCCTTATGCTCGTCCTACGCGAGAAGCCCCAGCTGCAAACGGAAACAACAATCGCAACATAGGATCTTCGCCCCTGTTTACCAGCGCACCGAACTTAACACCGAACCCTGCGGCGTCGATATTCCCCTGTAGATGGAACGGCTGCGTCATTCATCTCGACGATGACTCCAAAGGCGGCATCAAGCGCCATCTCCAGCGGTTCCATGAACCGGATTTGAGGATCAGCCCGCGCTGCCCATGCAGGTGGTTGGGGGATGACGGACGTCCCTGCGAGAAGGACTTCTCGGGAGTGGAGACGCTTGCAAAGCACATAGCCACTGTTCATCTCCAGTCCTCCCAGCTAAAATGCCCGTATTGCGGGAGCTCGATGAGCAGGCCGGATGCGTTGACGAGACATCTCCAAGCTACCTGCCGCTCGTCTGACCGTCCCCTGAAGTAGATATTGGGATGTCACTCAGATGTGAGTACACCTTAGTTGGATTGCTTATGTACCTTCCGCTGACCGTTCTCTCGGAACTTAAGGAATATAACCGTCGACGTGTCGGGGGATGATGCCAGAGCATGTTGACTGGGCTCTGGCCCTGCTACGCTCTTTAGTTCGACTGTGGAGCTAGCCTTCATGCGGCCGACACGCTCCTCGTTCTTTCTCTCTCTATTTGACCCCACTGTTGCTGACTCACGATTACGATCCTCATGCATTTACGACACTCACCGATGGCTGTACGATTGTATATGTTCCGTAGCACTGCATCAACCACCTTCTGGAAATGTGATGGCTAGCGATAAATCTGCACTGCATGAGCTTCCCAGCAAGACACACTCTCGTTTTAAGTCCACGTCAGTTGCGCGACCTGAAATGCTATGCGATCCGTAAGATTTCATCGGTGGACGCACGAACAATGTGGTATCGACCGTAAGGTACGCTGTCATACCACAGTGATGAACCGCAAACTTGTGGTTCAACACTGCAGGCAGTGCCAGCATCTTTGGAGGAAGGGTGGCGTCTTATGCGCCGCAGAAAACCGAGGTACGAAAACATCCCGATTTGTTAGGGCTCGATTAAGTGACAGAAAGCGAAATGTACGGCATATAGAAAGTTCAGTGCTACATAGTTCATGAATGCATGCAGGGAGGCGTGTGATTAGGAAAGGAGTGTGATCCGATGGATGTCGTGCGCAATACAGTAGCTAAGGTAAAGTCTTCAAAGGCGATGTAAGATAGGGATAACTTAGAATGAGAAGGATGCACGCCAAGCCACGACCGCATGCGTGGTCCATAGGCGTGCAGCGTCCAAACGTTGGCGGCTTCCGAGCGGTCCCCAGGACCACTGGCGCTAACATCCTGTGCTAGCATCTGTCACAGCCTCCCAGTCAGCAACGCGCTTGCACGTCCGAGTCCACAGGACGACTCCACTTACATGAGCATGTGGCTGACCGAGCAGCCTTACACGCCGTACGCGCCGTACGCGGGCCCGTGCAGTAGGACGGGGCAGTACTGCTCCTGATGCCTCTTCAACGCGTCCTTCCTGCTGAAGTGCTTCGTGCAGTACTGGCAGACCATGCGTCCCTGGCCGAGGTGCACCGTCGAGACGTGTCTCCCATGCGCGACAGCGCTCCGACACTCGACCTGGCAGCATCCCGCCCCGGACCCGTCGTCCCACATACATGGGGAGCCGCCGTGCGATTGCCCGGCGCTGCCCTTTGGCGGCATGTCCGCGGCGTGGAACTGCAGGAGATGGCGTTTGATGCCTGGACCGCTGAGGTCGTCGAGGACGATTCCGCAATTCCTCCAGCGGCAGATCGCGTAGGGAGGAGAGGACGGGACAGGCTGGGATTGATGGTAATGATAAGGATGGCCATTGCCACCAGACCCTCCGCTAGATTCGGATTTAGTGAGTTGAGATGACCGTGTAAACGTTCGAAATTAAGACATACGGAGAACCGTCTCCTGGATATGCGCCGTATGCGAAGTGTGGGAAGCCGTACGAAGACATGGCTGAATTATTAAGGGAGAGCGTTGCCGATACTCTAGACGGCTGTGGCGGTCCCGACAAGGGTATAAAGTATGAAGAAGGACGAGAGAACGAAAAGAAAGAAAGAAAAAGGCGAGGATAAGCCCTCACGCCTCGCAGAAGGGGAAGGGGATAGACTTCAGGGGAGCCACTCCGTCGCTATATATGCACCATCGGGTATCATAACGGAGTGGGCCGTATGTGGTCTTCAGGACTAAGGCATTATGCCGTACGAAGAGATAGCGTACGTATCAAATCCTGCGATCACGCCGCGTGGCACATGAGTGCGCAGAAGACGTGAAGACGCACGAAGGTGGCCGGAGTCTAGCCAGCCCAGCGATTCGGTCCTACTTCTGTGGCGGATGAGCAGGATATCATATTCTGCTTCACTTTGGTATTGGCTCCGCGGGTAGAAGGCGCGATTCTTGCGCTACGATTCCATATTCGAAAGCCCGCCCGAGGGTTCGTGATTAGGACGAACGGGCCATATGCCGCCGGTGCGAGCCTAGCCTGGTACGCTTCTACAGCGCACTTCGAAGACGCAAAGAATCCTGGCCACGGGTTGGCCACGGGTGCCTGTACACGACCGTTTAGAGACCGCGAGGCAGCCATCGTAAACGCCCACGGACATAGATCGTTAATTACCGCAGCGATCCCAGGCAAGTCTTGATCTAGCTCAATGAAGGCCGTCCGCCGCGGCAGCAACCATAAATCTGACGAATCTGCTACTAGATAACACAATCATCGACATGTAACTAGAAAGGAATACTCACGAGTGGAAGCCGATCGCGATATGAATCAAGCCAAAGGGACACATGACGTCGGCGATTCCCATGCTTTATGACATCTGAGTTATTTCTCGGCACCGTAAGTGACATCCCCGCGGAGTGTTTGCTTGCTTTAAGACTGGGATGAACGGCCGAGTAGTAGTGACCCCCATGATGACGACAGGCTACGGAGTACGATCCATAAAGTGAAAGAAACTTCCGAGTCAGCCTGAGGCCGAGTCGCGTCCTGACAACCTGTTTGCGCTGCAAGGCAGTCCGGAAGGCGAAATACACCAGTGAGATTCTTACTGGATTTTGAGAACGAAGCCCAGGGACGTCACGGTTGGGCTCTCCATCCTGGCGCAATCATCAAGGTCAATGCTGCGTTAAATAGACGAAGATACCCACCGTAAATTTGAGTCCGCAGGAGCTCCGATGAATGATACGGACAATAGCCAGGAGCTTTACGGCAGGATGGATGCAGAAGGGTGAGGACAGGCAGGAGCCTAGAACGACCGCTTCGTCTCATATCCATGCCGGTGCACGCTCAGGATGCGATCACGAACGTGAACTACAAACCTACCATAGACAGTGGGAATCGCACAGGCCAAGTAAGTACTTAGCAGCCCGGGACACATGGAAGCGACAGCGCCAAAAGGTGATCAGACATGAAGACACGCGGATTGCCATGGCGAAGCGATGTTTCAGCGCAACCTGAATGAACTTGAACGTGAACGTGTTGACGATCCGGAGTCGTTCACTGTGCAGGCATCAAGCCAGCGGACGACACCGTTGACTACGGAAGATGAGGTAACTTGCGCAATAGGAGGTATGAGACCATCTGTATTCCGCGTTCGCGGACCGAAGACTTGAAAGAATTGACAAAATGAGATGGGCGCATCGGAAGGATCTTGGAGGCCCTTGAAGCGCCCGAGTGGCCACATTTGATCGCAAGGAAGCGCCCGGCGGACTCCGTGAACACTCGGAACAATCAGTGGACCAGCATGCCATCGAGAGTCTAGCTAGCCGGGGCCGTAGCTCTGCATAACAGTCAGTAGTCGTGCTCAGAATTACTAGTATCTTGGTTTCTCAGGCTTATTGACAGAGCTCCGACGGCGAGTGGCACGGTGAGTCTCACGGCGCCAATGCCACTTGTGTAGTAAATATTGTTGCAAGCTGCTCAAGGCATCAGGCAGTGGGAGGTAGCGTGACGCATTCATGGATACTAAGTGGTAGTACTTAGTACTAGAGACTCATGTCACTGTGGCCGAATTTAATATGATTCCACACTGTGACACTCAAGCCTCCGTCTCGTCGAACACCGCCGATAGGAATTGTTTGAATGAAATATCAATTAGGAATGTTAGTCATCCGCATCGTCAGATACACGATGCAAGCTCTCAGTGACACCGAAAGCGACTGCAACGGGCCACACGCTGCCGGCCGGGAGCCCCACGTCCCTGAGACCGCACCTGAGGGCGGCAGGTCGCGTCCGCAAATAGTCTCACACGTCCCGCTCTGACCCCGCCAGGTCACCAGAGCCCGTTCACACAGCCAAGGTCGCATCACTAGTGATCTGTCTCCCGGGCGGGAGTCCACTGGAGATAATACTATACATGCTCAGACGGATCCACTACTGTACATATCAACCTCCTCACACCCTACTATACACATCACACTCAAAGCCCTCGAGGCAGCGAGCGCATACCCAGCGGAAACCGATACGACATCTCCATAGTACCACCTTAGCTAGAGCTGTGTCTACATAGGGCTCGGCCCTCGCGGACAATAAAGGGATTCAAAAAAGAAAAAAAAAGCTCTCAGTGAGACGATAGCGTAGCTATTCTGCATCAAATCTAAACGAGGATTGATAGAGGATAGAGAATGGCTACTGTTGTTACTGCAGTCCACATTTCCCACAAAAAACACGTACAAGTCATTTAATGTATGTACAACACTGAGCAACGGAGGCTATGGATCTCCCGGGAAACGAATAACCTATACCACCATTCCTAAGGACGTCTTCGATATCGTGAGTGGCTCTAAGCTGCAGGGAAAATATTCATGACTCGTAGGCGTGCAGTAATAATGAAGTCAGTCCGGCAATATCGGCGTATCGTCCAACGTGCGATTAATATCTGAAGGGTAAGGCATTCGCCGGGTTGCCTCTCAGAACCGTATGGGTTGACGCTGGCGCATGACGCCTAAGAAGTGGTCAGTGTCAAGCTCTCATCTCATATTGAGATCGGTTTACCCTAAATTTCGGCGCAGTGTCCCGGATGTATCCGTTGCAGGCAGACTGCTGCAGCTGGCTTTTTGGTGACGCTTTAGAGCATCCTTCCGGCTGAACTCCGTCTGACACCACGAGCAAGTGACGCGTCCAATTCCCATGTGACAGGAGGATATATGTCGGGATAGCGTCGTTGTCGAAGTATAAATACTCCCGCAGGTGCGGCCATCATCCAAGGCCCACTGGCAGACCAATGCACCATGAGCGGGCTGCCCAGCGACTCGGACCTGGACCGTTTGTTCTAGCTGCAAAGCATCCTTGTGGTGGTCCATAAGATGACGCTTCATTCCACCGGTGGTGTGGTCGTCGAGCAGAATGTTGCATTGTCCCCAGAGGCAAGGGCGGCGATCTGCATGAGTGTAGGGCGACGCATTGTAGGGCTGCATGTCGACTTGATCACTACCACGATGACATAGGTCAATAAGACAGAGTTCAGCTATCAGAATCGCTGATGTACTTTACGTGAGGCGTCGCCGCAAGGCCCGGATAGTACCGTACTGCCGTCGGTATCTGGATGCACAGACCATGCTTCAGAGATGCGCTCACAGCAGCCACTGAAGGGACCGACTGGCCGCCGTACATAGGCTTCCCTTGATGAATGTCCCACCCCCGATAAGTTGGCAAAGGCAGGTTGTTGCTCGACGCTATGAAGCTGGCTGTGAATCACAGGCATATTCCGTTGATACTTTGAACTCACTACCAGTAAAATCCCGGCTGCCCATAACTGTAGTCATGAAGCCCATCATACGGCCTGACATGGGGTCCCGTGCCTGCGAATGGAACGGAGGTGGGGGCATAACAAATGGACCGTGGCAGGAGGTAAGACATGTGAGGAAGGAGAGAGGTAGGTGGTGGGGTAATTTCGAAAGAATAAAGAGGTGTTGGTGGAACCACCGAATGAAGGATTAATCAGAATACTATGAGAAGCTCATGGCACTTCGCTCACCTGCTTAAATACTTTAAAGCTGAACATCTCCCGGCTGCACTCGTGGAGGTCGACAGCGTGGTGAACACGTGTATGACGTTCAGCAGCAGGGGGCGGAGGGTACTTCAGGCTTGGTGGGCTGAGTGGACAAGTTGAGCATTGATGGCACACACTTAACGCGCTGGTGTACCAGTACAGCAATCTCAGATCGCCCAAGGAAGCGGCGAGAGGATATATTCAGCAGGATTACCGAGCTCGAGTTGTCGTACAGGCAGAAGACATCCCGCAGTCGTCGTCGCACTAAACGCGGTCACCAGGACAGGACAGGGTGACCCCACCAAACATAATTCTGTTTTGAGTAGCTTATATTAACAAGGTATGATTAAGTTTGACTCGTGGCAGTAAAACTCACCATGAGACTGGCCGTGATCCTCATGCTCTTGACTCGGCCAATTACGCTAAAGCAGTAGTATCGACAACGCGAACCAGAGCGAGAAGGGCGGCGGACAATCTTCTCCCCTTCCTGTAAAAGTGATACTTGCGGATTCAGGGATCTGTCAGGTCGACTGTGCCCCGATGTCGGACATCGCCTCGAGGGTGTTAGATAGATCAGTCATGGGGGGTGCTGCCAGAGGTTCCCACTCAGCTGCGTGATTAGAATTGTTAGCAACAATTGCGCAGATACGCCGTGTAGGGCTGATTCGCTTAGTCGTGTCAGACGGGCCTCTGCAACGCGGAACATAGCACATCGCTCGAATAGCAGCGATGATGGAGGTTTGCTTAGACAACTGTAGACTGAGTCGGGCTCTGTAGGATCAGATCCAACACAACGGGCCAGTTCACACACAGTGGAACGCTGGGTCAATAGCTTGCAGGGTCGCCTATCTATCCCCGCGAGGTTGAAGCCCGGGCCTCAGCTTCCCTCTAAGGCTGTCCTGCTCTCCGAGTGCAGATGACAGCGCCTGATGTGTCAGCCCCTAGGACGCACAGAAATCATGCTTGACAAAATTGCAGCGGGCGGGCAGCGCCCTCGTGTGATACAGCAACCTGCCTGCAAAGATGAACCATGGACCCTATCATCATGAGCTTGTTCTGAGTGGCCGCCTGTGCGAACAGAGGTGGGATCAGCGAGGCCTCTCATCACCCATGTCCAGCACACTGACCTCCTGACCCCCCAACGCCCCATGCTTGCATTGGAGGGCATCCGCGTTGCAGTGAGCCACCTCAGGGACTGGGCCACAGATGCCAGGGATTGGCAGCGCCTCTGTCAACGGTGCTTCTGGGCTACTCCGAATTGCATAGTTATGTCACTGCCGTGTACGGCATCCACGGGGCCGCGAGCGCAGCAGTTTCTGCACGAAGAGACGTGGCCTATCGAGTGTGGGATGAAGCAACCCACCAGCAGTTGTGGTCGGTGGCATAACAAATCTTGATCGAGAAGCCGAAGCAACAGACACGCACAGACTGGCCGTAGTGTACATGAAACAATTTCCGCTAGATGGGCGCAACTTCCTTGCACATTCCTTGCACTATTTCCTTGCCTCCTTGGACATACCTCCTCACTCGCCGTCTGCAACTTTGATGAGTAGCTTGCCAATTGACTGTCCCCCAGTGAGATCCTTCTGTGCCTGCTGCACGCCTGCGCTAGAGAGCGGATACTCTTTGTGGACCTGTACCTTGAGTTTGCCCTCGGCCGAAAGGCGGAACAGCTCAGAGCTGTACAGCCGTCCTTCCTCTGGCGTGTAGATGTAGTTGCCCATCCTGCGCAGCGAGTCAGACAACATTAGTCCACCCATCGGTGGCGGGACCCACGTAGGCCGAAGCAACTTCAGGTTCTTCTCGACAAGCTTCAACGGCGCCACCGGCGGGACCGCACCCGACGCATTACCTACAGACACCAGCGTCCCCTTGCGGCGAAGCAACTTGAAGTTGTCCTCGAACCTGTGTAGATCGAGCTGGGTTAGGTGCAGTCACTCGCACGGAGCCTATTGCGGACTCACGTATCCTTCCCGACTCCGTCGAAGACGGCGTGCACGCCCTCGCCCTTCGTGATCTCCAGCACACGCTCCACCACGTTCTCGTTCTTGTACAAGATGACGTGGTCCGCGCCATAGCTCTTCGCGAATTCCGCCTTCTCCGCGGTCGACGTCGTCCCGATCACGATCGCGCCGCGCTCCTTCAGCAGCTGTGCGAACTGCAGGCCGAGTCCTCCGGCGATGGTGTGGACGAGGACGTAGTCGCCCTTCTGAACGTTGTACGCCTCGTTGATGAAGGTGAGCGCGGTGAGGCCCTGGGTAAGGATTCCTGCCGCCGTTCTCAGGGGGACGGAATCCGGCACGGGGAACACCTTGGCCCATGGGATGCTTGTGTACTCGGTGAAGGTACCACCGCCGTACTAGCCTCGTGTCGGCACCTCGTCCCATACGAATGAAGCGATAGACGTACTATGGCCACCTTTCCTCCCACCTTGAACCCACGCTTGTTGAACTCCTCGGTGTTCGTGATGCTCGGATCGGATGGCAACGCGGCGATGGTGCCGGCGCCTTCTGTCCCAAGTACGTATGGGAACTTGTCGATCTTGTAGAGTCCTTTCCTGTTCGATCATTGGCGATCTCAGCGTTGTTTAGAGCGATCCTGCGCACACCATGCGCTGACAGGCAGGCAGACTACGCGCTTACCTGTAGTACGTGTCGATGAAGTTGACACCGCCATAGTGTACCTACAAGCACCCATAGCGATCAATCAGTCTCGGCTAGGGACACGAGTGTAGATATAGACGTACCTTCACAAGCACATTGCCGGGTGCATTTCCTGGGAACGGCAATGACAACTCCTCAATTACATCGAAGTCTCCAGTCTTGTGGATGCCAACGGCCTTGATCTGCGAGGGAAATGACATTCTATGACTTGCTGAGACGGAGAGAAAGCGCGATATCTGTGAAAGTCGGGTGGAGGGCTTCCAATTGAGCATCCGGCCAGATACGAAGCGGAGGTGGAGATTAAGTAGGACAGTCTGCTGAATCACTTGCCAGGTCTCGAGATCACGTCAGAGCACGAGGCTTCGCTTCGCCTGGAAAGCAGCCAGGACTGTGTCTTGCGCCAACGTCGGTATTCGGCGAGACCAAAGTGTGGGAGGACAAGGAGGAGTCTGCGGCACCTGGAACATCTATAGCATGACCATAGTACAGCGCCTGCAAGAGGCAAGAGACCCTCTAAACTGCTCCACCAGAGCTCCAGTAGGGTTTATGTTTCTGTACGACGCCGTCGATGTTGCGCTGTGTAAGTTACTCGATAGTAGAGTCGATAACCCCCCCCCCCCCCTCGATATTAGCCAACGACAATTTGCTTACGTAATACGCATACGCATAGTACCGGTACTAGGTACGTACCGTACGACGCAGGTACTCGGAGTCCATAGTGATGGGCTTAGCGAGTAACTAGTAGACATCTAAATTTTCCTGACACGTCGACGGAAGCTCGGTCGCCACACATTACACATCGTCCGGCTTAGCCTCGCCTGCAGATCCACACTGGCAGCTTCGCAGTACGATTTGTAAAGTACATACATCAATGCAGGTAAGTGTCCATCCGAGAACTGCAGCGCACTCAATCATTGTTCCTGCACAGAAAGCATCTGGTTCAGTTCCTTCACCCGAGCCTCCCATTTCCCGACCTCCGCGAGCTTGCCCTCAAGCATGATGACCTCGCGGTCAATACCCATGCGCTCCTCCGCCGTGCCGATGCGCGTCAGCTTCCACTTCCCCGTGCCGTCGCCGGCGAGGGTGAGGAGATGAGTGTGGTAGCGCATCAGCGACGGGCGCAGGGAGATCGTGATGAGGGTGATCCCGAGCGATTTCGCGTGCTCATACATCCGGCCCTCGACGTCGCTCGAAACGGCGCTCGTGCATTCTGCAGGACGGATGTGTCAGCTCGGACACGTAGCAGGGAGGGACATCGGACACGCACCATCTAGTACGGCGAACTTCGGCATATGATAGAATACTCGCGCAAGACCCATCTGTACTAGTCAAAGAACCGATCTCCGCGACTGGCGGACGTGAATGTGTGCTCACCCGCTGCTTCTCGCCGCCGCTCAGCACATCGCGCCACTCCTTCCTGGTGGACCACCCGCCCTCCCGCGCGGGCAAGTATACCATGTTCACCGCAGTCAGGATCTCCATCAGATCCTGCTCAGCCTTTCCCGTCTCTACGAACTCCGGATACGAGTGTGGGTAGATAATCCTATGTAATAGCGTCAACATCAGTGGCCAGGTGGCTATGTAGCGAAAGACGCGTACTGGTCGAGGAGCGTCCCAGTGACCATATATGCCCTCTGCGGCACGACAAACACACCCTGCTTTCCCGAGGGACGCTTCACCTCCCCGCCGCCCTGAGCACCCCAGACCCGCGAGCACCCTCGCCACAGCGGTCTTGCTCACCCCGTTGCTGCCCGTAATCATCAGGTGCTCACCCTGCCGCAGCACCAACGACAGATCTTTCACGAGGATCCACGACGACCCGCTCTTCTCCGGGACCCCGGCAATGACGGCAGGCGAGACGGCGGGTACCCCGACGTCAACGTTTTTGAGCTCGATACAGTCTTGGTGCGCGTCTTGGTGCGCGTCGTCTGACGTCGGCGGGAGCGGTGGAAGGTTGTGCAGTGTAGAGAGGAGGGAGTACAAGCGAGTGGTGAGGCCGGCAAGCTCGAGCAGGTCTTTGTAGGCGTACATGACTCGGCCGCCCGCATCGGCGAGGGAGAGGAGAAGGCGGCGTGAGGATATGTAAGCTGAAGACGGGGTGTGAGCGGCGCCCTGCACTACCGAGACACTGATAGCTCTCACTTTCTGTGCGGTTCGCAACCTCGTTGTTGACCGTCGTTGCTGTAGGTACTCCTGTCTGAACGCCGACGTGCCGCCGCCTCTGGAGGAAGACAGGTATGGAAATCAAGCAGTATCCCACAGCACTCCAGAGATACTTGATCACGAAGTCTTCTGTCCATTCGTACGCGATGCGAATCTTCAATCGCACTTATTAGCCGGAACTAGGTCGCATGCCAAGACAGCGAAGACGAACCTTGTAAATGGAATTGATGTGTCGTATCAACCTCAAGTAGGCTCGCCACAGGATGCTCCGCTCGCGCACACCGCCGCCGTAGAAGCTATCCGTAAGTGACTCGTCGACCCATTCACACCAGTACCGACGCAGGGACCTACGCGATCTCTTCACTCTCTCGGTCCACACGGCCCATGCCAGCGCGGTATTCTCCCTCCAGCTGTGCCTCGACTGCGGCCAGGTGCCCGAAGGCAGGCGTCGCTGCACGCAGGATCCTCGCCATGACATAGTAGTTCAAACCGAGAAGGAACGTGCCGCGAAATCCGAGCGTGCACGACAGCTGTGACGTGAAGAAGATGAGGTCTAGCGAAGGCTTCAGGATGTTTCCACTAGCACGCATGTCCTGCTGTAAGCGATGCGCGGCAAGAATATTACGGCAGACGCACTAGATCCCTGTGAGAGAATCGCAGAACGCCGCGATATCAGACGTGATATATTGGTCGACGTCGTCTAATCCGCCTTCGAGCGCGGTCGTCCGTGTACCGCGTCAGCCGGGTCCGCAGCCTCAACGAAAGCTTCGCCTGGAGGTGACGAATCTAGGCAACGCGCGTCAATGTCCGCTGGCACGCCGCGAGCCCCAATGCACGGCGTACCATGACATTCGTGTATGTACTCGGCACCGCGAGTGCAAACCACAGGCCGAGCCCTCTCAGGAACCCCTTGCCGTTCGCACTGACGAGTGGCGCACAATGCGACCGTCAAGGCGGGCGACTGCGACGCTGAGCACGGTGCGGAAGACGAGGAAGGAAGTATGCGCGAGAAGGATGATGGCCTCTTTCGAGCGGTATGTCGGGAAGGCAACATGGAGGATAGAAAGCAGCTGCCTGAGGAAGGTCTTGTCAAGTCCTGGCTTGTGCGAAGCAGGGATCGGGGGAAATCTCCGAGCGTTCTCTGCAACGACAGACTGGGGCGTAGGACGGATAGGTATCTGAGTACAAGTAAAGTTAGAGACGCCCGGCCAGAGTTCCTCATTAAAAAGCAGAAACGAGCCTGTTTGATGTGGCCCTCATGAGGTACCAGAAGCCGCTGAACTCCGTCTGCGTCCTTCACATACACTTGTTGCAACGCCCGCGTCAGCTCTTCTTCACTGATATTACGTTTCGATGTAATAACCTTCAGGCTTCGTATGACTGACTTTGGTCCTGTAATCAAACGCGAACGTAGAGGAAGTAGAGAGAAGATGACGAGAAGCAAGGGTTGTGGGGAACCCTTCGCATTGACTAGTCGGTCCTTAAGCGCCATCTCGAGCAACGAACTGACTGACGACTCTCGAGCGTGACTTGTATTGCAGCCTTCAAAGATTTGAGGACATTGGAGAACAAGGTGCAGACTTCGTTGAGTGCAGGGATGAGCTCGAATGCCGCTCGTGCTGTTCGCGGTGGAGTCTGGACTGAGGCAGGATTGAGGCGCGCGTCTCGTAGTAAGTTAGAAGCATGTGATTGCATTGGCATGGAGCTCGATCTTCGATCAGACGAACCGATATGGGCGCTTGACGTATGTAAGTATTTGAATTTCAAAGCGCCCCGCGTCAAGGCTTGAGTCAAACCGGCCATTCAATGCGGATCAGCTCTTATGCGCCACGTACTGAGCCAGTCCTCTAGAACTTGTTTCCGCCAGTCGTTCACCACCACCCCTCTGGTGTCAGTAAGGCCAAGGTCTTCGTCTTCATAATCTGCTGGCCGAGTCCACCATTTCTAGCTCAGTTTAAAAGTTGACTAAGATCGTCACTGTCTTGTACACACATAGTAGTGCCGAGGGCCGTCGCTGTGCGTGCGTAGCGGGGAGTCAAAGTGGACTCCCCGAGGCTCAGCACATGGAGCGCACTGTTCCGCATGCTTCAGAGCTGTCCCGCCCTCGAACGGCTCGAAATCGGTTCAATCTATGGGATCAGTGATGACTCAGGCCAACACGATGTGACCATGCACCACCTTCGAGAGCTCACGCTAGACGAATGTGGCTCGCACACAGCAGTTTTTTTGGCCCATCTCGTCCTGCCTCAGATCGTGAACATTGCTATTCAAAGTTTTGTGACAACACGCATCCAAGTCGCCGACTTCTTCCCGGACGATAAGTCGTTACTGCCTGTGCTTGCTGCAATTTTGAAGGTGCAGTCCGTTGTGACAGGTGATGGCCTCATAATCGTTGCAGCCACAATGGGAGATTTGCGAGTCGAACCACAGTCAATCACCCACTCGGGCGAATATCACCCAGAGTTTGAGCCTATGGATACAAGCTGGGTGCAGAGAGGCACCATGTTTCAGCTGGGTGCAATATTTCCTCCATCGGTGAAGGCCCTTCATATATGTCTCGAAACTCGCGAGCCAGAGGGTCAGCGGGCTATCCACCGAGTCCTTGCAGATGGATGGAGGGCATTGTACGCGGCGTTTCCGAACCTCGAAGAGCTCTACGCCAGCGGTCCAGATATCGACTTCTTCTTCGACTTTCTCTTCGATCTCTGTCCATATGAACCCTCGTCACGACAATCAGCGCTGGCGTGGCCAGGTCTCAAGCGCATACGCCTGGAATACCTCCCGGATACCTCTCAATTGCAACCCGCAGAGCCGGAGGAGCTCTTGCACGCCGTTACTACCGTTATGCATAACCGTCGATCCGCTGCTTCCGTAGAACGCCTGCAGGAACTGGGCATAGTGTTTTCGGAGAAACCACCGGTACTTCAAAATTTGCAGACGTGCTTCAATAGGATGCATGGCGTGGCAGACAGGATTATGTGCATCGTCTCTGAAGAAGAATTAGCACTCGACGAAGATGCGATTCTTTCAGACGTGGTGAATCTTGACCATACCAACACCGTCGACTGAGTGGCCTAGCCAGCAGCGAAGGGATTCAGGGACGACACGTCGCAGACGCGGCCCGCGTTGCATGCAACCGAGTACGATATGGCATGCACATTCGGAGTCATTCCTAGTTTTTACTACGTTGAACAAAGCATTATTGTCCAGACTTCTAAGCTGTTATTGCATGCATTACTTGTTATCTGACTATACTTCTGCCTACTTACGATTCATTGTGCTGGACTAGACACTCCATCTGTTCATGCATCATCTTCCCAGTCATCTGGGACATCTGCCGTCGTTTGCATGTTCGGCGCAGGAACAGGAGGCGTCGGCGAAGCCCTCGGTGGTGTTGCGGGCATCGTCTGACGTGAAGGAGGTCGCGATGTGCTAGTGGTCGGCGAGCCCCATGCGTCTAAGGGGCGTCGCTGCGTCTGACCCGTGACAGCTGCTCTCCAACCGCCGGTAGAGGAACTCGAGGTACCTGTGCCCCAAGCAGGGGCCGGTGCGACTGCAGGTGCAGGGGCGGGTTTCGGTCTGTTTAGAGGCTGTAGTCCCGAACCGGGACTGCGTAAATCCACAAGCTTCCCGAGGTTGTGCGAAGACGCGTTCGCCGGCGGCGGAGCCGCCGCGGCGACCGAGAGCAGGGGCGTCGGAATACGTGTGTCAATCCTCCGGAAGACTTGGACGCTGCGATTGGGCTCCTGGTCGACGACTTGGCTGTCGAGACGGTACATGCCCGCGAGCGCCTGCACGAACTTGCGCCGCGGCTCCGGCATGTGCGCCAAGACCTGACTCTTCTTCTCCGAGCCTAGGAATTCCGCGAAACTCCTCTCGACCATCTGGCAGAACTTGGGCTCGCGCCGCGCTGTCACGAGCAGTTCCTCGTTGTACACGACCTCCTTCGCGGCCCCCGCCTTGTCGGGGTTGATCCCGAGCGCCTCTGCCAGCCGCGCGTTACGCTTCGCGACGAGACACTCGTTCGAGCACTTCAGCGACTGAGAGCCTTCTCGGCCGCCAGGATTGCTCAGGCTTCGCCCACAGGCAATAGGTTGGCGGATACGCCCACATGGGCACGAGATATGGATGATCGCACGACAGGGTTCGCTCTCGTCGCAGGCGGCAGGTGCGTGGCACGGATGCGTGCATGGATGGAGTGCAGGCAAACAAAGTCTCCTCGGCTTCCCGCAGTTCGCATGGCACGACCCACAATCGTCGCCGTGGCAGAGTCGCTCACAGTGATGGAACCCGCACGAGAGAAGCTTCCCGCATGGTGTCCCGCACGAAACCTTCTCCTGTGAGCACCGAACGTTGTCAACCATCTTCTTTCCGCAGGCACAAGGCTTGCTGGCGAGGAACGGACATGGAGGACAGGGAATGGGGTCTTCGTGGCATGCATGTTGGGCCTTCGGATGACCACAAGGCGGCGGCGGGCGGGCGCAGGGATAATGGCAACTGATCCGCGTTCCACAAGGAATAGGCGGCTCGAGGATCGTGCGCCCACAGTTGCAAATCAATTCTTCGAACGAGCTTCGCAAACAGGACGGACATGCGCCACGGTGGTCCCGAAGCTCACAATGGTGGTTCCCACATGCAAGCAGCTTCCCGCAAGGTAAGTCGCACTCGTGCCAACCCGCCTCGTCGAGGATACGTCCGTCATTATTGGCATGTTTCTTACCCTTACCCTTGCCCTTTGCTGCGCTGGCCAGCGTAGCCAGCGGGCAACACAAGCGGGCGCACTGATGTCTCCCACACGCACGCAGTGCGCCGCACGGCCTGCTGCACAGTATCTCTTCCCCGCCCTCCCGAGCTTCGAAGCAGGGAATGTCCCGCGTGGTTGACCCACAGCGGCAGGGGCGCACGAGCATGATCTTGCATGGCGGGCATGGACCAGTGTGACAGCGCACGGCGCAGGCATGGTCGCAGCCTTCAAGCGGCTTCATGCAGATCGACTCGCAGGTCGGGACAGGATCGGTACACGCCGTGCGTGGCAGCTTCGTTCCGGGCTGGAAATGTCGCGCTGAGGAAGGGTTGAGAGAGTGCTTGCCACATGGGCAGTGAGTAACGAGAGAGGGTGAATTGGGACAGGGCGCCGGAGGCGAGGGCGGGTGACACGGCTTGGCACAGCGGTGGATACCACAATCAAATGGCCTGTCGCAAGGATGGCTGCACTGGTACCGACCAATCCACCTTGTCTCTTTCCCTCTTTCGACGCGCCTGCATTCCCGTTCCTCGCCGTCACTACAAGGCACCTCCTTCTCTTCGCGCCCACAGTAACATCTGACGCGGTCGCGGACCTTGCAGGAGCCACATTGCCCGGGATGACAGACCTCCTCGCATTCGTGGTTGCCGCACTTGAGCTTGCGGCCACACCGTTTGCCGCACGAGAGCTCCGCAGATGCTCTGCTGGCGGCCTTGCTCGGCGCCAAGGTAGAGCACCGGAACATGAGCGTTTCCTTGCCACAATGGCATGGCAGCGATGTCGTTACTTGGCAGGGCGGACAAGGTCCTGGATGGCAGGACAAAGGGCAGGCATGCCCGCAGACGCGAGGTCGCGAGCAAGGATTCGCGCATGAATGCGGGGTCGCCAGACGCGACGGCTTCGGCTCCGGGGTCGATCCGCAGAAGCACCTTAGAAAAGTCAGTATATATGCGCCTCTCCAAGCATGTCTGGACCCACCAGTAACTGCTTGGTACCGGAACTCTCTTGGACTGACATCCGGGACACCGCCATTCGCCTACCCGTTCCTCTCCTCGCGCCCGCCATGCCTCTACGACGTCCTTAACGCTCTTCGCCGCCCATGACCGAATACACTTCAAGTGAAACGTTGTCCAGCAACACTGTGCTGTCTCGCCTGCGCGCCGTCCCTCCGAACCACTCGCATCGTCGTCTGTGGCAGCAATAGGGTTGGACGGTGAACACGACCAGGTAGGCTGCGCGGGATGAATGGGAGCGAAGCAGATGAGACAGTCGGGGAAGGGCGGCGTAGAGAGTTCATAAATCAGCCTCGAGGTGAGATCGTCACCCTTTGGGACTGCGACACGATACTTCTCGGAATGCTTCGTTCCTGAAGCAGCCTTGCCGTCAATTGCGTTGCTGGAAGTAGCCTCAGATAAGGAACCCTTGAACTTGGCTCCGCGACGATTCGGCTTCTTCCCCGAGGATCCCGCCTGGGGCTTGTCGGTAGATGCGTTGCTCGTAGAGGGAGTAGAGGCATCAGACTGCCCTCCTTGTCCGTCTTTGTGGGGCCGAGGACGACGTCGCAGTGGGCGACTGCCAGTTCTCGACTGTGCGGGACTCTCCGAGTTCACACCGTCTACACCCTCTGCAAGAGCAGAACTGGCATTCAAAGTTGACCTATCTCCACGTTCGCCACCAGTTCGTGCGTGCCTCCTGGCGCGCCCTCTAGCAGCGCCAGACGGACTAGCATCTGCGGGACTTGCAACAGATTCTCCTCGAGGCTGTCTCCTAGGTCTCCTGTCCTGAGACGGCGTCGAGTCGCTTGGGTCAGGAGTTTGGGAGATTGATGCTACAGTCGTTGACATGCACGAACGATGAGAAGTGAAATGTACGCGTTCTACGACTCCTCGGGCACGCTAAAATGCCTCGAAGGCTGCTGAGTCAGATCGTGCACGGCCTTGGGGAACGGCACTGCTCTCGCCCGCCCGACACGTTTGAACCGCCAGGAAATGAATATGAGTCGAGAGCTAACGGCTATGACTAGACGAGGCTGTGGAAGTGACCGGAAGTGACTGTAAACGTCTTGGGAGAGAACGCCGGTGGAACGTTCAGAAAGATGACTCAGATGGGCAGCACGTGGAGCGCATCAACATCCATATATAGCATTTCCCGACGAACTGCCATACTTGTTACGTAAGTACTCAGTGTACATATCGCTGCGCAGCTTCGCTCATACTCCGCTATCGCTAACCTCTTAGCTCATTGGACAGGATGAAGGCAGACATATTTCTTCAACGGTCCCGCCAGGGGGGTGTTACGTAGCGAAGGCAGAGTCATTGCGTACCAAATCAATATAAGTACTATAGCCCTGATGGCTGACGGAGCAGGCTATCGGGCATGTAGAACGCATCGGCACGGCTTGAAGATACATATGTATGAAAGCCGCAGGCTTGCCCTCGGGCGCGGCCTGAGGAGTGAAGCTGACGAACCCGGAATTCGTAGGAAGCCTCCCGCTGACCTTGCGAAACAGTATATAAACAGGCATCGACTCCTGACTGGCATCGACAAACCGCTCACCACCATTACCTTGGCGGTATATACGGTGTTCATGCCTATATGCCCTGCTACATCTCCATTCACCTCTGCCCCCAACTCCGGTAGTCGATCCCCGCGGCAACAACGTCACGACTACGATCCTGGCTCAGACGATCACGGAGGCGAGCCGCACTACCGTCGTCGCGTCGAGCACTGATGCATCCTCCGGGATCGGGCAACAAATCCGCAAACGTCAGGCTGAATCTGGCGACCTCAACAATAATGACGGCGACAGCGTAGTCGTGGGTGGCTACTCATGGCTCTCACATACACACTGTCACCATCCCACTGTCATTCGGTTCCGCGATGCTCACGGCGGGCGGCACGTCCGCCTCCGCTACCCCCTTGGAGCTCCACTGACGGGGGCGATAACGGCGGCGGCGAAAGGGGGGACAACAGCGATGGTGATGACGGATCGGGTGGCCCTTCGGATGTTTGCTCCTGTCTTCGGCACAGGGTGCCATCATGGTGGCAGCGGAACAGATAGCCCGTCCTCTGTGGTGCTGCCTACATCCACAGGCACTACGCATGTGCTGACTTCCTTGAACCCCTCGACTGGTTCCAGCTTAAGCACGAGAATCAAGAGTCGTGGAAGCCCGAGTAGAAATGAATGGACCTAGATGCATCTGTAAGCCAAGCGAATAAAAATACAGCTCGAATGTATTGTATATCAAAATTTCTTACACTTCCTCAATGATGTTATACGCACCTTCTGTCTTTCTAAGACGTGTGCTTGTCCCCTTGATCATACGGTGTGTGCGCCGAGTGTATTATTATGAGGGAAGACAGATGCGATGGCAGCACATTAGCGACGAACTATTGGCCGTAACACCCACCTGAAATCCGTGGCACACGAAAACAGCCGATAGATCCACCTGCGGGACTCATTATGGTATGGGGCTAGATGAGATGTTGAGCCTTGCCCAGGGGCGCTGAGGTGCATGGGGCGTGGGTTGACAGCCGTTGTGACGCCGGTATGGTGGATTGCATTGGCATATTCCAGGCGTAAGCAGTGGGGGACACGAGCCACTAGAAGTTGTGTCTGATCTCCTGGGCAGACGTCGACAATTCTTTAGACCCTTGGCCCTCGATCCGGTTTCAGTATATCCTTGCTTGGCAGCTGAACCATGCGCTTTGAGATGGGGATGGATATAGTTCAATTTGACGACTGAAGTATTGATCAAATGACCTGCGTCTGAGAGGTGCGGTAAGGTCCGCTCAGCGCAATACCTAGTAAATACCCTTCAGACGTGTATGAGTCTGATACATACCTAACCAGTGGCTGTATTGTGATCCTCGTCGGGTAACAGACTAAGCAATTCTAGGTTTTAATCAGGCCAGTCAGTAAAATGCGCGACCCCGAGGTACACTCTGCAAGTCCACACTAGGGAACCTAGACGCTCTCAATACTCAGTCTCAACAGTCGTTCGCACGCATGGCGTCCCGGTGACGCTGCCCCGACCGCAGCTCCTCGGTTTGCGAGGATTTACATCTACGCTCAGGGGCAGCGTACGCCCGTCGATCCTCTGCTCGGCATGTAACAGTAACTCGCCAGATGATCGGTTCCCGGCTTTCAACGGAGCATTGTGTTGAAGCCGACGAAAGGTGTACAGGTGCTTGGGGAGTCCTAGGGCAGCAGTGTTTGGGCCGACGGCTCTGCGCAAGGAGTCGCCTCGCTATCTGCGGCATAATGTGGAGGCCCGATAAATTGGAGGGTTATTAATCACGTCGTCCATCATCTGAGCGTAGCCGGGATTAGCGTCAAGAAATCGGGTTGCTATCGCATGGGCGTCGAGACTTACGGCATCACACCGTCATGCGGTCATGAATAGGTGAAGTAAAACTTACTTTGACATCGTCAGCGGCTGAAGCAATCGAGATGTGGAAGCCGATAGCTTGATAGCAGGATATGCGAGAAGTAGAACCTCGCCATGAACTTACGCATGCATCTAGACTTTCTTGGATTATGCAGGGTTCATCCGACGTAGCGGAGGAAATGAGATGTGTGTGTTCTTTCTTCCAGGTTGCCTGTCTACTCCCAGGGCTAAAGGGGCTGAAAGACCTCCACGCCTAAGGGAAGCAGACGGCCTCACCTCGTTGGAAGCCATTGCAGACCAAGTACCGGCAAACACGTACCACGACTGGAACCGCCTTCTCTCTTTTTCACCAGGGTTTCATTCGAAAGATATGAAATGTTGACCTAATGTGCGTAACCATTCGAATTGAAGGATTGACCAGAAGCGGAGATGAGCACTCCTTCAATGCCATTGCAGTCACGGTGCGCCGCCACTAGGGTCCATAATATTATCTATATCAGGAGCTTACCATCTTGAGCCATCCATGAAACTAGAATATCTCTGACATAATACAATGACGATGTAGATCCATACATGGAGCCAGCGAGATGAAGACGACTTCAAGTCAGAGGCGGGAGTCGGGAGTACCGTAGCGGCCGCACTCGCGTCGCGTCCACACAGCCAAATAACGCGGGTGTGGGAACGCGTCTCGTAATGTCCCCTTTATACGCGACCACGGCGGCGCGCGCAGATCCGCCTCTCTATTCCCATATCAAACCTACATACTGCTGGCAGCGCAAAGAAGAGCTGCTCAAAACGATGCAAACGCTCATGATGTTCTCGCCGCCTTCGACACCATCGAGACCGACGCGGGTGCATCAGTACGGCGCGCTCGGCCACCAGCCACTCAACTCGTCTCCACTTGCGTCGTCCGAGGGCCCTTCGTCGCCCGTGTCGTCGCCAGATGTCCCGTTGTATGCGCGGCGAAGAGCACAATACAAGTCGAATGAGCCACGCGCGATTAGCTCCCCGTCTGCTTCACGAAGACAGTCACAACGTCGGCATGTCGCGCTCGGTGGAGACCTCTTTAGCCCGGCGCCGGTGGAGGCGTCCGCTTCCACCTCCGCCGTCCCAACTGAGGAAGCGCCGCGGAAAACATTTCTGCGAGAACGGTTCAGGGCGAGATGTCTAGAGCGCGCACAGCGCGACCGGGAGCGGAAGATCAAGGGACGACGGAATGCGATGAGCGAGGCGAGCAGCGAAGGCGACGATGAGATGATGGGCGAGGACGAGGACGAGGAGGATATGATCAACGATGAGGTGCGTGCCGCGATGTACATCGGCCTTCGCACGGGAGCCGACGCGCGATGTGCCTCAGCTATTTCATAGGCTAGTCTCAAGCGGGCGGCGAAAAGAGCACCACGCGTACCGCCTTTCATACCAGCTTGACGTTGGTTCATCCTTTGACCCCGTTCTCGATGAAGCAGCAAACTGGGAATATGATATTGATGGTGCGTAGACGCGAGCAGTATTTGCGTCCGATTTGTGTTGATGCTGCTGCAAGACCCGCAAGACTCATCCAACCCATGCGACCTGGAGGATGAAGAGCTCGCGGCGTACGCAGAAGAGTACGACCTGCATCTTGAGGACCTCAATCCGGATGATGTCTTCAGCTACAGTGACATCGACGACTATCCCCTTCCGCAGGAGGATATGGGGATCGCCGCTCCCGTTCAAAATAACGAGATAGATAGGACGACGAATCTCAGTCAGGACGGAGACGTCGAGATGGCTATGTGACGTTGTATCGTAATTGTTGAAGGTGTCCCATTGCTTTGCTCTGATCGCACGTGTATTCATAGCTCAAGATAATTTCTCATATTGCTGTCGCATGCACAAACAGCTCTGAGATGTGCAAAAGCCAGCAGAAAAGGCTCCACTCCAGTGTAACTGACCATGTGGACCGTCAGCGCCATATGTTTGCTCTCGGACGCCAGAGCAATCTCCGGGGCCTCCCCATACGTGTATCACGGCTTTCTGGGACACACTCCACTCTGCTGGCCTAGTGTATCGCAAATTTATAGCACAGGTACGTATTCGAACCCTATTACTGTTCCTGAGTACTTGCAGCTGCTCATTCATTCCTACCCTACTCCCAGCGCATTCTGCCCCATGTCCGGTAATGCATCGGTACTGATCTGGGCTGAGCCGCGCGTCCTCAATTTGTAAGTACGTTCATGTGTCCATATTCCTCTCGATTTCGACACTCTCATGTTCAAATCATCGCGCCGTATGCTCATGCGATTGCACATAATGCATCGGCAAAGATCGCGCAGAGCACGGGCGCGTTTGCGTTTGGGTCCCGGTGAACTGCCCAATCATTGAAGGCGGTCTCAGGCCACACAAGTGCTGTGCAAGTAGGCTGTGTCTCAGGATACAAGCCTTGTTCCCTGTACCCTCCGGGCCACATTGATGTTCCGGCGCCGCACGCGTCAGCTCAGCTAAGAGACGTACGTTCCCGTAGAGGCTCACTCAGCTCGTTCAACTACTTATGCGGGATAAAAGCCGGCCCATAGTAACAAGTGTTGACGTTATCTGGTATCGAGTCCCGAAGCTGATCCGGCAGATTAGATGAACTGTTTCGCACCACCTCAGCTTGGACCCTCTTGCATTCAAACGCCTATGCACTAGTCGGTGCGCCCTTGCCTAACCTGTCCAAACCCAGTTTGGAATGGCATTCAAATCCTCTTTATCACCCCCATGTCTTCTGTCCCCAGTTCACGTCCGACGGAACGCGCGAGCTCCGTACAGGCTTGGTCCGTGGCGGTTTCCAAAGTCTCGCCGTCTGTGGCTGAGCGCCGCCGTGAACTTCTCCCACCACTCGGGAGCCGGGACCAGTTCGAAGCCAGAATAATCCGTGGGTTGTGTACAGCTTCTGAGAAATGGAACGGGCTGACTCTCAGTTGCGGTGCACTTAGGCGTACCCTCGGTCGCAGAACGCTCGATGGGCCCCATCTCCATCCTGGTGTCATCGGTCTCCTGCGCCTACGACTCCGGAGCTAAGGACGGCATAATCCCATTGCGAAATGCCCGGATAACGCGGCTGGGGCTGGGTCGCACTGGTGTGACCATTCTTGGCCCATACCTCAACTGTCCAACACCTGTTGCTGGGGTTGATTGTACCTCATGACTGCTTCTGGTTGGTGCTTCCTTAGGCTGGGGTTCGATTACGGCTGCGTGAGGACGAGGCGACGGCTGGTGACACCTCCACATGCGTCTTCCCAGAAGCAGCCCTCCTCGGGCAACGGTCTCCCCGTCTTCTCGAACTATTCTGCTTGCGGGACCGGTCAACCCGGTGTGACCGCTATCGGTCGGCGCTCGATGGTCAGCGAGCCGTATCCGGGAGTACGTAACTCAGTTGGGGAACTCGCTAGCTCGCAGCAGCCGGCGGCTAACGCCTTCCCTGGACGCTATTGCCAGCGCCGCCTCCCTTGCGGCGGACGTGCTCCCGCTCAACAAAAATTGACATCAGCAGCGCCTGCAAGCCACTGCCAGCCGCCATGCTGCGATGACGATTGTCAGACAAGATATCGGCTTGGCCGCGCGCGTGACGAAGGTATTAAACCCACTCTTCTGCAGTATCGCCGTGATCCTTCCTGGCCGCTACAATGTTCGCATCCCAGCGTCATCGTAGAGACTGGTGAGTACTCCTGCGTCACTGAAGCAGTAGGATTGCACTGACTACCCAATGCACCGTGGTTATGGTCCCATCACCAGCGCGCAGAAGCAGCAAGAACTTGGTTACAAGCGCAGGACTCTTCCTCCGATCTACACGGAACCACTCACAGACGACGACCAAAAGATCCTCGCTCTCTCCCTCTCACAAGTTGTCTCGGAATGCAACGCACATACCATATCTCCAGAGGCCGTCTTGCACGCGTATGGCAAGCGCACACTCATCGCACAGGATGCAACGAATTGTCTCTCCGACATCATGATCCGCCAAGCAGAAAGCAGGCCACCTACGCGGGAGGGACCGCTAGCTGGAGTTGTCGTCAGCATCAAGGACTGCATCGACGTCGCGGGATGCGACACGACGCTTGGCTTCTCTTCCCGAACGGGCAAACCTGTGAAATCATCCGCGCCATTGGTCAGGCTTCTACAAGATGCCGGCGCGCTAATCCACGTGAAGACAACTGTGCCCACCGGACTGCTATCTTTCGAAACTGCCTCCGACGTCTTTGGCGAGACACTCAATCCGTACAACCCCGCGTTCTCCCCAGGCGCATCTACGGGCGGCGGTGCTGCGCTTGTTGCGTACCAAGGCGCAATAGTCGAAGTCGGCACGGACATTGGTGGGAGCACGCGGTTCCCCGCGGCATATTGTGGTGTCTATTCGGTGAAGAGCTCCGTCGGGCGTTTCCCCGCGCACGGGTGCATCTCGTGCATGGAGGGCCAGGAAGCCTCTCCCACCGTGACATCGCCAATTGCCCGGACGCTCGATGATCTGCGCGAGTTCTGGGAGCGAATAGTGGAGATGCAGCCGTGGCTGTACGATCACAGTGTACGTGCGCGTTTCCCGCTTCGTGGCATGTGGCCCTCGGCCGGCGTCAGTACTCGGAGCGAGCTCGCTGACGTCGCTGTTTCTTGCCTTTGCGCATCTCACGATGACCAGTGCGTGCCGCTGCCGTGGCGCCCGGTCGACTTCGTGCTCAGTGGCAGAAAGCCGAGATGGGGCGTGATCTGGTCCGACGGTAGGCGATGTGTTCCTGAACGTTGACACCGGCTTTACCCATTGTGGTTATCCAGGCATCATCCCTCCTTCGCCCGCATGCCTGCGTGCGTTGCATGAGACTGTCGATTCTCTAAGGCGAGCAGGGCACGATGTCGTTGACTTGTACGCTGCCCGCTTGTCGCCGGAGATCGACACTGATGTAGTACCGGTTCACCTAGCTCTCCCCCTTCCACTTTGGAGGGCATTAAAGCCGGCTTCCAGCTTCTCTTCGGCGACGGCGGTGAGTAGCCGGTGGTGTATCCGTGAAGATTGGAATCGACACTTACGTTACACCCGGTGCAGGTGTTGCGCTGCATGCAGCGCGCAGCCCTGGGGAAACTATGAACGACGCGCAACGCACGACGCAACTGCTTCTGTCCCTGCCGCTCTGGACCAAGAAGTTTCTCGCCTTCATGTATCGCCTGCTCTCGCGTCCGAAGGGCCGGAATGACGTGTGGGCGGCACTCATCGAGGCACTCCACCCGAAGACCGTCGCGGAAGAACGCGAACAGATCGTCGCGCGGGAAGCGTTCAAGGCGGCGTGGCACCAAGCGTGGCAGGAGCAGGGCGTTGACTTTGTCCTCATAGTGCCGCACGCTATTCCTCCCGTACCGCGCGGAGGCATCGGAACGGCAACACTCGTGTCCGCCAGCTACTGTTTCTTGTTCAACGTCGTGAGCTTGGTTCTGCCTTCAACGGATCTCGTACAGGTCACTTACACCTCGGGGTGCAGCTTGACTACTGTGCCGGAGTCGTGCCAGTGACGTACGTCGACCAGGACCTGGACAGGTTACCGGCGAACTTCAAGCAGAGTCACGAGTACCAGAACATGAACGACATCGCACGTGGTGTATACTCTCTGTACGAACCGCGCGCCATGCACGGGCTGCCCGTGGCCGTGCAGGTCGTCGGACAGAGGCTTGAAGAGGAGAAGGTACTCGCCGGAATGGCGGAGGTCGAGCGAGCAATGTGGGATGCAGGGCGCGGCTTTGTAGCCAGGAAATTCTGACCATCGGAGGGGGGTTTCCTGTGCGCTCCACTGAGTGAGTAGATGGGTTCTATTCTTGTCTGTGGTCTCCGGTGCGGTGAGAGCCCCCATGAGAGGACGGCTTATTGCGTGCGCACACATTACAGTACAATGGTCATAATGATGACGGATGGTTACAACAGCCCTCACCTAGAGGTATATGCTGGTCGTTTGTCCTTCAAAGCTTCATCTTTTGGATATACCATTTACTTATCGCATTTCGATCATGTCATTTATTGCACTTCCGAGTCTATCCTGTAGCACCCTCTATCATCATGGTCTGAGTCTAACCGTCGATATATTATTCGTAACGAATTGTGAAGATGCAATATAGTACGTGTCTCGAGAGAACGTTCGTCCCAGCCAGAAGACACTATCGACTAAAAATACAGCCATGCTTATTATGCATGAGGCGTCCCAGTATGCAACCACTGATAAATACCGTCGTGAGGCTCAACCAAAAACCAAAAAGCCAAATAGTGTAGCACTATGATATGATACAATGCAACCAAAACACCTAACACCTGACGCTATCCGCGTCTACTCCACGAACCAAGCCGCCCAGGTCTTCGGCGAGGTCCTGCGGAAGCGTTGAGCGTCTACCCAAGCGCGCGACGCGCGGGAACAGTCATCTATGGTGCTCACCCCTCGAACGCAGGCTCCGTGCACACGACCTCCTCGATCCGGCTCTTCAGCCACTTGAGCACGTCCGGGCCCAGCGTCGCGCAGTCGTGCAGCTCCAGATGGCGCAGGCGCGCGGGGCCGAGCCCGACGCCCGCCGCGCCCGCCGCATGCACGTCGGGGTTGCGCGCCTCGACCATCTGCACGAGCTTGTGCACCCCATCCGTGTGTGCGTGGCAGCCGCGCAGCGCGAGCGTGGTGAGGTTCGGGCACACCCAGTGGTCCACCGGCGCGTGCGCGGGGGGCACCTGCGCCTCGTCGTCCGTGGCGCCAAGCGCGGTGAGCAGCGGCTCGAACGGCGCGCCGCCGACCTGGAGCGTGCGGAGGTGGTCGAGCTCGCTGAGGAAGTGCCACGTCGCGACGCCCGCGCCGCCGCCGTAGTAGAACGAGCTCGAGCCGGAGCAGAGCGTGTAGCTCAGCGAGAGCCGCGTGAGCGGCGGGTTGTTCGAGCGCGCGAGCAGCGCAGAGACGGTATCTTCGATCGGCTCGCGCGCGTCGACGTCCAGGACGAGTGTTTCTAGCGACGGCAGAACGAGTGCGTCGGCGAAGCTCGAGAGCAGGTAGTGTCCACCCAGCGTGAGCGACTTGAGATCGCGCAGCACGGTCGGCGTGAGCGGGAGCACGGGCGGGTTCGGCGAGCTGAAGTGGAGGGAGAGCGACTCGAGCTGCGGGTTGGCCGTGACCATGAACATCACGCGATCCAGAGCTGGATGCATAGTCGGCAGCGTCCGAATGGAGAGCGAGCGCAGATTGCGCAGCATCGGGGAGGACCACTTGAACGGGACGTTGTTCAACGTGAGTGATTTGAGGTTGCCGATGTCGACTATCATGCTAGCAGGCGCGGATGGCAGCCATTTCCAATCGCCATAGAACGCTGGCTCGGCGGCGGATACTTCAAATTCCTCCAGCAGAGGCGCATCACCTGCGACTGCTATCAGTGACGTTCATCGAGTCGGGCGCTAACGCCTACCTTCGATCGCTCGCAGTGCGGTGACAGACGTGAACTGCTTCTCGAACCGAAATACGAACCGCTGCCAGCGGTGCATCTGCTCGACAAGGTAGAAGAACGCGATGTGGCCCCAGTGCATATTCTTCTTGTTCCGCTGATGGCTTGACGGCCTCTCACTCAAAGACGATGACCCTGTAGGCACGAGCGGGGGCATACCCCAGAGATCGTCATGCCCATGGGTCGACGTCGACCCCGCGCTATGTGTGTGTTGTATTCCAGGGGCTGTGGCACCTAGCGCTGGAGGCTGCGGGAAGAGCGGAAGGCCTGGAGTCGCGTACGTCGCCGTCGTGCCACCTAGACCACCGTGTGCTGGAGGGGCTGGTGGTGGTATCCAGCCCCATTCCGATAGGGTTGCGGCAGGGGGTGAAACGCGGCGCCGGGGTGGTGTCTCAGTTGAAGAGGAAGGATGTGAGCGGAGGAGAATCTCGATGTCTAGCGGAACCGTGGAGCCCGAACGTTCCAACCACAGCCGGATGGTGTCTGCCGATGTTGATTGTGTAGTGACGAGGCGGATCTGGTGGCAAGGACGTGGTTAGCGTCAACCCCGTACAAGCTTGGCCGAGTCATTGAAGTCCCGCCGCCTGATGCACACACATTCCTATAGGCGAGTGCACCGTTCCACGCCTCTCGATAGACACAGCAGATGGATGAACGGTAGATAGGGATAGATCCGCAAATCGTAGCCCGGCTGAACAGTGGCGGCGCCATGAGGGATGCTCGCGTTCCAAACCCGGCACATAGCCTCAGAGGGACTGCGCAAGCAGTACCGTCGTTCTTCGGTGGGCCCCCGCCACGAGTACGATTATCGGGAGATCGATGCTCACCTTGGACCACATCGTCGGCATGGACAAAACCTGTCTCCGCCATAGCACACAGACCGCGGACAGTACCCATGCGCAGCACGGGTATTCCTCGAAGTTCAGCAAGAATATGTACCGCAACAGCTCATGCGGTAGACGGCGAATCGGAGCCACATACGCGAGCGTATGTGCAACCCGTGCTTGCAGCTCATCGCGCTCCTTCTCCAGCTCAAGGATGGCACCCTTCGCGATTGCGACCGTGCGGGCGAGCTCTTCCTCGGCCGCTCGGATTCGATCGGAGAGGGCCTGAACAGATTGCTGCCTCACGCTGAGCTCACGGCGAGCCTCTGTCAGGCTGGCGTGCGTTGGCGGCTCTGGGAGGTATGAGCTGGGGATGTAGGGGGCCATGGGGCGATGAAGACGGTGAGAGGAGAGGACAAGCCGGGCACTGGCTCTGGATCTCCTCGTGCTGCGACTTACGAGGCACATGAGCGATCTCAGATTCAATCCTGCGACAACGCCCGCATAGGCGCCCCACAGTAAATAGCGCAAACAAACTTGCCGCAGGCCCGCAATGGGCGCGCCGGACTCCCGCTCGGCTGGCAGAACACAGCACCTGTTGTCCGACCCCGCAACCATAGCCGAGAAATTTGACTTGTGTACGACAGGGGACGAGTATCCAACGCCCTCGCTTAGCGACATCCGTGCCAGTGCTGCAGTCCGACTTAAACAAAAATGGAAAGAAAATAGAGCCAGCCCGATAGTCTCGGAGCGCTACAGTTCGATGTACGTATACGACAGCGGTCTCCTATGTATATGACTCAGACGTCGAATGGGGGAACTAACAGTAATGAACATCCCTCAAACTCGCTCCGAGTCCTCAGTATACTAGCTACAGTGTATTGCCCAACCGAATGTGCTCTGTCCATGCCCTATTACTCTCCAATATATACCGGGATACCAGGCAGATAATGCTAAAGGTTCGAATACGAGGGTTGGCTCTCTTAGTTCAGCCTGTTGAAATGGCGCGGGGATGAGCAACAATGTAATTCGGAGTTATGACCACCGACGGAAACTTCTTGAATGTTGTCTCACCTTAACATGCTACAAACGTGTATTTCGCCCCTAGCTGGCGGTGCAGACTCTGCATAATCTCGGCCCATCCCGTATCACCAAACGTTACGAAGGACCCGGGTAGATGTGCTGGGTGTCTCAAGGATGTGGTGAATGCTAGAGGTAAGGGAAGCACAGGAACCTGACAGGGATACCATAAAATACATCGTCAGTTTTTTGATTTGTAGTGGGCGTTACGTCCCTCAAAGAATTCACGGATCTGAGGCTTTGAGCGGTTCGGACTGGACCTTGGATGTGGGAGCTGGTTATGAGAGCGAAGCGAGGTCCGTGACCAGGATGTCCACCAGTCCATCGAATATATGACATATACAACCAAGAAACGATGTCTACGCACAGAAATCATCAGTAGTACAGACGTAAAACTACACAACGGCAATGCATGGGCACGGGACGAGTATCATACACGCGCGACACTGGCAGAATAATATGGTACCAGGAATGTGGCACGTGGACGGACGACAGTCATCATCCTATCGTCCACAGAGGCGTGAACAGAGGCAGAAACGACCATGGAGTATGCGCAAGTCTGCAATAAATATGCTATGCGTACCGACCACAGGCTACCAGCAAGCCATAATACAGACGGATTGTTGCTTCCTTCACTGCTTGAGGGGCACCTCCACGTCCTCGTAGCCCTCACCCGTCCACCGCCGCTCGAGGCCCACGCGCCCCGTCCCGTCTCCGCTCACATGCAGCCACGCCTCCAGCCGCCGACCGAGCTCGCCTCCACGCCCGCCACAGAAGTCCCCCGTCTCCTTCAGCAGCTTCTCCTTCTCCTTCTCGATCTCCACCACCTTCTTCGCCATCGGCACCTTCGCCTTCACCGGCTTGCCGTTCGCGTTCACGCTCCCCTCGGCCTTCCCGCCGCCCGCGCCCTCGAGCTTGCGCTCCCCGTCGCTCGACGCAGCGTCCACCAGCGTCGGGCTCCCGCTGTCCCCGCTGCCGCCCTCGTACGCGTCCGCGGGTGCGCCCGCGATCTCCTCCGGCGAGTGCACCCCGCTCCTGTCGCACTCCCAGCTCTTGAACCATTCCTCCTCTTCTTCCTCCGGGCCCAAGATGCTGTCCACCAGGCCTTCCTCCCAGCCGTCCCACTCGATGCACCGGTGCGCCATCCGCAGGCGCGCGCCCGCCGCCTCGTGATGGAGCCACTCCGCCGCGACGTGCGCGACGTCGAGCGGCGCGGGGTGGCCCTCGGCGAAGGACGGGACTGTGATCGGGAGCGCGGACGCGGGGAACGTGGCGGGGCAGGACGCGAGGCGCTCAACGGTCGCGCGGAAGAGCTTGGACGTGAACGGTGAGGACTGCAGGAACGTCGGCACGTGTGCGCACGCCCAGAGCGGCCGCGTCGTCGTCGCCTCCCAGTCGATGATGCACGTCTGCGAGCGGCGTGAACGATCAGCGACGCAGGACAGCGAGAAAAATGGGGTACGTACAATTCGAGAGTGGTCATGCTCGTCCACGAAGACGTTCTCCAAGCTGAGGTCGTGGCAATCCAAGCTGAATTCCTCCCCTCCGCCCCCTTCTCCTCCTCCACCACCACCACCACCACCGTCGCCCTCCTGCTTCTCGCTCCCGGGCACCGGCACACCCAGTCTCTCCATCATCCTCACCACCCTCTCCATCTCCCGCCCCACCTTCTCCTCCCGCTCCTTCAGATGCGCGACCAGGAACGTCGACCGCTGCATCCTCCTGTAGTCGCGGTACATGCTGTCGCCGGGGCCCTCCCACTCGTCCTCGCTCTCGTCCCAGTCCCACTCCTCGCTCGTGTCGCTCTCGTCCCCGGGCAGCGCGGCGAGGTGGTGGTGCCTGCTCGCGTCGACCTCGCCAGGGTCGAGGTGCAGCCGGTGCGGCGCCGCCTTGCCGTCGTTCTCGCGGCGCACGCCCGCGACCTCGCGCGCGGCACACGCCCGCAAGTACGAGTGCGTCGTCGCCCACGGCCCGCGGTCCATCTCGCTCGGATGCGCGAGCTCGCCCCGGTGGGAGCCGAAGAACGGCCAGGAGACGATCGGCCCGACGTGGAACTGCGAGCGCGCCGACGTCGACGCAGCCGACGGCGTCGCCGTCGCGGTAGACCCTGCCGTGGACAGCGGGGCGCGCGTGATGGCGGGCACGTAGGACGCCACCGTCGGTGTTGGCGCAGCAGACGACAAGAAGGGTGGCACCGCTGTCGCCGGGGGGCTTGGGTTGGGGTCTGGGCCTAGGTACAGGGAACCGATTCCGGGGAAGCGATGCGCGAAGAGCGGGATGATGATCATGGCGACGTTCTCCATCAGCGCAGCGAGCTGCTCATGCGGCATAGAGTGAAACACCTTCGACAGCGAGATGCCTGGTGCCTTCGGAACTTTCAGCCATCATCGCCGCAACAGGAGACTACTAGCACGTACCTTGGACATGATGATGTACTCGCCGCCGAGCCGGTTGTACGGGTTCGCATCGTAGTGGTATACGTCCGGCACGGGCATGTTCGTGCGCTCGCGGAAGTACCGCATCGTAGCAATTTCAGACTCGGTCTTGAGCCGTGGCATGAATCGACGCGCGACGCGAGCGATAACCTCCTTGCCGCTTGCGAGTGTGACTGAATACGCCTACATGCACCTTGTTGGTCAGCTCGCGCCCGACATCGAATCTGCACCGAAAAAGAGGAGGCTATGTGCACACGGCGCGGCGGCCGCAGCCATCACTGCCCGCCTGCAGCATCGTTCCCACAGCCTCGGCACCGTGCAGTCTATTCCAGAGTGAGAGCCATTGAAACTGAATGGGCACGCACACGAGACAAGCACCGCAGCCTGCCGGTGTCGCCAATCACACTTACGCCTCTACACTCGGCCCCGGAAGCGCGCTGCTCTCGAGTCTCGTGTACGCGGCGACATCAGGCCTCCGCGATATTCGTCGGTTCATGACCTTTCCCTCACACATCATATTATGGAGTGGAATGTTTTACTCACCTTGTTGAAAGTCCCGGCGCCGAGGAACTTGATCCTGACGACCTCCTCGGCCATCTTCTCGTGCACGATGTCCTTCAGGAGCTTGCGGTCGACTTGGAACGGGGACGCGCCATGGACGGCGGCGTCGGCCCTGGCCTCTGCCTGACGATCCGCGTGTTCGATGTCCCAGTCCCAGACGAGCGGCGGCTTGGAGCAGAGGTCGTCAGCCATCCCGCGGTGGGTGGCTGCGGCGATATCTGGCGGTCGCGAGGCTCGCTCGCTGTACAGCATGTTGGTGGACGTTGCTGGACGAGACACTTCAGGAGTCGTGGAGGCTGTGGAAGAGCTGGAAGACGAGGAAGAGCTGAAGCTCGCGCGAGAGCTCGAATTCGAGGATGAACCGGCCGAAGAGTAGGTCGAGGAGGACGAGGACAAGGAGCAACGAGAAAGGAGGTCGTAGAGGCTGTGATAAAGGGAGGAAGAAGAAGACTAAGCGGCGCGGTTCAGGGTTGATGAAATGGGTGTACTTACGAGAGTTTCGGTGGCCGCAAGCTGCCGTTCGCGTTGCGAGCGAACACGGGCCTCGGGGAGCTGTGGCTGCAGGCGCCGCCACCCCCGCCACATTCGTCATGTGATGCCGCCATCGAATGTGGGATCTCAGTTGCCTGCGTCGCCCTCACGCCTTCGTACGCACTCCTCTGATATATATTCTTCGCGCTACTGGCGTTCGAGGACGCGGCGCACCCTGCCTGGCCCGCATTGTCGCCGCACCGCGCTGCCGTTGTGCAGATTTCTGTTTCTGGCGTCGGCCGAATGCCAGTGAGCGCCACGGCCCCATCACATCTTATCGTCAGATGCGTATCTCGATTGCGGGGCGCCCGTTTCTCGATGCGCATTGCGCGCGCCCGCATTGGGCCGTTCCCCGCCACGCCTTCTGCGCTTGGCAGGCTTGGACACCGCAGCCGGCGGGGCGAGCCACCGCCCAGCCATCCTCCCCCGCGCTGCCCCGCCAGACTGGACAGAACGCGACCAGCCCAGAGGTGCGGGGAACTCGCAGCTGACGCTCTGGCGGACGCGATAGGCCGATAAGCACGCCATGCTTCGTTTCCAACATTGCTAATTGCAAGCTAATTGCCCCCAGATGAGATCCGGCCGTTTTCCGCCTTGGACGCCAATCCTCTTTCTCACCTCGTTCGGTGCGTCCGCTGATCATGGTCGTGCTCTCGACGTGGTCCGTGTATGGCGTAGTCGCCGTCCATATACAATTGGGCAACGGGTGGCCACGGAGGGCGAACTACGCAGCGTCCGACGATCCGACGAGAGGGTCAGCAGTACCTCTACTAGTGGCCGAGGTGACGAACTGTCAACATGTCAGTGTCCGTACGTTCATCGAGTCTCTTACACATCTTTGACGCGTGGCTGCTGCTTCTCGGACATTTGCGCCAGGGATAGAACTCTATGATACTCCTACCTACTCCGAAGGCCATGCGTCCGAACCGCACGTCGGTGGAAATAAAGCGGAATTCCCAGTGCACTGCTATGTGGTACCGCACTTAAAGCCACACCGTTATGTGTCCGTTGGGATTGTGGCGGTACGTATCTATATGCTGAGTCGGGCTTAGTGGTAAACACCGCGAATAGCCTACGTCGTAAGTGCGTTCAACGGGACTCGCCATGATCACTCGGAGACAACAACCGAGTCATTTGTGCAATGCCACTCAGTGAGTACATTTGACCTGTATGACAGGTCCACCAGCACTAATCACTCGGACTGCAAGCTGGACTGTGGACCAAAGTCCACCGCGCAGTATCTCAGGGTGAGTCACCAGTTACTCAGGCGGAACGGATATTACCTCGGAATCTGATTTCTCCCAACTGTGCATCATGATGGAGAGGCAAAGTTTCATACTTCTGGGACACCATGGGCGTTGCTCATCGCCGACGACAGGTACAACCAAGAACTCGGAGTAGTGTCTAGCGCTGCATGATGCAAGCTATGGTCCTCGGGCCTACAGTTTCTGCTGCACGAAAGCGTCCCAAGCTGTAGAAGAGTCGCAACGCGGCAACCATACCATTGCGTGTAGGTGCCACTCGCCCATCCCATTACGTTGGCCCAACAGCGCTAGTGCACGAGGCGACTCACACTGTGCCTCCCGTATGCTGGGAGGCACAATGTAAGTTATTCAACAAACATCGGGAGACCCAGCCTAGTATGTATTCGAGCATTCGAAGGCGAGCAGACCACTCTGGTCGTCCAGCACCTTGCTCCGACAGCACATCACGATTGGGCGGACGATCCGCCGTCATTCCCACCGTACTACTCGTGCGTTTCTTGTCGCTCTGCTGCCTCTTTCACGAAGCGAGGCGGGGCCGCTGACAGCACATACCGGCTTCCATTCCGACAGGCTGCAAAGAAGAGCAGTAGCGGTGACGGAGCTGGAGCGGGCCCCGCGGGGGTACGCGATAAGTAAGTATGGCGAGCCGTCGGTGATTTACACATGCGGAAGTAGATGCGTCTTTGCTGTTACACCGCTGCATCTTTGCCAGAAAGGAACTGGGCACAACGTGCAGGTCGCCGGCCCTTCTGGGACGCGTTCAAGTGGATTAGTAAGGAGGGTATAGGCACATAGCCGGTGATTCAGGGGAGATGAATTTGGTCGTTCTCATGGTCGACATAAGCTTCAGGCCTGGGACCATCGGAGCTTCCCTTCATAGACGACTTCTTGGCTTTGCTTCATCTCAATGGGTCCTTCGCGGAATGTAGCGAAGGCCAGCGTGGTGCCAAGCCCTCAAATGATGCTTGGCCGCAACCAACGTGTATGCCGTGCTGGCGATTACTGGGCAATGAGGAGATGGTGAGAGATAGTCCATGCAGTCTTCCATCTAGGACGCGACCTATGATACATGCAAATACGTAGACTCACTAATGCGCATGGCGGTACATACAGTATGACTTCATACGAAAGCGCGGGAGATGATGATGCAGGGACGGTGCGACAAGGAGGACCGGGGAGACGCTCGGCGCGGGTGCCCATCACTTCTTGCCAGCCTCAATAGCGTCACCGTTCTTACACGCGACGATCTTGATCTTGGGCGCGGACACCAGCTCGTTCTGCTCCATCTTGAACGTCGGGTTCTTGACGATGAACGTCCACACGTCGTCACAGAGGCGGTATGTGTGGAGGTGGCCCTGGGTACGGCGACATCATGATACCCATCACACGGGCAGGTTTCGGGAGGGCTACGAACCTTGAGCGTCGTCTTGTTCTTCACCGACTTGACCATAGTGTCCGCGAGGGACTTGTCGAACTGGAGACAGGTGCCCTTGTCAGCCATGCGCATGGTATGAGCGGGCTCGCCACAGGACCTGCTGCAAGACCTTCATGGCCAGCTGTGGCGTTATAGCGCCGCTCGTGATCAGCTCGTCCAAAGAGTCAGTCAATGCCATCCCGATACTGCACACAGTCAGGTTCCATCGTCAGCCCCGGTACCCGCGCACGGAATCGGTCGTACGCACGAAGAACCGCGGTAGAACTCGTAGTATGCCGAGGCCATGATTCAGATCTAAGTGTCCCTGGGACTGTACGAGCTGTGAGGTACTGTGTGACCAGCAGGCTACGCGCAAACGAGTGGAGAGGGGAACACTGGTGAAGGTGTCCGACAAGGCTTTGCTCTCGACTGGCCGCGGTGGCGGCGCAGCGAGTTGCTGCTGACTGGCGGGCGTCTGTGTCACACCGGTGGCGACTTCCCGGCGTGACGTTCCCTTTTTAGGCCGACAGGTCCGTCACGTACACATGTACCGCACCGGCACCGCCGCGGGCGACCGCCTCTGTTGAACTCGTTCCTAAATAGGTTTCTGTCGCCTGATCTTCAGTCTGCTTCCGCCCGCATCCACCCAAAGGATATGCACCACTACCTGGACTTGACCTGGACCGAACTATCTGCGTACCTGCCCTCAGACACCTGAGGTACAGGACAGGAGCGACCAACTTGAAGTCGACACCGGGGAAGCATTGTACTGCGCCGTGCACCATCTTTAGAATGCTCGACGTGACGACAAGCGGTGTGAGTACGCGTGGGGTAGCATTAGTGAATATCGTGAGAGGAATATATCAGTGTTACTCGGGGCCTAGGGAGTGTACAGGGTGCGTACAGAGGCCCTGAGTCAATGAAGTGCTTGCTTATCATTCGCTGTCCCGAGTTCAACGTTTATTCCGGGTACCTGTGGCTTAGAGGGTTTAACAGCCCTTCTAGACCTTAGTTCATCCGGCTCCTGAGCCTATCACTCTGGTTTCATCGATGCTCAGATCACCTCTGAGGCCATTGTGTGCACGCAGCACAGGCACTGTACTTATCGTCCCGATAAGGAGGGATATATAACTCCTATGGCAGGGCGATCCCTTCAGCTCGAGACTGATCTCTCGCATCTGACCTAACAAGCTCGCTGATCATGTTGCGCATTGGTGTCGACGTCGGAGGTGAGTGTCATAGCACACAGTCTATCATGGTATCCGACCAATACGCGATCGAACGACATCATCACTGCCCAACTCAATATCTGAGGGAACGCGGACCTTACGTCTGCTAGCATTCGTTGCGGGGCTGCTTCGGCGATACGCGCAGGCATTCTGCATGTAGGCATCTACCGAGAAGCATATCCAGTAATTGACATCCTTGCGTGTGTGCTCTGCACGCGTCCGCCTTGGATGCCGCTGCCGCTTCTGCCTGGATTGTTCACCGTAAAGGCATAAACTGACTCACGAATGCGTAGGGACGAACACCGACGGTGTTCTCATTGATGTTACCCGTCTTCACGAGCCCACGCGCGGAGTACTCGCACAATTCAAGGCGCCGACCACTCCGAACGTCTCGGATGGTATCGAGAACGCCGTCCGCCAGGTGTTGACCATCGCCTCGGTCTCTCCCGAGAAGGTCTCCTGCGTCAGCATCGGGACCACGGCATTCATCAACGCTGTGCTCGAGGCAGACGGCCGGCGACTTGCAAAGGTTGCCGTCGTCCGTATTTCTGGCCCGTATACTAAGCAATGTCCTCCATTCATCGACTTCCCAGCGCGTTTGCGCGCTTTGACTGAGGGTCACGTCGGCTATGTCGATGGAGGACTGGAGAGTGAGTCTGGTTGTCATCGACCGTTGCTTCCGCTGATCGAGAGTAGTCGATGGCCGCGAAATCAGGCCGCTCAAGGAGGAGCAGCTTGTTGAGCAGTGCAAGTTGATCAAGGAAAAAGGACTTAAGAATGTAAGTGCGCTAAGCGGGATGTTTCTGAGATCTCACTACTCACCAGACTTCCAGGTGGTGGTCTGCGGAGTGTACACGGCTCTGGACAACGAAGGAAAACACGAAGTACGGGCAGCGAAGATCATGCAGCGCGAGTTGGGCCCGACTGTGAACGTAGTCTGCTCTCGCGATGGTACGTACGCTCCCTCAACAATTTCCCTGTCCGTAACTCAACCCCATTCCCATAGTTGGTCAAGTTGGCTTCCTTGAACGAGAGAACGCCACCATCCTCAACGCTTCAATCCTGACCTTCGCTCAGCGGACTATCCGTGGTTTCCAAGCCGCCATGAAGGCGCTTAACCTCTCCTGCCCACTCTTCCTCACCCAGAACGACGGCACGCTCACTACGGCAGCCTCTGCCGCCCGCCTGCCCATTCGTACCTTCGCCTCGGGGCCGACGAACTCCATGCGCGGCGCGGCGTTCCTCGCAGGGCTCGACGAGCACAAGGCTGCCGCGCAGCGCAAATCGACCATCGTCGCGGACATCGGTGGTACCACGACGGACGTGGGCGTCCTCCTGCCGTCCGGGTTCCCCCGCCAGGCGGCATCGTTCATCGAGGTCGGCGGCGTACGCACGAACTTCGCCATGGCAGACGTGCAATCGATCGCCCTGGGAGGAGGGTCCCTTGTGAAGGTGCACGAGGCGCCGCAAGGACTCCACGTCGCTGTTGGTCCGGAGTCGGTGGGGCACTACCTCATACGGGATGCGAAGGTGTTCGGCGGCAACGTTCTGACCACCACAGATGTCGTAGTTGCGAGCGGCCGCGCAGAAGTCGGGAAGAAGGAAGCCGTCTCCGATGTCAACGGGGCTGTCGTTGGGAAGGCTATGGCGAACATCAAGAAGCAACTTGAGGGAATCATCGACAAGTGCGTTGTATCACGATGGTGCATTCTGGGTATACTGATACTTGCGAGATAGGATGAAGACGTCCCCTGAAGACGTGACCGTCCTTCTCGTAGGTGGAGGTAGCATTGTTGCTCCCGATCACCTCGTCGGAGTAGGTGAGATCCTGCGCCCACCGCACTTCAGCGTGGCAAACGCAGTCGGTGCGGCGATGGCGAAGGGTGAGTACCTCTTCGTACCCAATGGCAGCCGTTACTGACTGCTTCCTATGAAGTCGCTGGCGAGATCGACACGATCGAGTTGCTACAAGGCAGAAGTATCCACGACGTGATAGACAACATCAAGACTCAGGCGATCGAGAAAGCGATCAGAGCAGGCGCTGATCCAGGTAAGATAGGCCTCTTGTGGCCCAGCTGTAGATGTTGATTCTGTGGTTTCAGCTACGGTCAAGATTGTGGAAGTTGCGAACCTTCCGGTCCAAGTAGGGCTTGTCTGATTAGTGTTACATCTCGGAATGCTGACATCCTGCGCAGTACGTCACCAATCAGGCGACCCGTATCATCGTCAAAGCTGCTGGTGACCTTGCGCCTGAGGCTGTCGCATCGGTCAGCACGCTTGACGACGCTCTCGAGGACACGCAGCCAGACGAATACAAGGAAGGCGACAAGACGGCGTCTGACGAAGTTGCCGAGGAAGAGGAGATCGATATTGAGACGTACAAGCCAACAATCAGGCCAAACAGGTCGTGGGTTCTCTCCGAGCTCGATTTAGGTGAATACACAAACATGTCTTCCGCGTTGCTCTGTTGACGATCAATTCACTGCAGAATGGATAGCAGAGGGATGCGGTGTGATGGGTACCGGCGGCGGTGGCTCCACTTATCCGCCGTACCTTATGGCTCGTCAGAAAATGCGCGATGGGAAGGAGATCATCGTAAGCGGAGTATAATCTCCCTTCAAGAGCCTCTCTAAACGGCTGTACAGGTTGTTGACCCTGATGACATCCCGGAAGACGCGTGGTTCTTGCGTGTTATGTTCATGGTAAGGATTACCTCGTCCTCATGCGAGCTGACCTGACCTCTGCAACAGGGTTCCCCGAGTGTCTCGGTGCGCGCACTTCTTTTCCCGCATATTTCAGCTTTGTGACCTGTAAACTGTAGTCCGAGCGTTTGCAAGGTGGAACTGAACTTCCCTCCGCCATAAAGGCCTTGACAACCTATATGGGCCTCAATCTGGACAAGGATGTATATGGCGTGATTTCTGATGAAATCGGTGGTGGAAACGGGCTTGAGCCCATGATCGTCGCAGCAACCATGGGGAGGGCCGTATTGGATGCGGACCTTATGGGCCGGGCGTACCCTAACGTGGGTCGCAACTTTTGTTGAAGCGATAGGCGTGCTAACTGCTATTCCTCTATAGCTCTACCAGACGTGTGTCACGATACTCCAGCTCGATTGCATTGACAACTGAGATTGCTTGTGTAGGCTGCCTGGCGCGTACGGCGTCCCAGGCGGATTATGGCCTTGTGCTATCTCAGATGCCATCGGCAACACCGTGGTAAGTGTCAATCCCCTCGAGTCATGGTCGAGCAACTTTTAACTCCCTTACAGGTCCTGCCGAGTGCTAGTAATGCGTCTTACGTCGAGACCATTCTGCGCACAGTCACTACCGAGCTGGGTTCCTCAAGTGGTCTGACCATGCCACCACTTAAGCGCGTGACTTGTCAAAACTACGGTGAGTCGTCTCCATTGTCATGAGAACGCTCCGTCTAACACGTATGCGTTAGGTATTACTCACAGCGTTTCTCAGGCATGGCGCCTAGGGCGTGCTGTTGCACTCTGCAGGAAGAGGAACGACCTCAAGAGTATCCCTTCCAAGATCCTTGAGATTCAGAATGGTGCTTGTGTATTCGTTGGCAAGATCGTGGACGTATCGAGGGTGAGTAGCTCTGTACGTATCTAAATTTCCCGACGCTCATCATCATGACTCTGGACACCCAGGAAGTTCGCAAAGGGTTCACTTGGGGTTCGGTCACGATAGCGCCCCTCATGGAGGACGAAGAGGAAGAAGGTGATTCCGTGGCGAGCAGTGCCCCCGTTGCGTACGGACCGGACGATCGCCTCATCATACCCTTCCAAAACGAAAACCTGTACGCCTGTCTCGAGAAACCGGATGGCACCAGCAAAGTACATCTTCTCCGCTGTCGTGTCCAATCAATGACTCACGTATACCATGTTCGCAGATCCTCGTCACTGTTCCCGATCTTATCACTGTGCTCGACTCGCAGAATGGCGCGGCGCTCGGGACGCCTGATTACCGGTAAGTTGAGCGACATCCGATCGCGAGTCAAACTCTGAGAATGGTCCCAGGTACGGTCTACGCGTCACTGTCCTCGCCATGGCGGCATCTCCAAAATGGACGACGACCGAGGAAGGACTGAAGACAGGCGGTCCTTCCGCGTTTGGGTATGCTGTTCCTTCGTGGTCAGTCGGTTATCACACTAACGACCGTACCGTCCAGTTTGCATCGAGTACAGTTCACGCCGATCGCGAAGTACAAGCCGCCCCGGAGTGTCATCTCCGAGTTTGCATGATATAGCGGCACAGCACCGTTTCTTGTACTACCCCATCGCGCAAAGGGTTGGTGTCGAGCATTGCGAACTGCCGCCGTGGCGCGAATGCCTTTTGGTCCCTTAATGACAGTAGGCTGGCGTATAAAACACTTTACTTGACTCCTGTATGTATATTTCTGTGCACAATAAATGCTAGAACACCAAGCGGCCAAATGGCGAGGAAGTATTGCGCGGCTTACTTGGATTAAGCTATCGCTCAACCCCTGTGAAACGCTTATCCGGGCACACCATCGATATTTCTAGCCGCTCAGCAATTGAAGGCACTGATAAACTCTCCGCTCGCAAGGAGGCCAGTGCCCACAGACGACAAGCAGTTGTCGACGAACGGCGATTCTTCATCATGTTGCGCATCGGAGTAGACGTTGGCGGTGAGTATCGATCGGATCTCGCGTTACATCCAAAACCGGAAACCGAGTACATCGAGCGCTACCCTGCCTCTTGAACCAAACCTCGGTTTAGGAAGAGCATTTCATGTTATTTGCTTGACCGTGCGGTTATATGGTCCCGGTCAAGCCTGCTCCCAATGGCAACGACCGATATCCGCGAAACTCAAATCGACCTGGACATGCCAGTGCCCAGGTGCATCCACACATCAACAATGGAATACTAGTGGATGGCGCGGGAGCCTCTGACACTCTGTATTTGTTGAACTTATGCAGAATTCTCGTTTGCCTTACAATACCATCAAATATGTAGCAACTGCTGATCTCTGTGTTTCTCGAAGGTACGAATACAGACGGCGTGCTCCTTGACTTAGCACGCCTTCACGAACCAACCCGCGGAGTCCTCGCGCACTTCAAAGCGCCCACTACTCCGGACGTCTCCCAAGGGATCGAAGCCGCTGTTCGGGAAATTTTGAAGGGTGCCAACGTACCCCCAACATCCATCTCCTCTCTCAGCATCGGTACCACCGCTTTCGTCAACGCGGTACTCGAAGCAGATGCACGACGGCTGGCAAAGGTGGCCGTTATCCGGTTGTGTGGCCCGTACACGAAGCAGTGTCCCCCATTCGTAGACTTTCCTCCCCGTCTGCGTGCCCTGACGGAAGGCCATGTCGGATATGTTGACGGTGGCCTCCAGAGTTTGTGCCCGTTTTTCTTGTCCTCCGAAACGTACGTTCTCATCCGGGTCAACAGTTGACGGCCGTGAAATCCTTCCGTTAGAAGAGAAGCAGATACTAGAGCAGTGCGATATCATTCAGGACAAAGGGCTCAAGAATGTGAGCCTCGATTGACAGCTAGCTAGCGTTCTCTGCAGACTTACGCTATTAGGTCGTCATATGTGGCATATTTTCACCCCTCGACAACAATGGGAAGCAGGAACAACTCGCTGCAGCCATCGTTCAACGAAAACTAGGCGATGGTGTCAACGTCGTCTGTTCGCGAAACGGTCGGTGAAGTGCGCCGCACGAGCGTCTCGTTATTGACATCCTGCCATTCAGTTGGGCAAGTTGGCTTCCTCGAGCGCGAGAACGCCTCCATCCTAAACGCTTCCATCCTGACGTTTGCTCAACGGACAATTCGAGGTTTCCAGGCAGCCATGAAGGCCCTCGATCTTACGTGTCCTCTCTTCCTCACACAGAATGACGGCACCCTTACAACTGCAGCGTCCGCTGCCCGGCTACCCATCCGAACGTTCGCGTCTGGACCAACCAACTCGATGCGAGGCGCCGCTTTCCTCGCTGGCCTCGATGAGAAGCATACAGGACAGCAGCGCAAGTCGATTGTCGTCGCTGATGTTGGCGGGACTACCACCGACGTAGGCGTGCTCCTTCCATCCGGCTTCCCCCGGCAGGCAGCATCTTTCATAGAAGTGGCGGGTGTACGTACGAACTTCACGATGGCGGACGTTCAGTCCATCGCTCTAGGTGGCGGCTCTCGCGTCAAAGTGTCGGAGACAGCTCAAGGTCGCAGCGTCACAGTTGGTCCTGACTCCGTTGGCCACTACATAACAAGGGATGCGAAGGTCTTTGGAGGAGATGTATTGACGACCACCGATATCGTCGTTGCAGGTCGACGGGCGGAACTTGGAAGCAGGGAAAAGGTAGCCGGCATCGATCCCGATGTCGTCGAGAAGGCCAGCAAGGTGATGAAGAAGCAACTCGAGGGAATTATCGATAAGTACGTTATCGCTGACTCACAGTATCACCTCTTGTTGATTGTTGACACCCCAAGGATGAAGACGTCCCCTGAAGACATCACAGTTCTTCTGGTTGGAGGCGGTAGTATCATCGCTCCGGAGCATCTCGCCGGCGTCGGAGAGATTATACGACCGCCGTACTTTGGAGTCGCCAACGCTGTCGGCGCAGCCATGGCCAAAGGCAAGTCTCAGCTGAGTGTGCCTGTCTGGTTGGATCCCTGACTGCATTCTGCGTCCTGTCATAGTCGCCGGAGAGATCGACACAATCGAGATATTGCAAGGCCGCGATATACACGATGTTATCGAAGGCATCAAGCAGCAGGCAACCGAAAAAGCCATCAAAGGGGGCGCGGATCCGGGTAGGGACACTGCAGCATCAGAGTCGGCACGATATGCTCAACTATGTCCCGCGCAGCAACTGTCAAGATCGTTGAGGTTGCCAACCTACCTGTACAATATGTGACGAACCAAGCTACGCGGATCATCGTCAAAGCAGCTGGCGATCTGGCCCCTGAAGCAGTGGCTTCCACGTTTTCATCTGATGATATCTTGGCCGACGAAGGCGACTTCGACCATCTACAGGAAGAGGATAAGGCAATCCTTGCCAACATCGTCGAAGAGGCGACTGTCGACATTGAGACGTATAGACCAAATGTCCGTTCGGATCGTACCTGGAGTGTGTCTGAGATAGACCTGAGTACGTTGTTCCTCGGAGAATCTTCATCACGTTGCGAGCCGCTCACATTTCTGCAGAGTGGGTAGCGGATGGGTGCGGTATCTTGGGCACGGGTGGAGGTGGAACGACATATCCGCCGTATCTGATGGCCCGCCAACTCTTACGCAACGGGAAAGAGATAATTGTTGGTGCATTGTGTCGCATCAAAGCCGAAGGGGCTGACCTCTGATAAGGTTGTGGACCCGGACGATGTTGCTGAGGATGCACTTTTCCTGCGTTGTATGTTCATGGTAAGCACGATCTACCCATACTACCGCAACACCTCGATTGAATGCACGCTCTCAGGGATCCCCAAGTGTCTCGGTACGATCCAGTCGTCGCCGTCGTCTGCTGGAGTATTAACGAATGATAATACCTCCAGGTTGAACGTGTACAAGGAGGGAATGAGATTCCCACGTCGATCCGCAGGCTGATGACATACATGAACCTCAAGGACTTCGCAGGCGTCATATCTGACGAGATTGGTGGAGGGAATGGCATACAGCCAATGTTAGTCGCAGGGGAAATGGGCAAAACCGTGCTTGATGCCGACCTAATGGGACGTGCTTATCCCAACGTACGTCAACGTAAATTGCCACTCGTAGTACATAGGTTCATTCTGAGGCTCCGGCCAGATGTATCAATCGCTGCCCGGGGCATTCGGCGTGCCTGGAGGTCTCTGGCCCTGCGCCATATCCGACGGCGTAGGTAACACAGTGGTAAGTCGGCTATGTAACTCTCGGCAGTCAGAAAAGGCTCAATTGACCTCGCAGGTGATGCCGTCTGCAAGCACACCAAAAATGATTGAGACCGTGCTTCGGAGCGCGACAACAGAGATGGGATCTAGAAGTGGGGTAAGCATGGCTCCTCTAAGCCGCGCGAACTGCCAGAAATATGGTAACGACCTATTTGCATCGTGATAATAATGTCCGTGAGACTGATGCTTGCATTATAGGAGTTGTACGCAGTGTGTCTCAGGCGTGGCGCATTGGCCGTGCAGTCGCTCTATGCAGAAAGAGAAACGACCTGAAGGGTATCCCCGCTGCGATTTTAGAGTTGCAGAATGGTGCATGCCTGTTCGTCGGCAAAATAGTTGATGTGCAAAGAGTGCGCTTCAGACATCGTTGCGTTACTTATTAGCATGAGTTGACGTAGCTGAGCAGGAAGTGCGCAAGGGTTTTACCTGGGGTCAAGTCACCATCGTACCATTGCTGGACGACGAAGAAGATGCAAGCTCCACCAATGCTATAGCGCCCTCGTATGGTCCGGATGATCGTCTTGTCATACCGTTCCAGAACGAGAACTTGTATGCGTACCTAACGACTGCAGACGGAAACCAGAAGGCAAGTTTGCTCGCAGTGAGTCCGGTAGACCAACGATATGCTCAACCGACATGCATCTACAGATGTTGGCCACCGTTCCCGATCTCATCACTGTCCTAGACTCGCAGAATGGAACGGCCCTTGGCACTCCAAATTACCGGTGAGTACCCAAACGCCGGATATCGGAGAAGGCTGAACCGCAGACGAAGATATGGCCTGAGAGTGACTGTGATCGCCATGGCGGGCGATCCTAAGTGGACAACCACAGCAGAGGGACTAGCGTGCGGTGGTCCGACTGCGTTCGGGTTTGTGATGAAGGAACCCTTGTCGATGCCCTTGCCTAACGCGAATATTCTGCAGATTGCACGACATTACCTTCAAGCCTATCGCTCAATACAAGGAACCTATCAGTGTCATAGCTCAGTTTGCCCCGGTATGATTGGTACGCATGTGTTCCGAGCACCCCACTGCTACGTCTACCTGATGGTACAACTCCTGTTTCTATATTACGACACTTGTCCAGGAGCGGTGCGTTCAACGGCGACTCGGATTCCAGAGTATGTAACGCCCTTCATGACATCACCAACACATATTCGTCCCATTTAACACCAGCAAAATCTATTCAGCGTATATGTGAGAACTCACGGTGTAAGATTTCAGTAAACACCTACTTCTCATTGAACAACCATGTCACCTCATCCTCGCTCTCCTTGCCGTACCATTTGAATGCCGACAAATGGTCTGTCCTATTAGACGTCTCCCAGCCAAATTCTCCTGCGGTGATCCGCAAGGTCTCCGGCAGCCCCCAAATCTCGATCTTCTGAATGTTCTCCTTGCGCGCGAACTTGACAAGCACTTCAAGCAACGCTGGCAATGTCCCCTGTGAGGCTCGCACGCGCGTCGTCACCAGGACGCGCTGCGCTTCATTCAGGGAATCGAGTGTCCAGGTAGCATACGTGACTTGTCGACTAGGGTCCGCAAAGACTTCGTCTACTCCGATTACAGAGTTAGGGAGCAACAGCACACCCCACATATCTAAGGGAAGCACCGGAGTCTTGTCTGAAGCAAAGCTCATGGAACGGTGTATGACGGAGGCACCGACGCCGATGTTCGGCAGAAAGGAGAACGCAGTACGACCCGTGGAAGCGGCTTCCTTTGCTAGATCTGCCCTCATCAGGGGCGTGTCCAGCGACCATACGTGCTTAACGTCGTGTTCGGAGAGCCATATATGAGGTGCGGTAGTAGGATCTGAGGAGGTCGTGTCGGCGAATGCTTTGTCCGCGTGCAATGACGTCTCTATGGATCCATTCTCTAGCCATCCGTTGCCTTGATCAGCGGTGGGTCCGGAATATCGGTAGAAATTCTTTCCAATATCGCTGTATAGCACGGAAAATTGTGCGCTCTGTAGTCCGAGTGCGGCGGGCACATCGGGTGGTGAACCCCAGGCTTCGGGGAAGTCGGGAAGTGCCGATCGAGGGGCAAGGACCCAGTGGAGCAGACGCATCATATGGTGACCGTATCCCTTCTTGCGCTTCTCTGCCGGAGTGAATACCGACGCTATGCCACAAGCAATCACTTGCTTTGCGGTCGATTGATCTGAAGGGCTCGCCATCGCTGCGGTGCGGCGGAAGCTACAACAGACTGAGACACAGTGATTGTACGTTATAATAGATGTGCTTACATTTCACATGAGCACATGAAATTCAGCGTCGTAGGATCTACCCTAGGAGCCAGCACCCTGTGTAACATCGTTAGAATCGCCGGTATTATCCAAGTATGTGAGGCCAGCGCACCAGGTAGTGAGTTTCTTATCCCGAGCATGCTCGTATTTGTCCATGATCTCATCTCTGAGGAGGTACTCCTCAACGCTGAGAGCTTTGTGCCATGTAGGCGCATGACGTCTGCGCGACTCAAGAACCTGGTCCGGCGTTGCAGGGAATAACGACAAGTCAGAAAGAGGGAGGGAAGCCATAAAACGAACAACTTATGGTTTGGTTGCAGTGACCTGAGTGGGATTGCTCCTGCGCCGGCTTTGAACTCGTGAGCGTGGGCAACTCTGGTTCAAGTTGGCACTATCGATGGCCCATCTGACGCAGTGACGGAACTTAGAGTGGCCGGCAGCAGATCCACTCTAACTTCCCTAAGCTCCTCGGAGGTGCCGGAGAAAATCAAATAACATATGTTAAAAAACATTCAATTAACAGCCAGCTCTCTTCGCAGAAAGATCGTTGGCGTTTGCTACAGCTGAGAAGAATAGACACAAAACCACGGCCCGGACATTGCCGACCACTACTACGCATACCTTATTTGGTAACTCACTATGACTTCATCATCACACGGTCCACCATTTGAGGCAGCGCTCCTGGTGACAGCCCCATTGCCAACGCTGGTAGCCTGAGACAAGGTCTGAGATGATACTTCCACAACCGCCAGGTTCCATTAGAACTGCTTGTAACTTACAGCCATGACAGACTTTATCCGCCGCCTTGTCTCGCTCGACAAGGCTAGATATAAGGATGATGAGCTGGATATTGACCTCGGTAGGCCAGCTCACAGGAAGTGAAGACGACTACTGACGGCCCTGTGTGGTATCCCAGATCTTGTATACATCACAGAGCAAGTGATAATTATGGGGTATCCTGCCTCTGGATTGGAAGCCCTCTATCGCAATCGACGAGAGGACGCGAAGCGTTTCCTAGAGCATCGCCACGGCAAGAATTTCTGGGTATTCAACTTCTGCCCAGTCGCGGAGAACTTCTACCCCTCCAGTGTCTTTGATGGAAGGGTCAGCAGATATCCCTTTCCTGACCACCAGTACGTACAGGTCGCCCCTCATGAGCTCAATATAGGACAAACGTATTCATACAGTGCCCCACCATTGGCGATCCTTCCGTTAGTCGTCCGCGAGATGCGAGAATGGCTAACACCATCAAAAGAGCGGGTAGCTGTCCTGCACTGTAAAGGTAAGGCCCTGATGTCGGATGTTTTGATAGCTGAAAGGCTCTGTACCCAGCGGGTAAGGGAAGATCAGGTACCATGGCTTGCGCGTACCTCCTTACATCCGATGAAGCGCCCAGCCCACAAACAATGCGACGAAGCCAGACAGCGAAGGACGAAGCAACATCGCGCGCGCAGCAAATCATGGATACTATGCCTTCAGATGATCCTTCACAGGAGCCCCCTCAAACCGAGCCTGGAACCCCTGTGCCACTCGACATACTTGGTCACAGCGTTGGGGGCAGTAATAGAGAGCAAGAGCGAGCAGTCCGCGGCGACCACGCTGAGAACCTCTCCCGCGTCCTTGAGCTGCACACATCCAAGCGGATGAAGCGCCCTTCGTCGCCCTCCCAGAGGCCGAAACAAGGCGTCAGCATTCCCAGCCAGCGACGGTGGCTTTATTACTGGTCACTTATCATCTCGCACCAGGCTCCTCAGGGGTTCTGGTCAAGAGATTTGGACGCTCTGAAGCGTCCGTCTCCGAAAATCCGACTGACTCTTATCACAGTACGCATGCACGAACTGTCAGGTGTAAAAGTGAATCTCATGCGAGCCGCCAACGCCCTCCTCGAGCGAACGAGCTATGCCAAAGCGCCCAGTGACGAGATAGCCCCGGCGTCGCGCGCAGGCGGCCGCGTGTGGGTATCCCTTGCGCGATATGACGATGAACTTGTAGACACGCTCGATCGATGGGAGCGGCAAACGCGCGACGACGGGGGGAACTTAGGGCGACGCAAGCCCGGAAGTGAATATGTGGGGGATGAGGCACTATCAGACATCTTCAAGGGCGACAAATGGGACAAGAGAAAAATGGTTAGGCCGTTTGCGCGTCTGGGCGTGGTGCGTGAGGACGACTACCTGAAGGAGGACACTCAGACGGTGAGCTGCTCCGACGCGCCTACCTTCACAGCGGCGTAACAGTTTCGTGATGGACGAGCGCTGATGCCTCCACCGTTGTATCATCTTCGTCAGGATGGAAAGGTTGTAACGCGGGTCCTCAGGCCGTTGACAGATGACAAGTGGGGAAAGCTCAGGGAAAAGATAAGAGAACACGCAGTCATGGACTTGCAAGAGGTCGAGAAAGCTTCACCCAATGGAGTGCAGGACGAACGCGTCGAGTCGGAGGATACGTCCATCAACGATGTCACCCAGACATTAAAAGACGATCAAGGCGTCGTGTTAAATGCTGATCGGGAGGTGCGCGTCAAGCTCTACATGGGTCAGGTATGTCAGCGCCTCTACTGCCAGCGGGATGGTGGGTAAGCTAACCCGCGTCAGGTCTTCCTTGGCTGGTTCTGGTTCATCCCCACCTTCCACATGCCGCACCCCCGCACCCCTGCCGGACAGAGCGCGACGCTCGTCTTGAAACGCAAGGAGCTCGACTTCCCTATTGGCATCGGCGCCAGCATCATTGACGTGACGGTCTCGATGGATTGGGTGTCTGAGAAGGCGGACGTGCTCGATCCGCCGTCACGCGAGGGCAGCCTGGCCTCCCACCAAGGGTGCGCGGAGCCGGCTGTGCTCGCTTCGTCACTCCAGGCCGCTGGTGACCCGATTGTGAGCGTAGTAGAGACCAAGCAAGCTGCGGAGGACTGAAGGATACCATCCACCGTGACATGGGAAAACCCAGTACGATTGTGGTTGAACTTGTACTACACCGGCGGACTATCGGATCGGAAGGCTGCCGTAACTAATATGTGCTATTCAGTTTCGGGATCGGAACCAAGGACTGACGGAGACTGACGAAGACACTGCTCGACGGATTCGGGGTTTGTGCGGTCAACTAAGTATCGCAAGATAAGCCTACGAAGTTCGAAGCCAGGAACGTCACTGCCAGGTCCTTGGGCACGGCATTCCGATTGCTCTCCGCGATGCGAACTCGCGATGTTTGTACCAGCAAAGTCGACTGAACTCCAGCTAAAATAAGCTCGCGCGCTCGTGGCTCCGAGATGAAGTGAGAACGACGCAATGCATTTGGTTCCACTATGCTTCAGGCATCTGGGAAAATGGAAGAACATATTTCGAGGCTCATCTTATTACCGACTTCTGTCATGTCCGAAGGCGAACGTGAACGGCGAGTACAAAACAGTCGACTTCTTGACAACGCTGCCTTCCACGCGTACCCACGAACTCGGAATGCCCCAAATGGCACGGCGCATGATCGTCATGTCGGCGGCTCTAGATGTTAAGGCCCTGGGACGTCACACACAAAAAGTCGAAGAAGGAGGCATAAGAATAATCCAACTGCCTGTTTTGTGAATTCTCCGCTGCCCACGAACGCACTTTCCTTGTGAGCCCTTGGGCTGCGGTTGAGAGAACTCAAAGAAGCCACGGAGCTAGCGTCACTCGCATCGTGATGATCCCAGTGGTCGGCAGGCTGACCGCAGAGCGACGGTCGGGCGTGCTCAGTTCTCTGGGGTTCCGAAGTTGATGCAATGCTGCGGCACGCTCGATGAGCCGACCATACCTTTTCTTGCACCGTCTACTCTGCGGCCGCGATCCGTCAGACTGGCATTCAGTACTGTGCTGTCACCTAGGCTCTACTTAGTGCGCAAGGAGTGCGAGCTGCGGCCAATACTGTAGATTCGACAAAACTAAACAGGTTAAACCCGTGCCTCTTATTGAACGTTGAAATGTTGAACGCCCGGCCCAGGCTGACTCTGTGCCGAGTAACCGGACTAAACAAGTTGGGAAAGTCAGATCCAGATTCGTGCTGTGATCCTGTGATCTGGTATGCCGGCGGAAGCCCCTGCCAGCCAAGCTAAAATGTAGCCGATGCGCGATCGTCGAGGCGAGCTCCCCCGCCGACCGGAGTCGCCCCGAAAGCTCGCAATTTCCCAGCCTGCTATTGTTCTCTTTCCTCCGTACCACGATCATCGTCTAGACCGATATGCCTCACCGCGGCTCCTGGTGAGCGCACATCTACCTCCAGCATGATCTCATACGCGCTCAAGGCTGCATGGTTCGCTCTTTCTCTCTCTGGTGCGTTAAGCAGTGCACATAGCCTGTGGCATAGCTAGTCTGACGGCAGCGGATCTCATGCTCACTCCAGGTTTACTGGGTAGCTTTGTGGCCCTGCGTTATTCTGTTATCGCCCTTGGGGAATATTGGATACCCATCACGTACGCCGCTGCGAATAGCGTCATGCAGATTGTTTTCTGTCTGGGTATGTGCCATATCTAGATGTGTAGAAATGAACAAACTTATGCAGTATAGGCATGATCTGGAAGATGAACCCATATACTATGCCGTCGGGATTTTGTAGACGTGAGTCCTCATGCTGATTTGCAGATACTGATTCAAACTCTGTGACAGTGCAAGCAGCACTCATCACCCTCTCGTGGTTCGCTATGACCGGTTTGTGCGCTATCATGACTGTCTCCACGTCCTTGACGATCGTGCGTTCACGTGGAAAGCTCGGCGCGGCGGAATTGTGAGCATAGATTCCATTGCGCTGCTCTGGAACGGATACTTACGGACTCTCAGTCAACGTGTCCTGGAGTGGCGACCTGTGTACTTGCCTGTGTTTCTCGGATGCATAGCAGTGTGCTTTATGATCTTCCTCGTCGTATCACTCAAGTTACACGCGTTCGAGGGATCTGATGGTCTGCAGTGTGATGCTACAAGTCCCGTTTGGTATGAATACGACCGCATGCAAGGAACCCTTAGACTAACCGCCAGTGTTCCAGGGTCCGCCTTCTGGGTTACGCTGGTATACCACTTATCTTTGCAATACCCTCCTTAGTGCTCTCCTGCATTTCCATATTCCTTCTGTTTTCCGGTCGGCAACGACCGAGTCACTCTTCCGGCAGCCATAAGGCCTCCCCGAGGGACTCTTTTGCGGCAGTTACTGTTCGTCACCAATACACAGCGAAGAGAGTTCCAACACGGTCCCTCGAGGCGGAGACGTCTGTTGACTCCGAGCCAGAGACTCCCGCCACAGCCGTATTTGATCCTGGGATTCTCGAGATTCCAAGGTCAGCATCGACAACGCCAACGGAACATAGGATATACCTCGTTCCGTCCCGCACGCCGTCGGACCCCTCGCGGAACAGTGTCGGTCGGGCACCCATCAGCCCTGTCGTGGCACGCCATAGTCGACATTATCACCTACCATTTACTTGGAAGACGGCGTCGAACCTGTCATTAGGGAAAGCACCCGTGGATGCACGCCCCAGCAGATCGACCCAGTCGCCGTCGCCAATGTCTTTGATGCCACAGATGACCTCGAGCAGCGCGCGAACCAGCCCAGAGAGTCTGCACGTGTGCCCGACCCTGATATACGGCCAGCCGACGTCATCCACGTTCCTGACGAACCTTGGGGAAGAGGATGGCTTGGAGGGGGGCGGTGTGTTCTGGGACGAGACAACAGGCGCGTTCGTGTACGATGGCGAAGAGGACGACGTCGAGACCACAAGCGGCTCGATGCGTTGGGCCCGCCCGTCGTTTGCGTCCGACTCAACGAAGTCGCCGTCAGACCTCGAGTTCGCGCGTAACCCAAGCACGGCGGAAGGCCCGACAATGTATACATGTAGGTCCTGGTTTGACGTGATTGCTATCGCGCACATCGCTGATGAGAACCCACTTGCCTGTCGATTCTGACGCACAGATCCCAAACGGCCACCATCTTCCGAAGCAGCAATGACAATGCCCGCGTGGCGCAATGCAGACGTTTGGCGGACACTTTTCTTCCAGGTCTTCCTGTCGTTGACACAGATAGTTGGTGCAATCACCTCGCTAGAGGATATCTCCAAGCATGGCGTGCTCACGCCCTTTGGCTCGCAGCATGTTGCGATCTTGCTATTCGCGTGGGCGCCGACAATTGCATTCGGTGCCCTCCCGTGGAGGCGGCTCGTGTCGCTCATCCACTGATTCCAATGACGATCCCTGGTTCCTCGCGTAGTATTCTGATGAAGTCGACAAAAACCGCCTCCTGTTGGTTAACAATCCTTTTCGCAGTCACTGTATTCTATGTATTCCTAGCCGGTCGTTCACTCCCTGCTCTTGCTCTTGGATAGGTCGTATACTAGGTTCCATAATGCTCTGCACACACTCAGTTGGTTCATGGACTTCCCAAGAGCTTCTATCCCAGCTGTGTAATCAAAATGCATACCTTCGCTTTAACGTACTTGTAGCTGCAAGGAAGTACAAACGCTACTCCGCGGTGCGTCCTGAGCCGAGATCATTGGAGGACATAGAATGGAACCCACAACTACGTGCGCCGTGCACTGGCATAAGAGACAGTAGACTCATTCTAGTGGGTGAGCTACTCCAGGCCGGCAAGCGCAGAGAGATTTTGCTTAGCCAGGGCAAACAAAAATAAGAAGACATGTTCTCGTCATGAGTATGACGGCAGCTGGCAAGCGCAATCCAGTTATGGTCCAGCTCAAGAATCATGGCGGTGTACAAGTATTCAAGATTTCGACCTCGAATGTGACGAGGCAATAGGTTCGACACAAACGCGGCGCGTGGAGGGTCTTGGTATGAGACTAACGAGGCAACTGATATATCGCGCGTCCCTTTATGGCAGGTACCTTGAAATGCTGACGAAATCGGACGCGACGCGTACGCGTTCAGCTCAGCCACCCTATTCTCGAGCAGTCTCGAGCTCTACCTCACTCCCTACACTTTACTCTCCGCCACTTCTTGGACCATGCCTGAACCAACAATCGCGATTTCCGTACAGTCTGAGGACCCAAAGAAGAAGAAAGATGAGAAGGAGGGTGCGGGCAAGGCTGATGGCAAGCTTAAAGAGGACGAGAAGGCGGGAGAGGACTTGGTATGTATGAAAGCGTATGTATGTCGCAATGGTCCGCTCATTCAGAACGTACGCTAGTCGGAAGAAGATCTCCAACTCAAAAATGAGTTAGAGATGCTTGTTGAGCGACTGAAAGTGCGCTACCGCTACCACCTACGCGTATGCGCGTTACTGACTTTAGCTCAATGAAGGAACCCAACGGCGACTTGTACCGACCTGCACTGGAGACATTAAGGACGTTGATCCGAACTTCTACCTCCTCAATGACGTCCGTTCCAAAGCCTCTAAAGTTCCTGCACCCTCATTACCCCGAGCTGCAGTCATTGTACGAGACATGGGCCCCCTCAGAGAATAAGGTGAGTCAACCTCGCCAATTCGCGGTGCTCATTGGCTGAACATTTGCAGAGTCTATTTGCAGATATCTTGTCAGTGCTTGCAATGACGTACTCAGACACGGAACCGCGAGGCACCCTCCGATACCGCTTGCTCTCCGCTTCCCTCAAGCCCGCAGGGTCACAAATATCGGAACCGGGCTCTTGGGGTCATGAGTATGTCCGCCACTTGGCTGCAGAGCTAGGAGAGGAGTATAGTGCACGGGTGCTCGGAGAGGCGGACACTGCCGCTGCTCTGGAGAAAGACTCCGAGGCAGCACAAGAAGCGATGAAGGCTCCGCAAGTAATTGGGACCATTGATGACCTCCGGGACCTTGCCATGGTGTGTGCGACGTTCCTGCTCCACCACAATGCCGAACCAGATGCCGTGGACCTCTTGGAAGAAATGGAGATCGTCGACCGGATATCTGAGCTTGTAGATGAAAATACGTATGAGCGAGTATGCCAGTACATGATTCGGTGAGCCCTTCTGTGTATCTGTTGTTTACCAGCATTCACCAGTCTCTTTCAGCTGCGTAAGCTTGCTCCCTCCACCAGACGACCGGGCATTCCTTCGAACCGCGCACAGTATATACCGCCAGCAGCACAAATTCCCCCAAGCCCTATCATTGTCCATACGTCTTGGCGACCCAGAACTGATTCGCAAGGACTTCAATGCACCAGCGAACCCGCTCATGAAGCGCCAGCTTGCGTTCATGCTCGCGCGAGCTCAGATTCCACGAGAATGGATAGAACCGCAGTCCGCAGATGGCGCAGATGAGAGCGAGTCGGAGTTGCCGGAAGACATCGTGGAGTGCCTGAGCAACACGCACCTCAGCGAGCATTTCCGCGATTTTGGCAAAGAGCTCGGTGTCTTGGAGCCGAAGAGCCTGGAGGACGTGTATAAGTCGCATCTTGAGAACACAAGTACGTCTACTCGCCTTCACTCACGGGGTGAGTGCTGACGCGTCGAACAGGAACATCTGCGGCGGCGAACGTTGACTCAGCAAGGGGTAACTTGGCGGGTACCTTTGTGAATGCCTTCGTGAACGCCGGCTTCGGTAACGACAAGCTCATGGTCGAGGCCGAGGAGGGCAACAGCTGGATCTACAAGAACAAGGATCACGGCATGATGAGCGCTGCAGCGAGTCTTGGTCTCAGTCTGCTGTGGGATACGGACGTCGGCCTTAGTCATGTAGACAAGTACACGTATGTTCCGGAAGAGCATATCAAGGTCAGTTTCGCTTGGTATGGCCGGACTCGAGAGAGACTAATAAATGTTCAAGGCGGGTGCACTCCTTGCGACAGGTATACTCAACTGCGGTGTACGGACAGAGGCCGATGCGGCCCTGGCCCTGCTTGGTGAATACGTCGACAACAAGGCAGCCTCACTGAAGATCAGCTCTATCGTCGGGCTTGGATTGGCCTACGTCGGTTCGCATAGGGAGGATCTTCTGCAGATCCTCATCCCGACCGTCAGTGACGACAGCATCTCGATGGAGATCGCATCCTTGAGTGCCCTGGCACTCGGATTCATCTTCGTCGGTAGCGGAAACGGCGAGATTGCCAGCACGATCCTACAGACGCTAATGGAACGTGAGGACAAGCAGTTGGAGGAAAAGTGGACGAGGTTCATGTTGCTTGGTCTTGCTCTACTCTATCTAGGTATGCTCCTGGTTGCACCATCCTAACAGATGCTGGACTTACGTGTCGTAGGCTTGCAGGACGGTTCTGACGCCACAATCGAGACACTGAAGGCTATCGAGCACCCGATGTCGAAGCACGCGGTGATTCTCGTACAGACATGCTCGTACGCAGGTACAGGGGACGTCCTGAAGGTCCAGGAGATGCTCCACTATTGCGACGAGCACATTGTGAAGCCGTCGAAGGACGACAAGAAGGAGGGTGAGAAGAAAGATGAGAAGGACGCGGCGTCGGAGGAGTCTCCGAAAGACGACACCTTCCAGTCTTTCGCTGTTCTCGGCATAGCGCTGGTCGCGATGGGCGAGGAGGTCGGCTCGGAGATGTCCATGCGGACACTGAACCACCTCGTAAGTGCTTGGCCTTAATGGGGTCGCGTTTCCTTTTATGTCCTCCAATCCAGATGCACTACGGTGAGGCAACCATCCGGAAAACTGTACCTCTCGCTCTGGGTCTCCTCAGCGCATCAAATCCTCAGCTCCCCATCCTCGACACACTTTCCAAGTACAGCCACGACAACGACCTCGCCGTCGCGCTGAACGCCATCTTCGCCATGGGCTTGGTCGGTGCTGGAACGAATAACGCACGGCTCGCGCAGATGCTCCGCCAACTAGCGGGCTACTACTACAAGGAGCCGGACTGCTTGTTCATGGTTCGCATCGCACAAGGTCTCGTGCACATGGGCAAGGGTACCCTCACCATCAACCCGTTCTTCTCGGACCGCAATATCATGAGCAGAACGGCAGTGGCGGGTCTGCTAGCCACTCTGCTCGCGTTCACGGACGCGAAGGGATGTGAGTTCTCGTGACAGGTCCAGTAATGTTTATTCTGACGTGTCTGCCAGTTGTGCTCGACAAGTACCACTGGATGTTGTACTTCCTCGTGACGGCGATGTACCCGAGGTTCCTAATCACACTCAACGAAGAACTCAAGAGCTTCCCAGTTACTGTCCGCGTCGGCCAGGTAAGTAGCATGTTTTTAGTCATTGGTGCCCTTCGCTCACTCTGGACCTCGCAGGCTGTTGATGTGGTAGGCCAAGCCGGCAAGCCAAGAACGATCTCTGGCTTCCAGACACATTCGACACCAGTGCGGCTGGGCACGACCGAGCGAGCAGAATTTGCAACGGAGGAGTTCATCCCCTTTGCTCATGTACTGGAGGGCTTCGTTATTCTACAGAAAAACCCCGGGTACGAGAAGGAGGACCAGATGGAGTTGTAATCGCTATCAGTTTTACAGTAATTTCCGCATGAATTTAGCTTTCTCGCACGTTAGCAATGGACCTGTCAGCGTATCTTGCTACCGCGAAGCTGAGACTTAAGATGTGCAGCCGACCATGCACTTCTGCTCGCCTCTTTGAATTGTGACAGGGTAAAGTACGACAGAAAGCCTCGGCCTTTGCCGTATGTCCAGAGTGGGCCGCTCAGAATCCTCCCGCGGTGAAACTGTCCAATGTACGAGCACAATGTGGTGCCATTCGGACTCTATCGACACAATTCACCTCTTGCCTCTGCTTTCTTTTCACTTCCACCTGGATAGCCTGAGCTTCTAGCCGGTTGTGTTCTGCAAATCTCACAATGGCTGCAGCAACATCGACTGCGAGCGCATCTCAGCCTAACGGCTTCGCTTTACATCAGGAAGACAAATATCGGGGAGCGGTCGTAGAGGTACGTCGATGGACGTCAACAATATCACAGATGAGGGTCAACGTTACTTCCCCAGGATCTCCAACTCCCACCGGCCTTTGCATTACCGTCCGACGAGGCTATCTCGCGAGCGATTGAGTCTGCCTACGAGCGGGACTTCTCGTACATCCCGTAGGTCGTCTGTGCCGATTTTACGACCGGGTAGGATTCCATTGACAGTGGGATCCAGAGTCCTTGACCGTCACCGGAAGCCTCTGGGATATTTGGACGTCGCAGCGCTAAAGGAGAAGTGGGAAGCCGGTCAGGCTGCTCCAGTATACCTGTCTCGCGCATTTGTACCCTGGTACTTTGTCTAACCGAGAGACATTCCACACAGGATGACAGGGTGATCAGGCACCTGATGAAATTCAACCGTTCGTCTTCACATCCGTACACAATCATCACACCGTCCACACCATTGCCCGAGCTCGAGGACTTCCTGGGGCACAACGTCTTTGCTATAGGTATAACTGTACTGCAGCGGTGGCAGAGCGTGTACTAACCGTTTTCGCCTAGTTACCGATTATAGCCGGAAGTTTGTCTTGGGAGTCGCGACGAAACAAGATCTAGACGTAAGTCCCTCTCCCTATATTCAATGTATGCTAACGCTGTCCATGGCAGAATTTCGTCTCTCGTCGGGGCTGATTTCATGAATGACTTGTTCACTTCCTTCCTTCTCTGAGCAATCATCTATTGTACTTCATCTCACTCGTGTATACTATATCACCGTAAAGGTTTCTGTTCAGAGGGGCGCGTGGCGTCTGGACGGACGTAGATGCAACAGGATATCGATGTCTCCCCACGAGCGGACTAGCCCGTATCAAACGAACAGATTGATGCCAGTGAAGTCGTCATTACATAGTGTGCTGCAGCTACTATCCGTGTACTTGGCCTGCGGAGAGCCGTTGGGTCACTATTGGGCGAACGTATCTATAGCACTCACAGATACGGAGATATATTCAGCATCTCTCAAACACGCGGTACAAATCGGGCAAACTCGCCACCTGGACGACATCACGATCCAGTAGCGACTTTGGCGCGGAAAGGTAGCGGGCTGAGGCGGGGAAAAGGACGTGCTGGATCTGCCACTGGACCGCCTTGTCCTCCGCCTTCTCTTCATCGTTCATATCCTCGGGCGATACAGGGAGCACAGGCTCGGGTACGTAGAAGAACGCGAGCTCCCGGAGGAAGCTCTCGAAGCATTGCTGCTCCGACGTCCAGTCGACCTGCACACCGAGCAGCGTCAGCTGAACCGAAGGAGTGGCAGGCTATACGAGTCAGGAACACACCTGAGGCCCAAGACGCATGAGGAACAACGGCAGCTTGTCGAGGTTTGGCGTGTAGTCCCTGAGCAGCATCGGGAGCGTCTCGATCTTACCGTCTGCACTGATGCCCAGCGAGAAGTACTCCTCCAGCATCTCTCGGCGCGATATCAAGGTGTCGACGATGCGCTGCCTAGGTGTTAGTCTGGCTGTATATACACGCGCCGGGTCGACGCACGTCAACGATCTGCGGCCTTGTGAGCTTGCTCTGCTGGACACCCTCCTCCGCATCGACAGCGAGGGTCACAAGAGTGCGGAGTGAAGGCGCAGGGTCCAGCCGCAATCTGCTCATGTCTCCGAATTGCCGGACACCTAGCTGGTAGAACAGCTCCTCGCTGTTCAATGTTAGTTATCGCGCTGGTGAGTGGGCGTGAGGGTAACTCACGCAAGGGCGCCATGGTTGATGAGGTACAGTTTAGTCGAGTGCTGGATGAGCGATAGACACTTGTTTACGTCGACGATGCCCACGAACGTGTGTTTCTGCAGGATGTCCGTGAGGTCTTTACCGAAATGCAGTCCGTCAGCTGAGCACCCTCGACTATGTACATGGACGCACGATTATGCTTCCCCTTCACTACCGCCGCCCGCAGACTCCTCACGGACGTCAAGTAGCACTGCGACTCCTTGATGTCCCTGACACGAGATCCGGCCTGCGGGGGCGTATTCATACCTGTACCAGGCGAGCCGTTGCCGCCGCGCTGCTGTGAGGGGCTGATGACAGGAAACATCGAATCCAACGTGCGATCCTGCAGTGACGTGCGCACTTTGTGCTGGGAGAGGGTCTTCTTCGGCCTTGCAGGTGCTTGAGATTCTGTGCAGTAGCGATGGTGTGAGGTCCTGACTAGGCTGGAGATATCAGACGTACGGGATGGTTCTGGCTCGTCGACGTCCATCTCGTCCTCGTCGCGCATGCGCTTCTTACCCTTGCCGTTGTCTTGCAGTGTCGGAGCAATGCCGCCCGTGAGCAGGGTCTACATAACATATCTATCATCTGAGCCAGCACAGGGGACGCAAGGCTGACCTGATACTCGAAGACACGGGACTGGCTTTGCCCGACAAGCTTCTCCTGGAGCACGTCGCATATGCGCTCGATAATCTCGTCGTCGTTGAGGAAGTGCACCTCGCGCTTCGTCGGGTGGACGTTGACGTCCACGGAGCGCGGGTCGATGTTCAAGCTGGTGCACCTGCACTTCAGTAGCCAGCCCCAAAAGATCGCGGGGGCGCATACCTGACGTAGACGAAGGGCGAAGCACCTTTGGGTAGGATACCAGTGTACACCGCCTCGACAGCCTTCCGTATCTTTGTTGACTCGACCAAGCGATCTGGAGCGACATGAAACAGTGTTGCGCTACGGGATGACGATGACGCTCACGATTGATGAAGAGCAAAAAGACGAGCTTCTTCGCTTGGTAGTTTGCATTCGTGAAGTGCGCCTCCGCGTCCCAGGAACTCTTCTCGGGTATCTCCTCGCCACCTTCGTCGTTTTCTGGAGAATGAGAGGACGCTGTCATGTGCAGGAGCTCTTTCGCAATTGACTGGCCGTACAGTAGGCGAATCGCTTGCGCTGTTGTTGATCCAGAAGGTGTGGATACATCCGGAGCCGACGATCCAGCCTTGAGGAGATGTGCTCAGCGCATACACCCCAGCATGAGCCTCGAGAAACCGAGTGATACCTTCCTGCAGGTGAAAGACACGTGCGGATTGTGGATGGCGTACTTCGTCACGACATCGAGAATACGGCCGTACTCCTCCGAGGAGCTCCGCAGCGCAGACAATCGCGTCGGTGTATTGTAGAAGAGGTTCTCGACCTAACATCGCGGGAACAGTATGTGAACCAATATCCTGTCTAAGGCGATGAAGACGTATTAGACACGTACTGTGATCATAGTACCATCATTCCCAGCACAGGGCTTAGGATCTGCTGAGGTACCAGCCTTGGTTGGAACCAGCGCTCCGTCACCATAATATGCTCTGCCAGATCGTCGGCGGTGAGATGTCACGATGGAACGCGCATATATGCGTTGCGAACTGCTTACTTCCACGCACAAGAATCCGCCTTTGTCTTCGTGACCACAGTCATATGCGCAACGTACGAGATGGATGCGAGAGCCTCCCCGCGGAAGCCATAAGTTGTCAAGCGTGACAAGTCGGAAAAAGTGGCTAGTTTAGATGTTGTGAAGCGTTCCGCGAGGATCGGTATGTCGTCACGCTACTTCCCCAATGTGAGAAACGAGAGTGGTGACTAGGCAACATACGCACACGTATACCAGACCCATTATCTTGGATTTGCAGCAGCTTCATGCCGCCATCCTTGACCGTGACACGTATCGAAGTCGATCCCGCATCGAGGCTGTTCTCGATGAGTTCTTTCAGGGCAGAAGCTGGTCTGTGTATAATCTTCGCAAGTTTCTCCGCATTGTTTAAGCACCTCTTAATTCCACTCACCTCTCCAGCAGCAATACGGTTGATGACAGATTGTTCGAGCCGGCGTATTGGCTGCGGGCCCAGTGAAGGTGACGGCGAGCGTCCTTGCGTAGTCATCGTGGATGATTGTTTTCATTCGGCAAAAATTAATGAGTAGTTGCGTTCATGTCCTGAGTCTCTCCCACTCTGCAGCCGAACGCCGTCGACAGTCTGACAGGTAGTGAGAACCGGCAGTTACATAAAGGAAGTGATTTAAGTGAGTTGAGCGTCTGGGCTAAGACACGCTGCCACAAGCGCGTTACGTCAAATCACATGACAATGTGACATTGATCTGTTTCAACAGATGCCTAATATGGCTACCCCACCAAGTGATCCGGCTGCAGGAGTCGGGCCTTCTGCATCTTTCACTCTCACAACTTACTCACATCTTCTACCTTCCTCGTCCACAGGTCTCTCGCCGCTGTTGACGCTGTCGACGACAGGATCTTGTGTCGCTCTGCGGCCAACACCACCAGCCGCACCTCGCTGACGACGCATGAACAGAAACAACATCTAGTGGGGCACCTCCAGCGCTCGAACAACCCAAACGACTTGTCGCATCGAACTGGTTCAACACGTGGAAAGGATTAGTGACTAGCTAGGCAGCCGTGCAACCGCTGCACCAAAGCAAGAAAGCGACGCTCTGTACGGTGCTATTGCAGCGACAGGGGAGGTGCGTCCACTCGAACGGCTATCCGGGGAGGCTTGCGAACTCACAATTCATGCCATGTCAGTGCAGTGGTACTTCGGCGTGATGCCTTCAACGCTATCCAACGGTGTATTTAATTCTCCCCCGTCAACGCCACCGCGCGGTCGACAATCGTCCCGTTACCCCGCGTCGCTCGCGCGCGGTGACCCCGGGCGCGTTCCTTTGCATCGGCGGGGCACGTCCAAGACGTACGAGCGACTGGAGGACTTGTTGCGGGAAGCGGGATACAAAGAGACGCGCATATTCACTCCAGAGTGGGAACGAAAGGAGGCCCGAGATGCGGAGAGTCGAAAGGGTAGTCTGCGCGGGGGAGTGGACTCGGTAGTGGGCTATCTCGCCAGCTGGGTGCAGGGGTCGGGGAAAGCGGAGAGCTCTTCGCATGATCTCAAGGTTACCCATCCTCCCGAACCACGGTTCCACTGGTCCTTGCCTCCGTCGCCGCTCGCACACAAACGGCCGCTTGAAGACGAGAACGGACGCCCACGTAGTCCACTCTCCGTCTCCCCGACTGCTTCATCTACAACGATCGCATCCTCTATCGACAGCGTGAGCGGGCGCACTGTAAACTATCGCCACTATGTAAAGCACGCGCCACCGCAGTTACTCCGGCCCAAGACCTCCGCTTCTAGCAATCTCCGCACTTATGCTCAAGTCTCGGCCGCTCAGGGCTACCTTCGACACATGGCTTCTGCCCCGAACATGCCCAAGCGCGGGCCCTCTACGCGCGAGACGTCCGTTGATCGCCAGTCAGTGTATGCTATGGATTGTGGGCAGCCTGCTCTCCCGCCACGCTGGTTTGAGTCCGTCACGAAAGCGGTTGCAGGAGTGGGCCATCCCCACGCACATGTAGGCGGCCCGCAGAATGCTCGTCGGCTCAGCCGTCCGTCTTCACGCGATCCCCGTGCCAGAGAACGAGGAGGCAAGTTCACGCTGTCCGGCCAGACGAACCGCCAGATGAGGAGCGCATCTGGGGCGCCACCCGGGCTCACAATGTGTCTTGCGCGTGCGGGAGTGGCCCCGGGCGAGGTCAGCACGGCGCGGGTCATGTGTCGGTCGGCTCCTGCGTCACGCTCGTCCTCACGCGTTGGCAACCGGATCGTTCCGCACAGTGCGCGAAGCGGGCACTCCAGCGGGCAGAGTGGACCGACTACTGCACGGAGCGAGGCGTTCAGCTTTTCATCAAGGCGGCAGGGCGGGAGTGACGGCGTACCCCTGCTCGCGAGTACGTGCATCGAGAATGACGCGTGGAGCACGCACTGGGTCGACGGACAGCGGGTCCCTATGATGACGGTCAGCCCCACCAGCGGGGACGAGAGCATGTGTTCGGGCAGCGAGGACGACGATGACGATGACGACGGTGAGCTCACGTTCGCGCGGCTCCTCGTGCCACCGAAGCGCCAGTACTCTATTCAGAGCCTGCGGAAGCACCTCCACCATAGTCAGAGCCGGAGCAACCTGCGCGAGCACGAGAACCCGTTCGACGAGGACGAAGAAGCGTTCTTGCATGGACGGGCCGTGCGGAGCCCCGCGGACGATGAGGACGGCGAGAGTCACGGCTGGCAGACCCTCGGCATGCCTGGGTTCAAGAGCGGGACCGTGAAGAGGCGCAGCGGCACCCCCGGCAACTGGGCAAACTTCACGGCGCGCTCATAGCATTTGTGGCGAATGTGCATACAGTCAGGAGGATCTTGTGACGGCATACTATACTGTATCATCATCAACTCATCGCACTGCTCCCCGGCAATGGCTTCATATCATTCGCCGCAATTACATTCAATGGTATACTTAATTCATTCATCTTGGTTCCTTGCCCCTCACCATCCGGGACATCCATTCACACTCGTACAGCATGCGCAATCTCTCCCCCATCATATATACATATAATAGACAAAAGGAGGAACCCCCCTATCGGTACTATCATTGAAAGCCTGATTATCGCGAGCTACCGTAGTAAAGTTGTATTTATCTGTGTGTAAGTGCAGTAAAGACCGTACACGTACAGTACATCCTGAAAGTCCCGTCCGCGAGATATATACACACGATTACATTATTGTACGATGAGAGGACAGTGCACGATAATTGAGCGAGGAACGACAAAGCAATTGCAAGGGAACGGACAACCTTAGTTCAATAATGGCGTGAGGTATTCGACGTAAATCGAGAAACGGAAGGAGAATCGAACTCGAAGAGGTCGGAACTGGTATCGTAATCAGAGTCGTCTGAATCTTCGTACGGCGATGGTGGGCCGACAGCATCGACATCGAAGACGTCGGCAAAGGGCGTCTGCGGAACGTCGCCAGTGGTGTCCGTGGACTTGGCCAAGATAGCAGCCACACGGGCTTCAAGCTGTCGGTTGGCATCTGGAACCACGGCGCGCTCCTCCTTGAAGAAAGCGCTCAGCTCGTGGAGGTTCTGGACCATCTCCCCAAGGTCATCTTCGGGATGCAGCCGTTCATCGTATGGCGGGGTCATCTCGGGGTAGTCATGCTGTGCGAGAGGTTGATCAGGATCATACGGATGTACGACGAGCCGGAGGGCGTAGAGGTTCTGCTTGCACATCTTGCGGAGAGCGTCAGAGCGCGGGACGCACCAGCCGGACTCCTGCGGGATACCGAAGATCTCTGCCACAGATTCAACTTCCTTGGCATCGGCCCGCAAATGCGTGTACAGGCTCATTCGTAGGACGTGCTTCGCCGCTGGTCCGCCGGATATTTGCATCGGCTCGTCCAGGACATCCAACGCTTGGGACGCAAGGTCTGTCTCCAGCAAGCGCAACAAAGGCATCAGAAGCTCCGAACCAAGGAGATCCACCGGACGTCGCGTTTCCCGCTGCTGGAACAGGACCTTCAGGATTTGCATCGTGCTGATGCGCAACCATTGTTCCTTGTTCAGGACGAGGCCCATGAGCAGAGTGATCACATTGGTCCAGTGGTCCGAACCATAGTGGTCGCGAAGGCTTGCAACTGACTCCCGCAGGAAGTCGTCCTTAGTGCGGAATCGATTCTTGGCAAAAGAAGTCATGATACGATTAATGCTGGGACGTGCTTCCTCTTCCGCCAGGCGGCCGATGCTCAGCGCAAACTCTTGCAGATCTGGGTCTTGCTTGCCATCAGTCATGGCTTGCAGACAACAGGGAAGTGCGACGACGTAGAGATCGCGGACGCGACCTTCAGATGGATCTATGAGCCTACCCTCGCTGACCTTCGCAAGCCGTTGCAGTAATTTAAAGGTCAGGGCTGCTGTGTTTGAAGCGCGGAGCCCAGTCAGCAGGCATGGCTGCAGGTATGAGGCGCCCTGCCACTTCTCCGGTTTACGGTCCAGCAGTGCTTGCATGGTCTCCGGGTCATCCAGATCCAACCTGTCCAACAACGCGTCCAGGAGCTCGAGGGTGTGAAGGAATTCGTCCTCTACCGTGGTTGACAGACACGCGACAGCGCACCAGAACAACACGGGGATCAGTGTGAGATCGAGGGTGCTCCAGGACACCATGGTCTTCAAGGTATCGATCATCTCCACGTTGAACCTGCTAATGCCAGACTCCGATTCAGCTATGGAACTGCCAAGGCGTCCCAAAAATGCAGCGAGATTTGCCGGGCCGACAGGCGGGGAGAAGGCGCGATACAGTTGTAGAGACCGATGGGCTATTTCACGCTTCACTGACGCTGTCCCCCAAGTGACCGCCCATGCCCCCCAATCGACACGAAGTCGTGGATATAGCGGTTCGAGAAGATGAAGCACGGCTCCCGACAGTCGTTCCAATCTGGTCTGGTCTTCTGTCGAGGTACGCGTGCCTGTTTGCCGCTCCATCTCGAGCTCTTGTTCGATGCGATGCAGAGCACCCTTGAGATCGGCATACGTCCGATATAACGAACGATCGGCAACATCGTCGAATCCCGGAATGCAGCACCGAAGAAGTTGGATGAGCATGTGTCGACATCGTCGCTGCAGCAAAGGCTGCGCGTCATCGATGTGCACGAACAGCGCATGAAGCAGTGGACAAATGTGCTGCTCCAGATCCCAATGACGATCCAAGGTTGCATCTGATAGGAAAAGGAGAGCGAATTGAGACTGGGTGAGGTTAAGTCTCGGTTGACCAGAGAACAGGATGTCGAAATCGGACCATTCCTCGATCTCTTCTGCGGCAAGCGGCCTGACTTTGTGGTCATACACAGGGATCATTCGCGTCGGGTGTACACAACCAGAGATATTGATGAAGATTTCTTTGCCGATGTCACTTTGGACAAGGCATGCGATGACCTTCGCGGAGCAACTGATGAAAGGTGCGTTCCCGACCTTGGGCGATAGCTCTAGCAGATATTTCACGACTGCCAGACCGTTATGCCGATGAGGATCGTCCACCAATCGTGACCACATAACGAGGATTTGTTCGGCATAATGCTCGACGTGTTGAGATGTAAGCTTCATCATGTGGAACACCACCAAGCGGCCGGTTCGCGACAGGCCAGACTCCTCAGAGTCATCAATGAGTTCGACGTCGGACAACCAGTGCTCCAGGGTTTGCAACAGCAGCAATGGATTACCTTGTGCGCTACCATCCAAAACACGCGGTATCCATTCCGAGAACTGTGCAAGTATAGAGGGGGCCTGTTCGGGATGCTCGCCAGCGAGAACGTCGGAAATGGAGCGATGAGCATGGAGGTATGCGCTGGGTGAAGCACTACAAACGGCTGCTTCGAATTGCATTAGAGGGAGGAGACCGGAGTACTGCTGGTGAATTCCTTCTAGGACCGCGAATGCACGTCGGCGGATCTCCAGAAGTGGATGACTCAAGTTGGAAAGTCCAAGGCACACAGCTTGGGGAAAGCTGAAGCCATGCACGACTGCGGGATCACTGATGACATCTGCGACGACAGCGAAGAAGCGCTCATTACTGGTGCCCAGTTGTCGCGTGGTCACGAATGCTCTGACAAGCACCTCGTCCATCAAGCGTTTGTCAGGCGGCGTATGTACCAGGAGCGACCGAAGAGCCTTCCTAGGGTATTCTTTAGTTGGCTTGAATTGTCGACACGTCAAGTACTCACTTGCCAGCTTCCTGATTAGGCTCATGAAATGATGCCAAGATAGCAGTCAGGCGGTCGAGAGTGACAGACGGAAGAAGTGGCTTCAGATCGTCGTCTGACAAGGATTTATCCATTGGCGACATGGACGTATGGTCCGGGGGATAGAAAGCTTTGTGCTAGAGAATGCATTAGCATACTCCGTCGCTGCAGAACATCTTCACTCACACATAGAGCTGCCATCGCACCCACAGCGGCATTAGACAAAGCTCGAGTCTCCAGTTGGAAGCTCCGAATGCTCTCTGCTTGGTCGGCAGGGTCCATGTGAAACTTGGCAGCAGCAGTTTGCATGAACACGATTCGCTTTGTTACTGTCTCCGATTGCTTTCCCAGCTGGCACCATTCTTCGCAGAGTTTATATAGAGATAGATGCATATGAGCCGGGATGAAGCGATCCGAGTCGTTGAGCGTTGCAAGCCCATCGAACAATCGTTCGACGGTGCCACAGAAGTAACGTCGTAGTCTTTGGAGGGAAAAGACGTCGCGATGTTCCGACGCCGCCAGAAACGATTGCATGTTCCTGATGTACTTTAGCACATGAGCTAACGCGGTTTGCTTGCCCGACGAACGTTGTTCTTGTAGCAGATGAGCAGTCAAGTAGTAGATGCCTGCTACGGCCGTATGGAAGCCTTCTTGACGGCGTGCGCGAGCGCCTCCCGCAGGTGCCGCGGTCGTCTTTGGTCGCTCATCATAAAACTGACGAGATGCTAGGATATTGAGGTCTTCGAGTAACTGGGAGTACGCTCGTGCAGGGAAGGAGCTGATGCATGATACTGCGATGTTACGGAAGACAGAATGTTCGGAGTCAAGGAATTGGCTGAGATATTTGAAAAGGTCACGCGTGGTCACCATTTGATCTCGTTCGTAGTTCGCCTCAGACCGGGCTCGCGAATGATCACGCATTGGATAGTTCACGGTCGGCCTGACGTCGGACACTTGAGCAGTTGCTGACAGGATCTTGATCCAGGCATGCCACTGCATAATGACCCGTCCGTGATCGCTGAGCATTTTGGCAGTATCCTTGTCCCCGCTCGAGGCGGACCTCGGTGGCAGATTGTTCGGTGTCTTGTTCTGCACCCCTGCAAGCTGCACAACGGGTTGATGATACCGGCTTGTCGCAGCAACGATCTGTTCTCTGAAGGTGATGAGAACACGTGGCATGCCTTCCATGCAGGGTCTAAGCAAGGCTGGGAATACGTGCACCCAAATCTTCCGGTCTTGCTCCAGGTCACTTTCAGCCAATCGCAGCGCAATTTCTCCTCGGGGTGCTTTCCTTAACTGGTCCATACGTGTCGTTTCGGTCGTATCCATCATATCCTCGTAAGCGTCTAGGTACGCAGCTGGTCCCAGTTCGTCATGAAGTGCGGTGAGTATATGGAAGGATGTTGGCGTGCGACCCTCATAACGGGACACCAACGTGGACTGAAGATGGATTTGCAAGATGTGGAGCAGTCGAACTGCCCTAACGCCGTTAATGTAGACAGAGCGTTGACAGTGGGTCAGGAGGAATAAAGCCCCCGCTTCAACCTCGTCCACGTGCGACAGGATGGATTCTAGTTCCTCGGCTGTGAGTTCCCCTGTAGGCGACTGTTTGATTCCGTAGACCCATTGATCGACAAATGTGATCCAGAGCTTGACCAGTCGCGAGCTCTCGACATTCAACCTCAGCCCAGAACCCTCTGTACACATCAACGTTGGGTCGAACAGGAACGCGGAGAAGCGGGACAACAAGGCAGATGCTTGGGAGGGGTCGTTCATGAACCGTTGCAGGGCCTGAGTGGCAGCCTCGCCCACCGCCGGCTCGACGTGGACTAGACCACGTATCAGCATGTCGTACACATCCTCCACCGCAAGTGAGGGATGTAGGCAGCGGGGCCAAGATTGATACACCGACTGTAGGATGCTGACATGGGGGACGTATTGGTTAGGATATGCTACGGATCCTTCGGGATGTCGCCGTATGGTGAAACTGTGAGCATCTTCGTACGTCGGACTGAGCCGTGTCGCCGACCACTGTTCATCGAGGACGGACCACTTGCCAACGATTTGAAAGCAGCTGAGCGCGAAGAACTTGAGACACAAGCTGCAGCGGTCCAGAAAGTCGGACCAGGATGCTTTCAATGTCAGGGATGATGGCAGCGGCTCCGAAGACGTCGGGTAGTCTATCCGGTTGGGCAACTTCATGAAGTCGGTAGTGTTTGGCCAAGAGGGGGTCGACTCCTCTCGTTCCATGACGTGTATTGAGAGCAAGATGGCTTGCGTGGCAATCGCTATCCGCTCGGGAGCCAAGGAGCCCGCTAGACTCGCGGATTGTGCAGTGGCATTGCGTTCCTGTAGGAGCTCGAGACATATCTCGCTCCCAAACTCGAAATGGCGGGATAATACGAAATGTACCATGTAGACGAAAGGATCCAAGTGTTCTTCCTGGGGTGTGATGCTAAGCCGGTTGGCGGGGAAGAAGTGCCTGAGGATGGCCTCCAGCTTCGATGTTGCTGTTGACGCAGGTTCATTACATCGATAGAGGTATGTCCAGACTAGGCGTAACACCGCGTTCAGCACTTGCGTGCGATACATCCTTTCCTACAAGTCGACAATAAGGCATCAAATGCATGTACCACCCAGATGATAGGGTAGAACTACCTTGAGCTTGCCGAGGCCAGCCTCGAGACACATACTCCAATTCTTGGCGAAAAAGTCCTGTGGAGCAACGCACAGAGCGGTGACTGCTAGAGGATACGCGACATGCCAGTATCTTGGCTTGCTCATCATGTCTCTCGCTCGAGGATAGATGACTTCAATCGCCTTTGCCCACTCTGGGGCATTAACCTCTGCCTGGGCGGTCTACACAAGTGATTGTTAATGCACACGATCCGCGCATGCCTAAATCACAAGACTTACCTTCGCTATGGGATGCAGCATTTGGACAAGCGTTTCCGCGAAGGACGTCTTTAGACGATTGCCGTGCGCATTTTCAAACGATTTGGACAGCGAAGCCATGAAGTCCGCCCCTTCCTCGAAGGCTTCAGGCGGCCACACCTACATGCGCCTACCATTAAACAAGCTCAATAGACTCCATACCTATCCGTACCTTAATCGGCACATGTTTAAGACCTTGAACCAGGTTCTCATACTTGAAGTCGGCGTCTTTGGGGACTTGACCCGCTGCGACCGGCCGGAGTTCAATCAAGAATCGATCCGTGACACTTTCAAAGCTATGGAAAGAGTTAGATATCGAACAGCTCAACCGCAGAGATGACCTGACTCACCGGACATTCGCGATCTGACCCAACAGCCGCGCATATAACTCCGCATTTACTCGGTGGTTGGCAGACTGGGTAAGCATCTTCACGTCAGGCCGCCTGAACTGATCAAAGGTCAGCTCCTCAAGACTCTGTCCCACTGCTTCACCGAGCGCATCTTTAGCTATCGACTGCGTGGCAGCCAGTAGCGCACGGCACATGACGTATATGGAGGCAAGCGACTTCCGTTCCATAAGCATGGACGAAACGTCTTGCACCCGCGTGCCTCGTGCGCTGCCCGATGGCAGCGAGAGATGATAGTGCACAAGCCTCTCATCCACCCCGTCGTTCTGCGACCTCCGCCAACGCATGACGGATTCGACTACTGGTTTTGCGTGCTTCTGGGCGATCTTCCCTAACGAAGTCAAGAGCTCATCCAGCTTCGCATCCACTCCGGGTCCCATAAAGTCCGTCAACAGAGCATCACGATCCTACGCATATATATGTGCATATATAAGCAGATTCTCCGCGTTCCGTGAGCGGACGCACCATTGGTTGTCGAAGGAACTCGTCTATGTGCTGTTCACCCGAGGCGGCAAATCGAATGAAGATCGCGTGCAAAGCATAGTCCGACGGCGTTCGCGGATCCATGTTAATATTCTTCTCTATATCAAAAATGGTGCGCGAATCCTCGAGTGGGGATATGCCGCCGAAAGCGTTGGGTTTGCGAGGTAATGGGGGCGGCGTGGAAGGCGCAAATCCGTATCCGTGATCACTGCCAGCATCTGAGTTGTGAAATATGGAGCCGGATTGCGAATGCTGGGAGCGCGCATACGCGTGGTCCTGGGGCCGTGAGGATGCACCGCGAGTTCTAGAGTCTGTGGAAGCCGGCGTAGAGGGGCGGAATTGTGGCGGGCTGGCGTGAGACAGCTGGTGTCGATGGGGGATGGGAGGGAGATGCCCAAGAGAAGAAGTAGAACGATTGAAGGGGTTTTTCAAAGCAGGGTAGGCCTGGTGATCCAGCACAGGCACAGGCGGGGCAGGGTCCGCAGACTTCTTGCTGAACGCATTCCGAAGTGACGCAAACGAGGTCTTCTTGGCGAAAGAAGACCCTCCGCTAGAGTTAGGTGTCGCGAAGGAGGCCTGCGTCGAATGCGCAAACGGCGACTTGACTTTCCGGCTGCTGTACTGTGCAGAATGCGCCGAGTCCTCTGAAGTAGTAGAGTCCCCTCGCGAATGGAAGTAGGACTTCTCCGCGCGTTCCGGAAGGGCCAGCGGCGTCAGGATGGTAGGAGAGTCCTGTCCAGAGCCTGATGTCCCCCATAGACTGCCGCCTTGTGGGCGTCCGAAGACTGGAGTCGAGCTATAATCGTCGTCGAAGTCTACGAGTCGTGAGTGTATGCGACCGAACGGTGAGCATGGCACACACCAGGAATCGTTATCTGGATACCGTCCGACATGATTCCTCCCTTCTAGCACCGTTTGCGGACAAGACTCGCCTCGACGCTGTCGCGGAGAGCGCGCATATAGTCAGTGCCGTGCCAAGTACTGGCAGCGTGCAGCCTTACAGTTACATTGCTTTCAGTGGGCGTGGGAATTGCCACGAGTTAAGTACTTAAGTTACAACCGCGAACGTCCACGTGTAATAGCGCACTGTACCAACATTACTGTGTGCACTCAAAACTTGACTAGCTTGACTCCTCCTCCTGACTGGCAATGGAAGGGGCCGCATCTCTCTTGTGTCTAATTTCTCCTCGCCTGTTGAGTTTCCATCCCAGTAGTAGATGGACAGACGTTCCCTGTCGAGAAATCAGAGGGGCCTTAGACATTTTCTCCGCGACATCTCCATGAGGTATGCGCGAATTTTTGGACATTGGACAAAACTAAGACGCTGAGTCGCTGACACTGTCACGCTTCTTCTCAAGTATAGACAGAGGACCATGGCCCATAACCCAATCCAGAGATATCTCGGACCATCAAATACTGTGACATTAGGGACCATGTGCACTGTGTTCAGGGTCTGATGCGCATAAGAGGTAAAGTCAAAGTGTCGGCATTGACGAGCTAATATATGCGGATATTCTCGTTAGACTGTCCTCTGGCTGCCACCAGCTTGCAGTACAACTGTGCAAGACTTCGGCATGATGCTGCTCTATAGCAACAACAGGGGGCGAGAGCGTGCGTCTGTAGCGTAACAGACGACCTCAGTGCACGCTCGAGAGAGCAAAGACT
>KV429051.1:30615-274005 GCA_001632345.1 Daedalea quercina L-15889 | reverse complement strand
ACGCAGTAAGGCGTCGGGGCGAATCAGAAGGAGCGACGCCCCGACGCAGTAAGGCGCGGCGCGGAAGGGCGGAACAGCGCACTGAACGAACGTGAACGTACGGGTATGTATCATAACCGGGACCGGAACGCGGCGGACGGAGCACGGATTGTCGTGCTCCAACATGCTCGACGGTACACTATGCGCAACAACTCGGTTACTGGGAGTAGTCGGCTTTCTTGATCGTCAGTCAGATTGGTAGCTGATGGGCTTGCTCCTGCCGTGCGTGTATGAAACAGGTACGAGGACAACGGGCTGGGGTGCTTCTGAGATGGGCGATGTTGAACTCAAACTCAGTGCCAACAATAACCAAGTATCTCATGTCAAATTCTGCCGTGGTCGCACAGAATAGTTTCCTTCTCCCAGATCCGCATCGTCGGCCTGCCTGCCGTTCTCACCGAGATACGAACGGAACCAGTCTCGACGCGTCATCCTCCAAGTCGGTTTCTGACAAGTAGGCCAAGGAATCGATCTCACACCGGAAGGTAGTCACCAGAAATACCCATGTTGTCTGACTGGCTGATCTCGTCGTATACTGTACCATTTCGACGTTAAGTTCAGGTCACGGGTCACAGGCCGTTTTGAACTGGGACTTAGTTCAATTGTCACGGGTCACAGGCATCTCCGGTGCCCCCTAAATTAGGTTTTTGGATGATTTTCGGCGCTTGTCGGCGCTTTACGGGCGTTTGATTACCATATAAGGAAAATGTCGCGGTTTGTCAGGGCTCTTGAATTGGGGCTTCCACCAGTTCAAAGGTCACAGGTCACACCCACTGAACCTAACGTCGAAGTGGTACAGTATGCTCGCTGCTGGTTCTCCGTCCGTGTGCTCTCCATACGAGATCTGACAGCGTTCTTTACTTCAGCGTTTATCATCCTTCGCGGCAAACAGCGTTACGGGGCCCAACGCGCTGCGCTTGGTCGCAAAACTCATTCATTGAGTTATTGTGACCGGTTGACAATCATTATGTTAGGCTCTTCAGCTCGAGCAGATTAGTTGAGTATTGAGGCTGTCGATGTGTGGCTATTATACGTGCGCTCACGACGTGAACAACAATATTGAATCGCAATAATAGGTGTGTTAAGCAGCCAATTCGTTACCGCTGGCTAAAGCGTCATGACAGTCTTCGCCGACACTCCACCTGGTGACCTACTTAAGTAGCGCCTTTTTCAACCTCAGACTGGAAACTCGGGGATGGCCGGATTGAATAACGACAATGCTATCTCATGTTATAAGCAGTCAATTCAAAGACACTCCGTGATCGGAATAAAGATATTGAAGAGTACCCCAAGGTTCTTTGACTGATGTCCACCCTGGTCTCGTTCCCAGCCGAGAGGAGAGTTGCACCCCACCACCGCACTCACTTCTACAGTGCGGTGGTGGGGTACGACTCTCCTCTCGGCTGAGGACGAGACCAGTCCACCCATATATAGTACACCATCTACTCATGGCTTTATACCTTAGTCCATTCACTAATACATCAAGGCTCCGAGCTAGTTGAGTGTCTTAGTAGGCTTCCGCATGCCTGACATCCACTCAAGAAGATTTGACTTGGTGGACAAAGATAACAATGCTACCGCTTCGAACGTTGAAATTTATCGTGCATGGACATCTCTTCTGGGACCCTTCGCCAGTGTGGCCGCGGCTCACTGGCTACGCAATGCGGGCGCAGTTGCAGAGCTACTTACCCGATTAGACTCATGGGAACGATTTCCCTTTAATTTCCGACTCGGAGCCTAAGGGCCACCGCCTCACTGGCACGCAGTGCCTAGAGGGCATGGTTGCTGCATGGAACGGTCTGGCAAACCGACACTGGCTAAGTGTTCTCACTGCCATTTCGTAGTCCACCTCTGCGAATTCTAAGGTCTAATGATATGAGGTGGACTCGGACCGCTACTCCGAGCCAGTTCCCCGATCAAGTATGAGTGCAGCGAGGCTGCGTGAGTAGGTGACACTGACAACTCACTGACAGCCTTCCCTTGGCTCCCTATTCCATTCAGTCGTCCCCAAAAAGCAGGTCTTACCGCAAGTACTGATGCCTTGCCTTCGTCACAGTTGCCTCCGATCCGACTCGGGGCTTCGCTCGACAATAAGGTGCCCAATGGGTCCGGACCCGCTGTCGACCCGATTCTGGGGGATTCTACAACTTCGTACCCTCGATCTGTAACCTCTTTGCGCATTACTAGTGCGTGTGTTGTCTACCGGCTCCTTGAGGATGGGCTGAGTACTCTGCTGTGGCGCTTACCACAGGTTGACTAAAACTCATCGGTCATTCTGACTCTGGCTGACGCATCCGAGGACGAGCGTTAGGCCAGCCTCAACCCAAATCGTCTATACTACTAGGTTATAGCTTCATACTCTGTAGCGTCAAACTGAAAGGTGTTTCACCAACCATTGCTATGGGGACCTCGTTCATGCCAGTGCATGATCGGGATTGCGACAGACTCAGTCGCTATCATTACTGATAACTATTGTCAAGCCATCTCCCACTGGTGAGTAGCGGAGCATTATACTAGTATCATCATAAGAGCCGAAAATGCCTTCCTCACTTCGTCGCTTTCTCAAGCCTTGACAAGCTCGAGGCTTAATGTCCGTGCATACCTCATCGCCTCGAGTCACAAACGTAGATGCAAATCATTCGCATTCGTTCCATCAATACAGCGCAGTACTCCCTTGAGGTAGGTTACGGAGCCTCAGTCGGCGACGATCTCTCAGCCTTGGGTCTAGAGGTCATAACAACTGATCTTGGTTGATCGTGGCGAGATCGTGGCATCGTCATGCACGAGGCACCGCGAGTAGAGATTGAGTTCTATGTCTTGGTTTAAGCCGTGAAGCCGATGGGCAGTGCTATCCTCTGTTGAGTACCGCCTCAGATACCCCAAACCGCGCCCGTTGGCTCGCGTCCTTGAGCGATGCGGCTGTGCCGCCCAAGTACTCGCTTAGCCAACGCCTGGGCTTCCTTGGGCAAGTGTGGCGGTGTCATCATAAGACGCTGAAGATGCCCCGGTGTTACTGGTGAGCAGAATCTAGGCATCAAATCTGTACGTTCGTACCACACTGCGAATCCCAACCGCTGGCAGTGCGGGAGAGCAGGATGCGGGAGGACCAGCAATGTCGCTGGTTCAACCCGTGCCATGTACGGGGATCTCATACGAGCTGGAGAAAGCTCTGCACAAGAGCTGAACGTACCAGGTATTAGATAAGCCTTACGGCATGCTAAGAATGACCGAGTGGATGCGCGCTCTTACATGGATTCGGATCTGTACATATACCTGATCGACCAGCAGCGTCTGCGCGCTGCGCGCGCACCTCTCCAATCTGTTACCCCCACCTTCCCTTCCCCGCCTCCTCAACCATGAATCATTCCTCCAGTTCAAGCTACCCTCGCAGTGGGGCATGTTCACATGAGCGGGCCCTGTACGAACGCCAGCCCTACGACGTGCGCGTGTCGAACAGCGATCAGGTCCCCGGTGCCTCGGACTTCATTAACGACTTTGACGAAACTCTGGCCTTGGTACCGGCCCTTTCCACCTCATCGGCCCCCTTTCCAACCGCATCATCACTGTCTTACTCTCCGGTGGACGTTAAAGGGATGACCATGTCGACGCCACATTCGCCGCGTCCGCAGACCGCGGAGCCGCCTTTGCATGACGATGGCTTAATTTACCTCCATTCTCCTTACGGCCAATTGACCACTAGTTATTGGAATAACATGTCGTGTGTTCTTTGTACTTGCCACGAGTTCTTGATCTAATGTTCGGTCGGCGACAGAGCATACCCACCGATGGACGGTTCGGAGCAGTGGACGACGTTCGAGCCTAGTCTTACGAACCCTTTGCATTCTAACATGTATGTTCTCCTCCCTTTTTCCAATAGTCTAGTCTCATACCCACCCAGCTCACTGTCCAACTTCTCGCCACCAAGCATAGCCACCCCGCTACAACAGGACCGATGGAACTTTGACCCGACGCCACCATTGAATATGCAGATTACTCCCGTACCTGTACACGATGTCCAACATCCGTCTACTTCTGCGTCATCAGACAGCCCTTCGTCCTCGCGTAGCGTTATTTGCCAATGGGGGCAGAGGTGTGGCGTCGCACTGAACGATCTCACTGCCGCTGGGATTGCGCGGCATTTGAAGGAGTATCACGTGCAGGACTGGGATAACCGGGCCCGAGGGCGCTGTGAATGGAACGGCAGCCCGTGCACGAATACCACCATGTTCTATGCTTCATTTGGGAAGCACATTGCTTCCGTCCACCTCGGTGCAACCGCTCGGCCTTGCGAGAAATGCGGGGAGACTTTCGCACGTGCGGACACACTGGATCGCCACATGAAGCTTTACTGCCGGCTGCGCGGCAAGTAGTGGGCCCCGTCTCATTGTCCCTCGATGCTGTCCCGTACGTCCCACTCCCGTACATGATCTGCATTATGTGATATGGTCATTGACACGTCCGTGGCTTCTCAGGTGGTTTCCATGTCCCCACCGGCATCCATGTTCATGCCCGCTACGCTCCATCTCCGGGCTTACCGGTGCCCCTTACGGGCCAACTCATGGTCAGACAAGCGGCAAATTGTTGGCAATTAGCGCTGGACGCTGCTTCGTCTCTACTACGCCTGCACACTGTGCACCACTCTCTGGACTACTTATTCACCCCGCTATGCTACTCGTCGACGCACTGCTATCTCGCATTCTGTTGTGTGAATGCCGCCGAGCCATCCCATACAAGACTTCTCCCCTGTCATACTATTCGGAATGCGTCTCCGCAATCTGACGTACCCCACCTTACTACCTCTCGGAATTCCTGCTCCGTCACTCCCGACACACGTCGTCAATGTCCTGGCCATGGCCCTGATCTGACTCTGCCACCGACTGCGCCGCATCGCATATCGGAACCACGCCTCCCCCGGAGCTCACGAAACCTCACTGCTTCGCATGGTTGCAGCCATCGTCGTTGAAGGTTAATTGCTCTGCGATAAGGTTGGGTCTTGGTTGAGTCGTACATGAGGGCTATGGGATGCTACCAACAAGGCAGCATTCGATTGGCCACGCATAATTCTTCTCTTATGGACGATTGGTATTTCTGTAGCCATGTCATACTGTTTTGATCGCGTCTCTCGCCCCTCTATACCTCTCGCTCTGTACACTGTACCATATAAAGCTTAGAGCGAAACCGGTGGGCGCAATGCACCGCCACTGTTCCGCGCTCTCAGGAGTACGTCGCGTCCAGATATTCCCCGACATCAGATCGTCCCCGGTCGATGGTGCGCTGATCCGCCTCATGCGTGCCGACTGCAATGCGGGAGAAGGAACTCGGCGATGCGCGGCTGCGTTTCTCAGGGCGAACCACAGGACCTGCCTTAAGTAGCAACCGTAGACGCCAAGGCCCTCGAGCCGAGCTGCCACGGCCAGCTCTCATGCTGTATTTGTCGGCCTCAGCGGTCTACTACTGGTAGCGTGCTGGTGAGTTTTCTTCTCCACCGCCGACTATTGACTTCATGCTCACAGTGGTTCGCGTGAGCTCGCGATTGTGGATCAAAAGTTCCTTCGCTCTCTCACGGCTGCGTCTCAAGTGACGCTCACTGGCATGATACCGGCGCAGTGCCTGTGGATCTTCCGTCGACCACGGACAAAGGTAGCTAGGTCTGCATCAGACCTCGTAATTTCAATTTCTCATTTGTCCCGCAGCGCAGGGAATGCTGGAATGACAGCGGGGTCTTGTTTCAAGCAGCTGTTAGCTCGGGCGGCGCTGCTGCTGCAATAGCCGATTCTCCTAACACTTGTCGTAGCGTCAATGATCAAGGAAGCAAGCGCAGGCATAACACGACTGCCGGTCAATCTCTGGCGCGTGTTGCTGCAAGGTGATCTCACTGTTCAGATGTCGCTATTTACACGGCAACCTCAGAGCAATGGCCGGACGGACCTGCGAACGGAAGCCGTGACCAGATTTTTGTTCCTCAGCGATGATGTGACACATTTAAGCAAGATCCACTCGGCTGCAGTGAACCTTTATCTCTACCCCAGTCCCCGCGATCTTCCCCTCACACCATGGCAGATTCTAGCGGACAACGCAGCTCCGACCGTGACCAATGCAGAATACGAGGATGGACTGCACCAGAAGACGTCGACCCTCTGGCGGTGTCGCGGATCATTCCAGTGAATGTACTCCCCTTCATAGATCAGCAACAACCTTTCCGGGTCAACTCGTTTCCGCAGCCGTTAAACTTTACAAATGACAGTGAGCAGTTCGGTGTATTATGAGGAAGGACTGCCACTCATACGCACATACGCCCACCTGCGGAACAGCGCCCTCGGTGGGTACTACGGCTATGGAAGGTCCTTCGGCGGCCTGGATGCGCCATCCTCATGCGCATGGCGCTGACCTCGCGATGCCGCTCGGCGCGGGCGTGGAACAATATCAAGGGCCCACTAACTACGGGGGAAACACGACAAGCGGGTACTCACGCTCTTCTCGCTTTCGTACACAATGAGGCGCTCATCAGCTAGCAGTGCAAACATAAACCTCACGCCCGATTTTGCGGGTGGTTGGCAACCGTCTTTACGGCCCGACTATGACATTACGCCAGACGCTTTAGGGCTTGGGTGCGTTGTCCACACTGTCGGCGGAGCTGCCTTCCCTGATGGGCATGGAGACTACAGTAGTACGTCATACGACCCAAATTTCCCGACCACCGCCCAGACCTGGGCTCCAGCCAATATCCGTCGTTCGTTAAGCCACAACCACGGACGCTCGTCGCCGTTCGCATCGGGTTCGTCGATGTATCAGGCGAAGTCTGCCACCGACCTTCTGCCGCGGTCCAGCACGGCGCCTCCGGTTGGCATGCGGTCGCCAGGAGGCTCCTCCAGTGGTGGAGCAGTGGGTGAACGATGTCGGTGGGGTGGACAGTGCCAGACAATTATTGTAGATCTCACCGCCTCTGGAATCAATCGCCACCTCAAAGAATGCCATCTCCAGCCTTGGGACGACAGATCGCGCGGCTACTGCCAGTGGGAAGGGACTACCTGCAGCAAGAAGCTGCTTTATTATTTCGGCTTTGGCAAGCACATTGCCTCAGTACACCTTCGATCGACAGCGAGCCGGTGTGAACTGTGCGGTCAAGTCCTGGCGCGCGGAGATACCCTCGATCGCCATGTTAAACGCTTTTGCCATGGGCGGCCTCCCGGTCAGTGATAGGCACGCGCTCGGTTTTTGTCTAGGTAAGTTTTTATTGCGCACGCCCGCCGATGGAGAATATTGACCGTTGCCATCGACTCGGAGGCGCATATGGCAGGACGACATTTTGCTCCGTTTCAGGTTAGTTCATCGCGATGTGTAGGATCAACCCCCCTCTTCTATTATGTACACCGGGGAGCTCGCACCATACCGACTAAGCTAGTATATAATAGCACGTTCTGCATTTGCCAATCATCGCGAGCGTAACAACATTCCTACAGCGCTTATATTTATTGTTTCGTTGCCTCCGCCTCGAACACTGATGTCAGGCAGCATACCAAGCCATAGCCACTACTGAGGTAAGAGGACTGACTGTGGATCATCTTGTCTTTGTTTGCGTCCTGTTTCGAACGGACCTTTTTCATTATTTTCCTGGGACGGTCTTACGCGCAGACTTTGTATGTAGGATCTCTTTGAATTTACGCACCCTCATTTTCGCCGACCCCACCCCCAGCAATTTAGGTTCCCAGACATCCCTTCGTCACCAACACCGGACTGGCTAAGTATATAACACAGCGTATCTGACCATGTTAATCGGCGATTCTCTGCTTGGGTATAGATCGCAACAGCACGAAACTCTCCGCCACCATCCGCCACACAACCAGCGTGGTAGCCCCATGACGCAAACATGCGCTGAGGAATACGTCCTGGGTGCTGATCCCCCACCCGTAGTGGACTGCCGCTGAGCCATTCATTAGTCAAGGATAGATAACAGCTTACGTGGTACCGTATGTTTGTGGATTGCGTCGCTATGGCTTAGACCGATCTAGGTCGAGACAGATGGGGTGCTTCAAACCTTGGGACCTCTCATTTTGCCTGCCGGCAATGCCGCGTGCCATGATATAATGTGCGGATAAGTCAATTTCTGTGGTTTGGTCGCAAACCACACGTGGGAACTCTCGTGACGGTCCCCCTCTCGCATGAAGCGCACATGTTTGGAACGAACCCAACGTTTTGACCCAGACATGTATCGCAGAAATTCCGAGTTCGTCTAGTTCCGTAGCATATACGGCAAGCAGGCCTCACGAGGACACGGGGTATGCGGTGGCACAGGTAATAACGACGGATTTGGACTCTGTTCAGCGCTCACTGCTGACATTAGTCGGCGGCCAAACGATGGCTTCTCGCTTCCCCGCCACCCCCCAGTCCCTGCATGCCAGTGGTCTGGAGCCTCGTTCTCGATAGCCAATACGTCCTATCTGGCGCCGCATCTCTCTCGCATATGGCACATTATCCTCGGGTTAGATGGTCGAGATGGATGCGCAGTGCCGAGCGCCGGCGACCTTTCCACCCTCGCCTACATAAATGACTTCCGGTTCCAGGATAGCTTGGGGGTCTTCGCCATGCTCGCTGCATGCTCTTGACGTGAGGACAGCGGTAGCTCTCGGAACTTCTTTTGGCCAGCCCACATATAGTCCCACTCGCTTACCCGCCTTGCCTGTGTGTCTCCCTGTGGCATCCCGAAGATCTGACACGTCGACACGCGTATAGTCTTTGATCAGTGTCTCGTTACACCCCTTCCGTCGACATAGATGGACCCGACGAAAATCGATCCCGAGAACGGGGATGCCTTTGGCTTCTCAGATCTTACTATACACGAGGACTTCGCCGAGACGCACGCTGGGGCATTAATTCCGTGAGCATCGTACACCAGTAGTCCAGGGCTTCCTCTGAGTATCCTTAGTGCATCATGGCCGCCGAGCGAGAGATACGATGCCAGCCACGAACCGCCTACGGTTGTATCATCGTTTATGGAGCCTAGCGAGTACGTGCCGCGGCGCCACGCAGACCCCATCGCCCATACGTGCGTTAGGCCTCCATCCTCGCTGTTGTCGAGGAACAAGCTGATCTTGACGGGCAGTATCTATCCTCACTCGGAACCGGGTCCATCGATCCACTACGCCCAACACCAGGATCATTCACTGGATCATCGTGCTCAGGCTGTCTATTATGGGGAGATTCCTCCATTCGAGCCGCCAATGTACCCGTTCCCACAAGATGGCGATGTGGCTGCCTTTTCCAGTCAGTTCCTGCAGCCGCCTTTCGTCTCACCGAGTGTAGTCCACTCAAGTGCGTCCCCTAAACTTTGCCGGCTTCGCGACAATGCTAATCACTGACATCCATAGGGATGACGCGTCCCCTCGCATCCAACTACTACATAGCTTGCGCATGGGGGAGTCAATGCAGTGTTCTCCTGGACGACCTGACCCCGGCCGGTATCGCGCGCCACCTTAAAGAGTATCATTTCCGAGACCCGTCAAAACCATGGCACCCTAGGAACCGAGGCACCTGCCAGTGGCGAGACATGGATGGCGTATGTCGCAAGGAGCTTAACTACGCCAGCTTCGGGAAACACGTGGCCGCAGTGCACCTTCAGAGCACCGCTAGGGCTTGCCCGCACTGCTTCCAGAATCTAGGCCGAGCAGACTCACTGGAGCGACACATCAAGAACTATTGCCCTCGCAGTGGCCGCTGCGAGAAAAAATAAAGATATGCTTCTCACCGGTGTGTTTCTCATTCCATTCCTGCTGTGCAGCTAGGTGCTCAAGTGCATGAATTAGGTTTTTCTTTGTGGACTCGGCAGACTGCTCATCGTTTATCGAATTTGTTTGCTTTGTATTGTCTTTGGCCGTCCTGTGTAGGTCTGTCGAGCCCACGGGAATTTGCGGTTAAGGCGAGTGCGTGTTGTACTGCCATATATAGTATACCCCAAGTTCGTAGTACCTTGTACACCAGGACTCTCGGCGAGATTTTTCTGTCAGAAGCCATGTACTGTAGCGTGGATTTACCATCAGTATCTTACACACCAGACATTCCTGCGTTGCGCTGACTTTGTTTGGATCAGCAGCGAATCAGCCGGCACTGACTATCATGATGCCTCCTCGCACTTTCCGACCGGGAGATGACGAGCTTGAAGCAACCCTCAGAACTAAAGCATGAAAGACGTTCGCTGGCTTTTGTGGTCTGCAATGGAGATTAAATTTGAAGCTTTGAAGCTTGAAGTGCGGCCTTATTAGGCCTTGTATGCACTGCGATGACTGCTGTGGTGGACGAGTCTCTTGAGTCAGTTGTCGGCGCATCCCGTATCGATTGGCAGCATTCAGCTCTGCGGCACCCCGTAGAGTTTGATGAAGGCGGTCGAAGACACGCACCCTAAATGACGCCATCGCCAAGGGGGTAAATTGTACCATATTTATGTCGACTACCTAGTGTATGGTCGCTAAACTCGAATGAAAAGATGACCATTAAGTATGGTATGTACTGCTACACAATATAACCAGATAATGAGGGTGGCGCGGTAGATCCCGGTGTCCAATCATCATCGCCGCATCGGGGATGCAAATTCGCATACTAATTCTGATGGCATTACTACCATGGACCCGTTAGTCGGCGGGGCCCAGAGCTCGGCGAATTGCCTTACCAAGTAGGAGGTTGCCGGATTGGGTCGCCGAAGCGCCCATTCCGCCACAATTTCGAGCCTTATCAGGCAGGTGCCGACTTCTGGGCCCCGCCGACTGACGGGTCCATGATAGTATGGCTCGCGAGAAGGATACTTGCTCCATGGATAAGTAAGTATCGCGTCTTTACGCAGCACCGTCGGGTATAGAAGTTATATTCGGGTCAGTGGCACTGAACCTGCAAAGCCGCTCATCTCATCCCAGTGATGCAAGCAGGTGTCATGACATACATTGACGTGCCTCGGAGCTCGTCTGGCAACTTGTTGCGCATCTCCCGAGCTATCATGCTGAGGGTGGCCAGACGCTACTAGCAACGGCTTGTATGCTTTCTGCGCGTCCAAAAGAAGACCAGGACGAACATAGGCTAGCGTTTTTATTCAGGTCGTGAACCTCAAGGAGCGATGATTGAGCGTGAGTGGTTACCCGTCCCCCTTCCACCGCTATGCTTCACTGCGACTCATTGGCAGGAGCTAGCGTCAGCGTGGCACAGTCATGGCCTGCTAATGACTTCGTCGGCCCCTAGTAGGGCGAATTGACGAAATGCCTTGTCAGCCTCAAATGTCCGCGGTCAACTTACGTAGTCCATGTGAGAAGTGCTGTATTATTTCACTTACGAACACGCTGACCATCTGGCGGCAACAGGTCTGAAACACGAAGCATATGAATACCGGTACTTATTGCTCCCTTCAGAATCAAGGGCAAGCTATTGAGCCGATGACACCGGGATGAAAGACGTCCATGTTTTTCCGGCCCCTCTGTGGTATAGCACCGACCGGAAGGCCAAACACTATCCTGACGGCGTGCATTCAGCGCACGCGAACTTTGTTATGCACAATCATAGCTCGGAGTAGGTGTGTTCTGTCTTGGACAGATGCCCCCTCCTCTCCTGCTGAACTTGTCACGAATATGGCTTAGACAATCTTATGAACAACTCATGAAACCAAGAACGCGAGCTATTTTGTCGTCTCCATGGGGGTATCGCATTCAGCGTGCCCGTTGGGTCGAGGTAAGCGTGGAGTACATCGCTAGCGCCAGCCCGGGTACCTCCACGTGTTGACTACATTCGAAGCATGCAACATTTGCCAAGGATCCGATGTATGGACCCATACCAGTGAGTCATACATGTTACACGTAGCACTATATGCCCTTCACGAGATTTGTCTCCTAGTGGCGAAAGTGCAGCGAGAAAGACTTCTTACCTTTGCCTCAGTTCCCTGGCAGCTGTTCTTGGATATTTACTAAGCGAAAATTGAACAATACAAGATCATCAACTCAGTAATGCAACAGGAATCATTTGCCTCCCCCCTCCCCCCGATCCTTCGTAGTGTTTCTTCCGACGCAAGGACGGTCTCAAAATGCCGGTAACTAATTCGAGAGGATATGGAATTAACTTCATTGTATTCTCATCGGTTCGGACCACCGCCACGGTGGTGGACTTTCGGATGCCTCAGGTCCTAACATGAAGAATTCCCAGCCACATGTGATGATTAAGGATGCCAGGTGCATGCTCATGCCAGCTGTGAAACTTTGACTTACCACTCGTCTGCAGTCACGCATTCGCACTCGTTGAGCGAATTGTGCCGTCGATATCTTGTCAAATCTTCTGGAGGAAGGACCAACAATCGATCTTGTCAGGACAACGCTGAAACTAGATCATCCACAACTCGCTACGTAAGTACCAGCCACATTGCGATACAAACCGTCAAATTGGTACCACGCCTCTTCATGTCAGCTATCGCGGGCGCACATGGTCCCTTTGCCGCTTTGTCCAATCGCAGCGCTTGCAAGTCTAAGTTCAGGGACCCCATCGTCATGCTCTTCGCTACTTGCTGCATCAGGAAGATCCAGGTATCGGTCAGTATCTATATCTACACCGCATATTCGTGTACATAACTCACGCACAGCCTTCTTACAGTTTTCAAAGCCGGGACGTAGATGGCAAGTGCGCCAACCATTGACTGCGAACGCTCCCGCGGCGCCAATCGATCTATCGATGCCCCAACACCTCTGAAGAAGAATTTCACGGTATTCAGACTGTGCTAGCTACGGTCAACTGATATTATGCGATGAACGGTGGATCTGCCTTTGCATCCTATACCGGCATGAGCCTTGAAATCTTTCAATCAGCAGTTGACAGACTTCTATTCGCCCGCTTTCTCTCAGGCGCTTGATAGCACCAGGCTCAAGACGATGCTCCGAATCGCCTGGAAATCCGAGCTTCCGCCTATGAGTGGAAATTCTGAAAGACCATGATGAAACGCCGATCACTGTTGGCATTTACGTTCACAACAAGGGCTTCCTTAGTGAGACCATGGAAGAAGGAGTATAAATCTACCGTGCGCAAGCATCCACGACACCACAAACACCATCGAACCCAGCATGCATCCTTTCCTCCCTGAGCATGTCTTTCAAGACAATCTTAATCCCAACGGCTACAGCCACCACCGGGATGTACATGCGCAAGACGGGATCCACGGCGAGCCTCTTCCCGTATCCTATGCGGCAACCTTGCATCCTAGCATGCACACCATGGGGAGCAGTTATGCGTACGTCCCGCATTGCTAGAACTAGATCTCATTGCTACTTCGACTTACGCTCGTTCGTAGCTTTGCTCCGCAGCACCCGGCAGCTCCGGCTGTCAGCGACGATCATTATGGACAACAGTACGGATTTACGTCGCACATCTCCTGCGGCATGGTAGTAACGCAGTAAGTCGTACCGATATCATGCAAAAATAGACCATCATAAAGTGTCGTGGCGCGCTAGGCCTTCTCCGACATCTCGGAACGAGCGCTATGGCGATTGGCAAACGGGCCAGCCAGAATTATACGCGCCAACGACATTCACTCAGAGGTCAGTCACAACAATGAAATTCCGCACGTGCCATGAGCTAACAGGAGATATGAACTAGCCAATCTTACCATGCGCACCACCAAGCGCCTTCACCTGGTACAGTGTATTTTGCACACGGTGACGATTCCCAGTACCCTCCGACACAGCCGTTGCCCATACACCCAGCTCCTATCACGTATTGTGCGTGGGATGGCGGTTCATGCGGAGCCCCATTAGACGACGTCAGTCCGGCCGGTATCGCACGACATCTCAGAACCTGCCACTTCCGCGGTAATTGGCAGCCCCGCTCCCGTGGGCGTTGCTGCTGGGGTGCAGGCTGTCGCGGAGATGAAATGAACTATGAAAGCATGGGCAAACATGTGGCACAGGTTCACCTACAGACCACCAAGAGGCAGTGCCAACGATGCGGAGGAACATTCGCTAGGAACGATGCCCTGCTGCGTCACCTTCGCGAGCACTGCGAGAGTTGAATCCCCGTCGCTGATTCCTAGCACTCCGAAGTCTCATATTATTGAACCAGGTTTCTCTCCTCTGAAATATTAGATACCGGACTATCTCTTGTGCCCCTTCTTGTATCTTCTTGCTTCCTACTTAGCTGTATTATACACCAATGCTGTTACTTGGTTCTTGAGAGACGGTCACGGTCCAATACGCGTCTCTTTGATCGCTTTCCGAAGTGACTCGCATGTAGCCATAGGTATTAGCACCGAAAATCATTTATTTGATCAATCGAACTCTGTGACCCTACAAAGGCTCTGAAATCGACAGAATCGGTAAGTGCTCGGGAAATGTAACTACCATATTAAACGTACAGCTTCTCATCGCATCGGTGCTATCGTACAATGCATGCGCTCCCGTGGACCCACGAGGTCTCCACACGCACCCTCACCGCCGATCGTGATCGGATATCTACTAGGGCTGAGCGCACGAGTGCCTGGAGTGCCGTAGCATGTCAGTACATGTCGTTGGCAGTGCATCTCCGACTGACGGCAAGTATTCCTTCCTTCGTAAATACCAATCAGACAGTCGAACTGTGACTCATCATTAGGTGACCGATCTTGAAGCTGCAGTTGCTCGGCTGCGCTTGCATCTGTGTGCGGTGTCCCTCTACCAACAGGGAAGATCCGTATGACATATACACGGCAGCCTTCCAACTCCAATGCCTTACCATATTGATTGGCGACAGCTTCTCGGTGTCCCACTCTACTGTGATAACGGGTGACTTGCCTCGAAGCAGAATGCAAAATACCGAGTTCTCCGAATTCTCGCATCAAGCACGAGGTCCTTAATTTTTTGGCTCGTGCATGAAGCCACAAGCTTCATAGACTCATCGAGCGCCCAGCGCCCATGGCCGTGTATGACCTATGAAGTGGTCCGTCAGCGCATGTAATCAGAAGCTTCTCGATGTGCGAGTGTACGACAATAACTGAAGATACATTAGTCCAGGCTGAGTGGGAAACTCGTGTACAAGGCTGGATATTGGTCATAACTTCCCCAGCATGTCCCGGAGCTTGCGAAGTACTACTACATTCTCTTCTTCGCTACCCACGGTGATTCGGAGGCAACCCGTACACCCAGGCTCACCGCCCCTGTACCGTACGACGACACCTTCGGATTCTGCGAGCGTCTTGTATATGCGCTGCGCGCGAACATTGTCGGGCTCACCCGAACCGTCCTTTTCGAGGACAGGGACCATAACAAAGTTGGCATGATTCCCACCAATCACAGCCCCTAGATTAAGAGGCGCGAGTTCGGCAAGGCCCTTGAGGAGGACAGCGCGTTGCATAACAAGGCCTGCGACTTTCGCGCTCATGGCCGAGACGGCAGAGGGTGACAAGGCAGACAACGCCAGGGACGCAGTAGGCGCCGAGATATTGTAGGGCGCCTTCGTGTTCATGAGAATTTGCACTAGTGCTGGATGCGCGAAGGCCATTCCTAATCTGTCGAGGCGGGGGACGAGAGGTTAGCGCGTTCAGGGATTCGGACAAATTATTGACGGACCGAATAGCAGCGAGCCCGAAGCTCTTGCTGAGCGTTTGCATAACACACAGGTTTGCGTACTCGTGCAACAAAGGCACCGCACTGCCCCCGCCAGCGAAGTCAATGTAAGCTTCATCTACTACCACGATGCCTTTGAACTTGTCGTAATCCAACAATTCCCGAATTGCCGTGAGGGAAATCAGCGTGCCAGTGGGATTGCCAGGGGAGCACAACATGATGAGCTTGATGGACGGATCCGCATCTACCGCTCTTTTGATCTGTGTGGGCCGTCAGCTCACAATTCACAAGCAGGCAGTATTGCACCGAGGCGCCTCACACCTCCTCGACTTTGAGCGAGAACCGGCCGCGCTCTCCGCCCTCGCCAAACGCGCCACTGAGCTCCAGAGGAACCTTCACGATCCCAACATCATTGACTTGTGCGCAAACAGCGTACATGCCGTATGTCGGTGGGGTAGTGAGAATCTTGTCTCGCCCGGGCGCAACGCATACCCGCATAAGTAGATCGATGACCTCGTCCGAGCCCACACCCAGGAAGACGTACTCTGGTCCTGGAAGCCCTCGCATGGAGGCGAGACGTTCCCTGATGGGGTCATTCCGCGGCGATGGGTATCGATGCAAATCGAGCGAGAGGGTCGGTTGCAGCTCGGGCTCAAGGTCGGCGGTGTTTGAGTGCGCATCGCCGTTAGCGTATGGGATTGAGTGCCCGAGAGCGTTCTCGTTGGCGTCCAGAAGGATTCCCTCCGAGTAATCATCTCGTGCACACCGGTATGGTTGCAGCGATAGGATGTTTGGCCGGATGACCTGCTCGATATCAAAGTGCGCGGGCGCTTTGGGGTAAAGCGAGGGTGCCAAGCCGAGAATGGGCATACTGAGAAGCTCGTTAGTATCTGCTTTCGGAGGATGTGGTTGAGAGCAAATGGCGATTGCTGGCTTGTCGTCGCGAAAAGCTCTGTTCGTAGTCGGCGTGGCTGATCATGACTCGAGAAAGATGAAACAACCTGTGCCCCTCGCACAAGGATTCTGATTAGATAAGGCTATCTTGCTTGGATCATCTACGTCCACAATCGCCACATTATGTGCTAATGGCTGTTATAATACAACTTACTAGGGATGTCAATTCACTCTAACAGACTCAGTATTATTGAGGTAAATACATCACCTGTGTGGTAATTTACCTAATTTTATGACACGGCGCTTCTTCGGTCCTCTGTCCGCTCGATGCGACTGAGCGACCTGCGAGCGCAGTGCTGAATTGCGTCCGTCGCTTTACTCTGCACACTACCGACATCGCCTGCGGCGCCGCAGCCGACGTGATAAAAGAGTGAAGGAACTCGCACCTAATCAAGGTCACTCCGAGCTGCTTCTTCTGGACAGACGGCGTCGACGGCTCACTTTGCTCGGGCCTAAGGCTTAGCCAGCAACCTTTGCCCTATACCTCACCTCGACGACGTTCTCCCACTTTTGTTGGGTAGTCTCCAACAGAGGCATCTCCGTTTATTTTATCTTTACTGTTAACGTCCAACACGATGATGAAGAGGAAGCACCAACCAACCGCGCAGGATCTCTACCGTGCCCGGAAGCAGCGCGAGGAACAAGAGAAAGATGCGAGGCTTCCTCCTGGGTTCGTTAACCATGGGAATACTTGCTTCATGAATTCAACTTTGCAAGGGGTGAGTACTATTACCGTTTGATAGTAACGTAGCTGGTGCTTCCCGAATGCACTCTGATCACTCAAGGCTTCTCGGTAACAGTTATTGGCTACGGAACTTCTATACGACCTCGTCAAGTTCCAGCCACTCCCGCCATCTATACAGAGCAATTTTGGATCGTCGGTCCTCGCCCACCGATCGCCCCAGTTAACGAATGGTCATGGGCTGGGAGGCGAGCACGAGCGCCCGTGGCAAGAGGGGATGCCGTTAGGGGACGTGTTCATCGATGTCATGAGAAAGGCGTGGGACATTCGGGAAGGTCGTACGCGTCAGAATCTGACTCCAAAGTACGTGCATAGGTTTGACGTCCAATGGAGACTGACGGTTAGATATTCAGGGAAGTGCTCTTTACCATCGGGAAGAAGTATGACCAGTACATGGACTTCAGGCAACAAGACGCGCATGAGTTTCTCAGGCATATGCTAGATGCGATGCGCATGGAGGAGCTGGATGTGAGTATCACTTGCGTTGCTCATCGTGCGTACGATTTACTGGTTCGCAGATTATCAAGCAGCGACAACCGCCACCGAAAGAGTCTCGCAAACGTTCCCGCCGGAAACGTACTCTGCCTCCAGCCCCCTCCTTAGATGCTACGCTCAGTACCCCGGGAGAAGACGAGAGACTACAATCCTTTGTCGACATGCTCTTTGGTGGCCACCTCGCAAGTATCCTCGTCTGCGAAAAGTGCAAGAAAGTTTCACTTACATACGAGGAGTTCAATGATCTCAGTTTGAGTATCAAGCCAGAGGACTACTCCAAGGACCGGAAACGCGATCGCTTCAAACAGTTCGCGCGGAAGCTGCGGGGTCCGTTCCGGCCACCGGGCCCGCGCTCCTCATCGGTCCCGCCGACCGATCGCCTTCGCCGTAGCATAGAGACACCCACGCACGAAGAAGAGCCACCTACCAACGAAGGCCCGAGGCGGAAGAGTTTTGATCATACTACGGGCGAGAATGTGGAACGGGAAGAGGCGTTGGACGAGGTGACAGAGATGGTGCACGTGGGCGGCCCGCCGCCAGCGATCGCCGTGGACGACCCAGAAGTGGGTGCGGACGGGAGCGAGGAGAAGGACGAGCAGGAGTCAGACTCGAAGGACGAAGAAGGAAAGAAAGACAAGGGAGACCCCTGGGGCCGGCTGGGCAGGCGGTTGAGCGTGTCGGTCCGAATGGGCATGAAGGCGCTGGACCCGGGTAGCCCCAGTCGATCTGTCGAGCGTGGCCGCAAGGTCCGGCATAAGGACAAAGAGCAGAACAAGGACAAGGCAGACAGGACACCAGTTCGTGTCGCAGAGACGGAAGCTGTCCGCACCTCAATCCGCACCTCAATCGCTAGCGCGGGCAGCGCGTATGACAGTGGCTCGGATACCGGCGATCAGTCCGATGGTGCTCGAATGCGTCTTGGCTCTGCGTCCCCCACGCCATCGCCCTTGTCTAATCCGCCGATCACTGCGGCATTTTCGAATCCTCGTTCGCACAATATTCGACGCCTCACCGGTCTGAAGGGCAAGCACAAGAACAGTGCACGTCCTCCTAAACCGTCACGAGAGGAACAAGTATATCTCCGGCAGCTACTGGCGGATATACATGTTGCTTCCAACAATCCTTTCACAGCACTGCAGCAAGTCATCACCACCGGTCAGACGCACACCACTGCGACACAGACAGCATGGGCAAAGATGGGACACCTGCCCGGCATCGAAGAATGTCTACGCATGTTTACAGCTGTCGAGATACTAGACGGTGAGAACATGGTGGGGTGCCATCGCTGCTGGAAGATTGCCCACGGCCTGTACAAGCCGAAGAGGCGTGATGGTAGAAAGGGAGGCGATAACGACGATGACGAAGCTAGGAGCGAAGATGAGGACGAAAACGAGGACGAAGACAGCGGGATCAGTGGCCTCTCTGACAGGCGGAACGACCTGGATTCCATGATCGCTCAGAAGGATGCTACTTCTGCCTCCTCAGAGACGTTCTCGTCCTCACCGGACTTGTCAATAGACGGCCGTGTGTCGCCTGCATCGACGTCTGCATTGCACAGTACGCATAGTGCTAGCTCGCTGTCTGACGTATTGTCTGACAATACGTCCGCCGTCTCTGCTCCCACGACCGTCTCGGGAGGCCTGTCTCTGACTGCAGGCAATGAAGGCAATCGGGGGAGGCTGTATGCGACGGGAATGGTTGGTCGCATGAAGCCTACCACGTATGGGGGTCTTCCTATCCCGTCGATCTCTACAACTGGACCAGAGTCATCATCTCCTTCGCCACCTACTCCCTCCGTTGACAATGCACAGCCAGACGGCAGCGGCACACCTCGCAGACGACCGGGAAATCTGGACTCTTCGTCAGACGACGTTCTCTTGACGCCGAGGGGCAGACGGCGCTCCAAAACACCGGAGCTCGATGGTGATAGCGACACGTCGGCCAGCGACTACGAATCCGACACTGACGTCTCCGCAAGCACGTCCGCGTACTCAGATGCGACATCTGCACCATCCGCATCGCCGTCGCCTGCCGTATCTCCGCATGCGTCCATGGAAGATCTGCCAACTGCAAGGCCCGAAGGTGCAGGGAAGTCGGGTGCTCCACAGGCTAGTCCGTCAACCCCTGCGGTGTCTAAGTCGAAGCAGGTGATCCTGAGGCGGATGTACAAACGCTACTTGATCTCAGATGCTCCTCCCATTCTTGTTGTGCATCTGAAGCGGTTTCAACAGACGTCGAAGACGCACAGCGTGTCATTCTCCAGCGTCAGCGGCGTCAAGAAGCTGGACGACTATGTCTCCTTCCCAGAGCTCCTCGACATCGGGCCGTTCCTTGCGCCGCGAAGGGAGAATTACAGTTTGGACGAGGACGGGAAGGTCAAGGTCAAGCATGCTGACAAAGAGCAGCGGCAGTGCATGTACCGCCTCTATGCCGTGGTAGTTCATATCGGGAATATGGTAAGCAATAGATTCGCTGCTTCTGCTTCTGGTATGTCAACCGTTCACGTCCGTTCTAGCTCGGTGGTCATTACATTGCCTACACTGCATTGCCGCCTCCACATTGTGCGACCAGTCCCCCGAGTACGCCTGCTGCGGAGCCGTTGACGTCCGCCTCGGCATCATTGTCGGGATCGAGTGCGTCGGAGCATGGGACGAAGCATCAGCAATCTACGACGAGACAGTGGGCATACATCAGCGATACAATAGTGCGGTTGACAACGATCGAGGAGGTACTCAAGGCGAAGGCCTACATCTGTATGTACGAGCGGATCTGACTGGTAGAACCTCCGTGATCGGCAGTTTGCTTGGACCCGCAATCTCTTATCGGACAAGACAGTATATGTATGCTTGGCATTATACCGCATCACTCACGTCAAGGACATTCTACTGCTGTATTGTGATAGCTAACTTATGGCCCCGAACTACCTGTTAAAAGTAACCCTGTAGCAAGCTATTATCTGCCGTATCCGCCGTCACAGTGACATTATCGCAATGTTGTGACATGTAATACAAATATCATACGAACACGAATGTAGAATTACGTATTTTACGACGCTTGCTACCATCGTCATGGTCCGACGTGATAGAACAAGTCTCAGAAACTTCATAGCTTCTCAGCCACGTCAACAGTACCTATTGCAGATTGGTGTGCCTATTATGCGGCTCATCCAATTTTCTGGATTACTACCGGTGATTGTTGCTCGGGCACCTCGGTGGACTTTTGACGAAGTCCGATGCATTGGATGCGGTAATGAGTGCTGCATTCCATGATCAGTGAACATCACAGCAACCTGGGTAATGAAGGCAGGGTTGTCACCCTGAAACACAGCACTCAACAAGGAAAAACCATATTGATCATATATTATTCATGACGAAGCCTCCGTAATAGCCATCATTGTCAGCATACTAGCGGTCGGAGCCAGGTCGGGACTACAGCACGACTACAAGTTGGCAGGTGGTAGCTCACGATGCGATCTTGATTTGACATCTTCTGGTCACGTGATACAGATTGACTAATGCGAATGTATGTTTCTAACTTTTACCATAATCTGCCATCAACTCCTGAATATTATCCACCATGGAGCAAGATATGACCGCTCATATTCGACTTGTTGCCCAGCTAGAAGGTTTGAGACAATTTCTTCAGTTTCTGGTGCCACGACACTCAGCGCGAAGCAGGGCATGACGATCGCGCCTGGCATGTCGCGTGGAATCCGAAGAGGCCAATACTAGCCTCATGTTCGACGGACAAGACAGTACGGATGTACCATTACAGTTCAAACCTGCGGAAAGAACATGGGGGAGACGAAGACGGTGAACAAATGTTCGTACACAGCACGACAATTCCGACGGGTCATGCGAAGACCGTGCGCACGATCGCTTGGTCGCCATCGGGTAAAACACTCGCCACCGCGTCGTTTGACTCGAATATAGGGATTTGGGCGCAGGATGAAGATGATGGTGAAGTAGATCTTGCGGGAGGTGGAGCAGAATGGGAATGTATGAGCCTCTTGGAAGGTCATGAGACAGAATGCAAAAGCGTCGCGTATTCTGCAGGAGGGAACTTGTTGGCGAGTTGTAGCAGAGACAAGACCGTTTGGGTCTGGGAAGGTACATTATTCCCCTCGTCGCGACTCTGTGCATCAGATTCATACTATCCTCGTTCAGTACACCCAGACTACGACTTTGAATGCATGGGCGTCCTTATGGAGCACTCTCAAGACGTCAAATGCGTCGCCTGGCATCCTACAGAGGAGGTCAGTCATCGCGCGCTTTATCATGCCCCATTTCCCGTTCACTCGCTCATCAAACGCACCACACCAGCGCAGATCCTCGCATCGGCGTCATATGACGACACCATCAAGCTCTACCTGGACGATCCTTCAGAGGATTGGTACTGCTTTGCGACACTTAGCGGACACGAGTCCACCGTATGGTCACTTGCGTTCTCGCCAGATGGTCGGTTTCTGGCATCGAGCTCAGATGACCTGACGGTACGCATATGGGAGCGTGTGCAGGAGCACAAGTGGGAATGCGTGGAAGTGCTTGAGGGACACGAACGAAGTATATACTCTGTGAGCTGGGGGAGGGGACAAAGGACCAGGGAAGGCTCTCTCGGCTGGTTGGCCAGCACAGGGGGCGACGGGCTTGTTCTCATATGGGAGTTGACCGTAAGTGGTTGGAGACCCCAGCTATTACGTCTCCTAACATTCTAGGGCAAAGATCGCGTCACCCGCCGCAGGCGGGAACAAGAGCACACTTGCGAAGAAGCTACTTGCGCGCCTACCTTCAGCGCACGATGTTGCGGATGTCAATAGCATCGCTTGGTGCCCACGAGAAGGATACAATGACACCTTTGCAACGGCGGGCGACGATGGTATTGTGAAGGTGTGGAAGGTGGAGTTCGACTGAACGAATGCCCGAGATTGAAAAGTATTTTTAATTCAAGGTGCGTGCGTTGGCTGTTGTCATTTCCAGCAAAACCGATCACCTCTGTGATTAAACCGCAGTTACCGTATGTATCGATAGAAAGCAAATCACTATTTAACACACTGCATCTCGTCAAAGGAAGACCGTTGACACTTGTTTTGGATGCAGCCTCGAATAGCTACCCTTTCCTTGCGTTTGGTGATCATTTCACCGTGTGGTTCACCCGTCTCCCCGCTCTCGGCGAAAGTTCGGGCGCAGCATACACATCCCGTGTTCCTTCCTCTTGCCAGTGTGGTTGACATTGACAGCCGTAGCATGGGGTATAAGGATGCCTCGTAGAGGTGTTTATCGCCCGCCTCGCCTCCTATCCACATCTCTACGCAGTACCAGTCAGTCATGGCGCGATTTCCTCAGGACTTTGCGTGGGGATTCGCAACCGGTACGTTACCTTAAAACGATTGAAGCAAAGCTGTCCGTAGATCCAAATTAATCCTCTCCAGCTAGCTACCAGATCGAAGGGTCAGCATTTGAGGGCGGGCGCGGGCCCTCTATTTGGGACACGTTCTGCAAGCTCCCGGGCAAGATCCGTGACGGTTCTAACGGCGACGTTGCTACCGACTCATACCGCTTCTGGAAAGTGGACGTCGCTCTTTTGAAGTCGTACAACGTCAAGGCCTACAGATTTTCTATCTCCTGGTCGAGGCTTATTCCATTGGGTGGAAGAGACGACCCTGTCAACCCAGAAGGCATCGCGTTCTATCGCACTCTCGCCGAGGAGCTTCTGAGGAACGGCATCACGCCTTATGTCGTCAGTATACAGAGACGCCGAGATATACATGCACGCTGATCATTCGTACTAGACTTTGTACCACTGGGACTTACCGCAGGGACTACATGATCGGTATGGAGGCTGGCTGAACAAGGTGGAGATTGTAAAGGACTACGTCAACTATGCTAAGGTGCGTACATGTCGCCTGCCCATAACGTATACCCTATGAGTCTCGAACTGCCAGCTTTGTTTCGATTCCTTCGGCGATCTTGTCAAGAATTGGTATGAATCCATAAACTTGCCTTCGGTGGTTTGAGCCCATTTCATACGTTGTAGGATCACGCACAACGAACCGTGGGTCATTTCCTGCCTTGGCTACCAGAAGGGCGTCTTCGCACCAGGGCACAAGAGCGACACTGAGCCATGGATGTAAGCTCTACGTCATCACTGGACATCATGGCAGTTCATTGAATACGTCGAGTGTCGCACACAACCTGATCCTTGCGCATGCGCATGCCGTCAAGCTCTACCGTGAAGAGTACAAGTCTATCCAGGGTGGACATATTGGCATTACGCTGGACTGCCACTGGCAGATACCCTACGACGACTCACCGGAGAGCGCGTGAATTTTAGACACTGTATAAAGTTGATGGGCTGACTTTTAATGTAGATATTGAAGCTGCCAAGAAGGGAATTGACTTCAAACTCGGTAAGATTCACTTGACCATCTCAAACCGCTCGCCTCACATTATTTCGTTCGTCTTTAGGTAGATTTGCGGTAAGAACAGATCAGGGCTGTTGATAAATACTAGTCGTGATGCAGACTCCCCAACCAGGACCCCATCTATAAAGGGTACTACCCCGAGCGAGTCAAGCAGATCATCGGCGATCGCCTACCGGTGTTCACAGAGGAAGAGCTAACAGTCGTCAAAGGCTCTTCGGACTTTTTCGGCCTGAACACATATACCTCGCAGCTCGTCAGTGAGTGGCGTGTCTCTTATGACTTAGACACACTATTGATAAGGTGGGCAAATCGAAGAGGAGGGCGGCACTGATGAGACAAACGGATACATCACGGTTGGCCACACACGTCCCGACGGGACTCAGCTGGGAACCGTAGGCGCGAAGAACATATGTGTGGTCAGCGTTATATATTCCTAAGATGCCGGATCTTATCTCACTTAGCTCATTGTATCTGGCTACAGACCTGTAAGGCTTCTCGTCGATCGACTTTATTTCTATTGACGATTTATAAACCCAGATCCTCCAGGATTTCGATCCGTGCGTCTCCCTTTCGGACGTAGCGTGCTTTTGACAACCCATACCAGACGCACTTGCCATCATAGCTACTCAACTACCTCTGGAAGGTTCGTATTGACAGTACGCCATCCCTGAGTGCACTCATGAATACCGTCGTTCGCTCACCTTCAGACGTATGAAAAACTAATTTAGTAAGGCATCCACAGTGTAATTCCTGCGTCCTTGACAGAGGTTTTCATGGCTGATAGTGTGACGGAGAATGGGTTTGCCGTAAAGGATGAGCACCAGATGTCCCTCCCGGAGGCACTACACGATAAAGATCGTCTTGAGTACTTCGAAGGGTATGCGAATGCGATGCTAGGGCCAGTTTCGGAAGACGGTGTCCCTGTAAAAGGATACTTTGGCTGGAGTAAGTGTCACGTCCGCCACGACGTTGGCGCGTCTATTCTAACGCTCCGTTTGTCCAGGTTTGCTAGACAACTTCGAATGGCGAGTGAACTTCGAAGGTAACGTGAGATACAGGGTTGACCAGTTCTGTTTGATAGGACGGATGGGTATGAGACTCGATTTGGGGTCACATATGTGGATCATGCCACGCAGAAGAGGTATCCAAAAGAATTCGCCCGTTTCTTAAGCAAGGTGACGTTCTTCGTCAGCGCGCTACATTACGACTACTAATATTCCCTCAGTGGTTCACCGAGCACATCGAACCCTGATATGCACGGAGGCTGGGTGTAATGCGGGATCAACCGTACAAGCGGAGCTGACAAGGTGGACTGTCTGAGATTACCAGATTGTCTAGTATGTAAGACGGGTTATTTAAATCTCCTCTCAAGGTTCTTCTCTTTGGACTATGCCGCTATCGCCAGCGCGATATGTGTGCCAGTACTAGTGGGAAGCGTGGGCGTACAGCCATGCCGCTACAGGAGGGTGCCATCAAGGTCGATAGAGTCGTCTCTCATGCGGCTCTCTCGAAAGTGCTAATCTCAGCTGACATCGCTCAGGATTCAGAACGTTCAAACGTTCATTTAACGCAGTGGGCGACGGGTCTCACGGTCACCGTGACGCTAATTGACGGTAGGACCCCTGGAACATCAGTGTCTTGCAAGAGGATATGTCGAGCAGACATGTCATCGACTTCTTGTTTGATATGCGGTTGCACTTACGCCCCAGCGTAGACTGAGCGTGGTCACCGCATGTTTGGAGAAGGTTAGTCAGATCTGAATGCCTTCGCGGAATGAATCTTCACACCGTCTCTGCCCTCAGATTTGCTCTGAACTACAAGAGGTTGCTCCACATAGGCGCACTGCCTGCACGCTCGAACAGTGTAGTACTCTCAATAGACTACTACGCAAGGAGACCGATGGCGACTTGGACTGCATAAGCACCGGGATACGCTGATTTCGTGCTGACAATCGCTTTCATTAAACCTTGTGACGCCGGGTCTGGCAGTGAATGTGGGTGGGTCTGAACGGAGGAAAGCGGGAAAAGTTCTCTGAGAGTATACGAGAATACATGCAGGTGGCGTGATGATATCCATGCATATAGACAATCACGGCCATTGAGACGCAGTTAGTATGCATATGAGCGATGAACCGGAAGTTAAAGATACATATTGCAAATGGAAGGGGTGTGTATTGAGTGCCATTGACCATTCGGAAAGATCACAGGGACGTCAAGGCGAACGATGGTGCATGATGTGTGGTGTACCATTGTAGGACAGCTGTCTGTGGCGCATACTAGTACAACTGCTAGCATAGGAGGTTAATACACCGTCCGCCGTTCTGACAAGCTCACATCGTCAGTGCCAAATAGACTACGCACTATCAATGATGCCGATGCAAACTTGTACTCTTTCCGCGCTATACTAGCACACTACCGGTAATCCCACTATTCCGAGTCGTGGTAGTGTCTTGGCCTTGGGCCCATGTGTTGACGCAGACGCGAGAGATCTACCGCAATACTCCTGTGTGCTGATACTGAGGCGAACGAAACACTACTGTAATATAGCCGTGAGCTTGAGCTTGAGCGAGATTGATGTATTCGTGATGGCATACTGCTCCGAAAGGAAGGTGAGCTTACTCTACTCGAATTGCATGTAAGTAGCTTGATTGCGCGTGAGCTTCCGCAGGCTAGAAGTGCGTATATTCAGCAGAACACCATAATTCCCATGGAGCGTCGGGACACATATTTCTGTATCGTGCCATTCTTCATAATGGGTAGACCTATCATCCGCCTAGCTCCAATGTCTTGACCTATATAAGATCGACCAGCTTTGCCATACCTTACGAAAACGCTCACCGCTTTTCATTGTCACTGCTGAATCATGGGCTCCCTGGAAAGTCCAAAGCGAATCGCCCTGATTACTGGTGCAGCTCAAGGCATAGGCCGTAGCATCGCGTTTCGTTTGGCGGAGGACGGCCTTAACGTAGCCGTGAACGATCTGCCCTCCAAGCTTGCCGAGCTGGAAGCAGTCGTCGAGGAGATCAAGTCATCAACCGGGGGGCAAGCTATCGCAGTGACCGGAGACGTGTCTCGTGAAGGAGATGTCAAGGCCATGGTCACTTCCGTTGTAGGTAAACTTGGGGGTCTGGACGTGGTAAGCAGTGGTCATTCAATCAGGTGTAGAGTGGAAATGGGACCTCGACTCTGCCCACAGATGGTCGCGAATGCTGGCATTACGGAGTTTCGCTCTCTTGTAGATCGTGAGTCCAAAGATTCTGGCGAGGATGGCCTACTAACTGAAGCGTGTATCAGTAAGCGTCGAAGAGTGGGATAGAAACATGGCAATCAATGGCCGAGGGGTGATGCTCTGCTATAAGCATGCCGCGAAGCAGATGATAGAGCAAGGCCGCGGGGGAAGGATTATAGGTTAGTATGCACACCATAGAAACGGACCATGATTCAAATCGAGTACGTCTGCAATAGGCGCGTGTTCACAGGCCGGAAAGCAAGGTAGGTAGAGACAGCCCAACTCACTGATTCTGGCGATCTGATTCCCCATGAAGGCATCCCGAGTTTGCCGGCGTACGCCGCGTCCAAATTCGCTGTGCGAGGCTTGACCCAGTGCGCAGGTGAGGTGTCTGCGTCCATGATTTGCATGCGCGCGGGTTGAACTTGCACACTACTGTAGCTTTGGAGCTAGCACCGCATAAGATCACTGTCAATGCGTATGCTCCTGGGGCCATTATAAGCACGAATATCGGTGAGCAATTAGACCAAGAACGAGCGGTCCTGCGACTTACCAGTAGCCAACCAAAGTTCACAACGAGGAGGACGCGCGCGAGGATGAGCGTCTCGGTTTGCAACCGGGCACGACAACGATGAAGGTGCGAGGGTGACATCAGTCGCTCGGTCTCACACTCAATGAGAACGATCGTAGAGGTTGAATATGCCGATGAACATACCGATGGCACAGCCCGAAGTCATCGCCAGCCTGGTCTCGTATATTGCCAAGCTGGAATCCTATTTCATTACCGGTGCGTGGCATTCACACTTGGCCTGACATAAAGAGATAACTTTCTTCCCGAGAAGGCCAAACAATTTCTGCAAACGGCGGGACGCATTGTGACTAGAAATCGTCTGCCACTATCTGAGCATATGGGCTAGACAATGTTAACGCAATAGACACACCTTCGTGTTCGGTCCCTTACATACTCCTGTGTATCGTGTTGCGCTGCGAGGACAACTGAGTCACAATAAGCCACCGTGGCCCAATACAGTTGATGCCAATCACGAACACAACCGGAATTACATCCACAGCGCTGAGCTTCATCGCAGATTTCTTTGTACAGATTCCGTAGGGAGAAACATACATAGGACCGCCAGCTCGCCCCAGATGCACAGGTTTGGCCATGAACGGTGACGAATTAATGGGCATTAACATCCAGACCTCCGAGTCGTTGCGATGATCACGGTTGCGTTCCTCTCTTCAATAGAGTTACTGTACGTCACCGTTACGTAACACGCGTCTATACTCGATGGGCGTCTAAAGAACAGTTGTCCATACTACTACGTTGAGTTCGGGCAGACCGTCGCGAGGACAGTCCTCCCGCTGCGGCTGCGAGTCTCAGGTTACCACTTCAGCGCAGCTAGTCGTTCATTGGTTGAGATGCCTCCAAAACATAACAAGCAACGCCGGAGCACGAACACGCAGTACAAGATCCCCGCCACTTTTGCGCACGATATTGAGAACGCAGAAGGCTGGAACGCGATCGTCGAGTTCCTGTGTGAGTTTTTTGACTTTCCTGGTGAGTATAGTTTCTTGTGTTTCATTGATAGAGCGCTTACTGGTGTCGTACATCATGTATGACAGATCTGACAACACGGAGTGGTCTCAAAAAGACGCATGCGCGCTTCAGCGAGATATCCAAAAAGCTCGATGCCGCATATACTAAGCATGTCGACAACGAAAAGATTGTGGGCGGAATTGTGGGTATTTGGGCCAAGATGTCTGCGGATGCACTCCTCCGGGACAAGCTCTTCAAGGATGGTAGGTTTCTACTAGCGCGTCGAAGTCACTACTTGCATTTTCGTCAAGTGTATGCGACCGAGTACTCATATGACATTGCAGGATTGGTCGCAAAAATGATGCCTCTCCTTGATATGCCGTCTACGCGACATATTGGACTGCAAGCGCTATGCACCGTTACACACCATGGTGGGGTAGCAGCACGGCAGGAAATTGCCAGGCAAACTCCTGTCCTTTTACGTCTCTTGGAGGAGTTTCCTGACGACGAAAAGGTAGCCGAACTAGTCATCGTCGTTATGAGCCATGCCATCGGTGCCGTTGTCGGGCGGGATGACAAGCCCGACACCAAGCTTCTCGAGGCTATCGACATACGCGCAGTTCTCAAATTCACCACAGATAACCTCCGCAAACCGGATGCCTCCGTCTTCCTCATCAATCATGGGCTGGGTCTGCTGACGAGCTCGACACTGCATTGTTACAAGGAATGCAAGGCACTTCCTCCGCTAATGACGTTTCTCGTAGCCTGCCTGCGCAGCAACGAGATCACCACGCGGTGTAGTGCATTGGCGGGTCTCATTCGTCTCAACTTCGCCGAGTCCGAGCCAGATCATGGATTTTGGGACCCGCGCAAGATGATGGAGGCCGTCCAGCGACGATTTCCGGACGACCTCACCGACGTCATGATGGATTATGGCTTCGAGCGCTGTGATCTCACCCTGACATTGCGCTCCAGCGCTGACTTCCAAGAGGCCATGCAAGCGTGTCTGGGTGACAGAGATATGTACAAGCTCGGGAAGAAGATTGCGGAACTCATCACGCGTACGGAGTTCTCCGTCGCCAACGGGGTGTACCAGGCTGTCAACGAACGCACGGGCCGAATGGAAGTCTTCGATGTGGGCTTGCCCTTTACGCAATGGACGGATGCACTGCCGCATTGCGCACAGGCCGTCCGCGCAAGGGGTAACAAGGAGGATCTCGACGACGCGGACATACTGGAAATGAAATCATTTATTATCAGACAGCGCATCCCGGACGCTATCAAAATAGCAAACAAGGCCCTCGAGCGGAACCCGCAGCTGGCATACGCATACTATGCCACCGGACTGGGAGCGAACTCTGAGAATGGGCTCCGGGCAGTGAAGAAGGGTCTAAAGGCCAAACAGATCACGCCCTTCGTGCGGAACTACATGCTTTGGCGTGCCGTCGAGCACGCTGGAAACTTAGGGGTGAATCGGCTGCAGGAAGCCACCGCTGGCGACAGAAATTACAACGAAGGTCTCGCATTCCTGATGTCTTCGTGTGAGGACGCGAAACGGTTCATGGAGGAAGCGCCGCCAGACTCGCGAAACATGGGTACCGTGCTGAACTGGTACATTATATGCTCGATTGCAACCCGCGGCCCAGAGCTCAGCCCTGGTCTGCGGGAGCTAGATGTCAGTCTGTTATCCTCGTCGTCGCGAAGCCCGGTCTCACTCTGACGTCGTGCAGGATGCATTAAAGAAACTCGAGCTCGCAGAGAAAATGCGAAAGCACCTCGGTATCACGCTGAAGACGACGCAGGGTCGGCTCACCCGCGAGCTCATCGTGAAGCAATACCCTATGGCTGTCAAGTCTTGGGGTGAAGTCATAGCGCGTTTCGACAAGATGGACCTGACCTCACCCTCCGCGCACCGCCTGCCAACACCCGCGAAGGCAGAAGACGATCTCTCGGCGTGGCTGGAGAATATGAGTGTTGAGGGTGCACCGGACGAAGATGGTCATTACGTACACCCCAAGATCATGCCTACGGCGGTAGAGCTCTATCGGTGCTCATACTGCGGGAACCCGAGTGCCGCTCTGAGGAAATGCGGGGGCTGCGGGAAGACAAGGTGCGCGGATCAGATGCCTTAATGTTGTGTTGCAGTGATCGGGTGATGTTGTAGGTATTGCGATTCTGGCTGCCAGAAGCAGCACTGGCCCGACCATAAACGCACTTGCAAGAGCTCAGCTTGACCAAGGGCCGTGGACGCCATTGTCCATTATATCTGTATTGCTCATCTTGTTCTTCGGCTTCTATCTCGCCATGTATTAACTCGTGCAACCATCCTGGACGTTGTCATTGCTTCGCATTCTCGACCACTTCATCTGTACTGTAACAATAAAGAGACTTGACCCAAAATGCGTCGCTCACTTGTTCCGTCTTACTGCGAGACTAGCACCGCCGTGAAACGGGATACCATGAAGTACAAATGCCTCTCGAATCCCGCTCGCAGATTCCAAGGCATGTCGATCCTTCAGCAAGACAGAACGGCGTAGGAAGTAGATGCAATAATGGGTCACCAGATACATGCCGGTGGAGTGAATGAGTACATATGATGAATTAGCCTCTACGTCGCTTCGACGTACTCGCATCAAAAGCATCGGCCTTTCGCTCCTCAACACGCTGAAGAAATTCCACCTTCTCAAAATAGCCACCTCCGCGACGGTTGGCTTCGAGCTCATCCTTAAGCTCAAACTGGCCTCCCGTCTGCACATGAGAGCGCCAGTCAATTGCAGATTTGTCTAGCGTAGTAAGCTTCTTTGCTTGCTGCGCACTAGGCAGTGGCGTCAAGGTTGTCTTGGGCTTCCTCGGCCCCGGACGTTTCGCAGGTGGTTTAGGAGTGGCACTAGATGACGGTACTGGGGGTGAGGGCACGGACTCCGGCACCTTTGACGATATTTCTTGCGTAGGAGGAACTGGGGCATCCTTTCCTCCATCCTCTGGCGGGGGTTGCCACCTAGGCCACTTCTTCGCTTCATCCGACCCTTCCGGTACTTCCTTGACCTCCCTGGCAATGACGCACTCGAACACATCAAACGAGACGACAAAACAAAGCAAGCATCTAGGGGGTAGGACTTACACTACATCTTCTCCAGCAAAGCGATACCGTTTCTCAATCTTCACCATTCGCGGTATAGCCTGAGAGTCGGACGCAAGTGCGTTGGGCAGTGGCTTGGACAGAGATGCCTGAAACTCTGCCCAAACGGTATCCCTTCTTCTACATGTGACGTTCAGGAAATGGAGTAAACAGGAGAACAGCAACTCACTGCTTCTCCTTAGTTTCATCTTCCTCTGCCGGGCTACTCATGCGGACCCGTTTCGCGTCCGGTTCCTCACTGTCTGATGACTGCGAATCTGAAAGACAACAATCAGCGACAGCCGTTCGCGGAGGGTAGATCCACACCATTATCCACAGGTGGTATGTAATCGGAGTCCTCATCCGAATCGGAACGACTCTGCATGTTCCCGCTCTATGCAAGTCGAGGACTACTCTGAGCTCCAATCCAGGTGGTCAACTTCCAAGCTAAGCAGGTCAGCACATACAAGAGTCTTACTACCTAAATTATATATAATCCCTGGTAGTATATCGGTTAGTACACGCGCCTGTCATTTGATCTGAGTGCGCGCGAAAGCGGGGTTCGACTCCCCGCCAGGGAGTGCATCGGCAATACTTCGAACTTTTTTGCTCGATTCATTGGCCGTTGTTCAAGCACCCATGAACAGAGATCACATCACACCAACAACACACCATTCTACTTTCCAACGGAAGAATTGTGTGATGCTCTACAAATTCTACGATAGCTGACCTACAATACAGTACTCATTATATTGCCGACGTGACCAGCCCCCAAAACGTTCAGTAAGAGCGCCCAAACATAGTCCAACGTTTCGCATCTTTGCCACACGCAGCGCATTTTGTCTTACCCGGCTCAATTGACGGCCAGCGAGACTGGTCGAAGGGAATACATAAGGACTTTGCACCTGCAGAGGGGGCACGCTCGTCCTGAGGCTCAGCCCTGGTACGCAGACACGTCGATCAGCGGAGTCAATGATGATTGAACGGTCTACTCACGAGCGTGCACTGCGCTCCTTGATATCGTCTTCGCATGCCTCCTCCTCACACCACGGCATGACGACAACGCACTTATCGTCGAGGGTCGGCACTACGTCCTCCCAGCGCGTCACTTGCTTGAGACGCGAGAAGTAGGTATCCTGTGCGCGCTTAAACATGTCCGCCTGAATGGTATCAAGCAACTTTGGCACCGCGGTGGTGACATCCGCAAGAGGAAGCGGGGCCTTGATACCGGTATCTCGGCGGACAGTGAGGGTCTGGTTCTTTGCAAGGTCGGCCGGACCAATCTCTAGACGGAGAGGAACGCCCTACGACGATGACCCTTGAGTACAAGGTCAAAGCGATGACAAGGGCAGTCCTGACCTTCTGTTCCCAGTCGTTGAACTTGAAGCCAGGCGTGTAACCCTCACGAAGATCTGCCTTCGCCTTCACGCCGACACTCTTTAGCACGTTAGCGAGCTCGTCGCACTTGTCGCTGATCGCCTTCCTCTGCTCGTCGCTCGTCTTCGCCGTAACACCGCAGGGCACGATGACAACCTGGATGGACGCCACTCGGGGCGGGAGGACCAAGCCCTGGTTATCGCCGTGGATCATGACCATCACACCAATGGTGCGGGTTGAGAGGCCCCACGAATTCTGCCATATGTACGCCTTCTTGGTAGTGTCATTTGGATCCTCGACGAAGATGTTGAACATTTCTGGGCGAGAGAAGTTCTGTCCGAGACAGTGTGACGTGCCCGCCTGGATACCGCGACCAGTCGTTGGCACAAAGCCTTCTACTGTCGTCGTGTACAGACCCCCTGCGAACTTCTCCTTCTCCGACTTGACACCTTGGATGACGGGCACCGCTAGCAAATCCTCATAGACCTGGCGGTAAAGGTCCAGGATTTCGCGCACTTCCTTGTCCGCTTCTTCCTTAGTCAGGAATGCCGTGTGGCCCTCTTGCCAGAGGAATTCCCGCGTACGTAGGAACGGCTCTGCGAAGACGTCAGATACGTTCCAGGGGTGCATACAGCCTGCTCACGAGGGTTTTTGAATTCCCAGCGCACAACGTTGTTCCACTGATTGAGCTTCAGCGGCAGATCGCGGTGGCTCTTAATCCATTTTGCATAGTCTGCAGCTAGGTTAACACGGTCATGATCGCAATCTTGCAAGACACATACATGGGTACATGACTGTCTCTGATGTCGGACGGATTGCAATGGGCTCGTCCAACTCAGACTGTCCTCTGCACAGCGGTCAGGCAGGTGGAGGCGACAACTATGCATGCCACTTACGCACGGGTGACCCAAGCAACCTCAGGAGAGAAGCCCTCGATGTGGTCCTTTTCCCGCTCGAGTACCCTTGAGGATACGAACATCGGGAAGTACGCATTCTGCACGCCCATCTCGCGTATGCGCGCGTTGAACCAATCTGGCATGCGAGTCAGTGCTCCTGTCATGGATTCACTATAACTCAACGTACCTTGGATGACCTCCCAGATGCTGTACGACCATGGGCGGAGGATGTAGCATCCGCTCACGTTGTAGTAGTCGAGCATGTCGGCCTTGATCAACACGTTCGTGTACCAACCCGCGAAGTCGACCTCTTTCTTAATACCAATGGCAATCTGTACTGCGCCATCGATCTTTGCATCCTCCCTCTCCTTCTTTGCCGGGGCGGCCTTCGTCTGACTTGCAGGAACGGCCTCACTCTCAGCCTTAAGCGCCTCGAAGTCAATCTCTTGTAGAGGAGCGTCTTGCGTCTGTAGCGTGCGTAGGTATGCAAGTATGTCTTTGCCTTGCAAGAATAGGGTGGATGTCGAGGAACGAGCGCGGACGGCGAAGAGAGATGAAGATGAAGCGATCGAGGCGTCGAAGACAGTCACGACCTTTGGATATGTCTCCGCAGTCAGCATGAGGGGAGAGACTGCTCACTGAAGATCAACAAAGTGACACCAGGCCGTACTGCAGCACATACGGGAGTTCTTATCGAGTGCGAAAAACTCGCTCAGCAAGTCCTCCGACGCAACCCGCACCTCCTTCAAATTGAGTTTCTTGCCCACAGCTGTCGAATTCACTTCCGTGTTCTCGCGTGCAATGATGACCAAAGGGATGGGCGTCGCTGTTTTTGCGGTTTTCGGCTTGTACACCATGGTCTTCAGAGTCTCGAAGGATTGCGGGGCAGACGAGCTGGTTTGCAACGTCTCCCGCCAGTTCGCCGCGCTCGTCGCATCGTGCGTGATAACTGCTGCAGGCTGGATAGATAGACCCGCCAAGGACTGTGTAATGCTTTCGACTGAAGTCATCGTCGTTGTCGCGAGAAGTCGATAGCAAAAGCCAAGATGTGCAGCGCCTTTAGGAAGTGACTCGACGCGTTTTGTGGAGGTTATCAGATGTGCATGTGCAGGGATCACCCGTCTGCTTATTCGAGTCAACTGTCGTGTCGCATGTCGAGAGACGAACATGCAGCCCGAACAAGTCCTACTCACACGACTGCAGCGGCCGAGGTCGTCGTCGAGGTAAGTGTGACAGCAGCAGGCAAGACCCGGGGCGCTTGCAGTTCGATCGTCCTCTACTCACAAAACGTCCTCGCAGTACTCGCACAATTGACTCACGACGGAAATAACATGGTAGAATACACTTCTTATTCATACGTGGAACGACATACTGCAGATGCATGTATCATAAACTTCGGTGCTACAGGTGAATTATAACTGAGACGTCCAGGATCCGTCCTATGCATCTAAGCCATTCACCATAAGATGTCACCTCTCGTACAAAGCAAATATTATGAACAGTGCGCGGTGTGCAGGACAGAGAGATGTGGAGGCGGTAGGGATGATGTGATAGACCATCGCAGGCACGAGATTGAAGAACACACCAGCGGTGAGAATACAGACACGCGAACTAGGAGAACACAATAACTTGGAGGTATGCAAAAAGATGTGGTGTGATGCAGAGGTCCGGAACGGATGCGACGGCGGGTAGATGGGGATGCGCTAGGCTGTGCGGAGTTATAGGAGAGGTATCCAGGTTGTCGGTAGTGAAGTATGTACGCGCAGAGCTAGTGACGCGTGCCGCTGCCAAAGTTGAACTGCTTCGACCAGTATGCGCCTGCACTGGCCTGAGTCCGAGCCTTCGCCAGAGCCTCTTCCGCCGCGATCGCCTCCGCCTCCGCCAATGCGACCGCCTCCTCGGCTGCCCTTGCTTCCTCGGCCGCCTGCGCCTGTCGAATGCCCGCCTTCAGACCCGGCAACTCTTTCAGAAGTTCCGCCGCGCTGCCCTCCTTCCACTTCTCGGTTGCCCAGTTCCGCACGAACACGCTCGCCTATGTATAGTGCGTCATCACTGAGTGGAGGCCCGGTACAGGCACGGATGTTACACACCTTCAAGAACCGCTTCGACGCGTATTTCTTGAAGAATGATTCGTGCCTGACCGGCTTCAAGACATAGTTGATCATAAGATTCGCCGTCGGAATGAGCGCGCTCTCAGGATACGAGGAGTAGTGCGCCAAGTTCGGGGTCTGGAGACGATGGTTAGTCCAGCTTAGACGCCCATCTGTGCGCCACACATACCCAGTCCGCGAAGCCCAGGATCAGGCGCGCCAGCCAAATCGCAGCAGCTGCCAGCAATGACGGCGGAGCAGCAATTAACCGCCACTCTAGGCACTGGATTTCGAGCAGATACTTTGCAATTGTGCGGACTTGGATGTTGTATTCATCTGCTTTGCTCACCCGTCGAAGGAAGTGGATCGGGTTTGGATAGCTGAGGTTCCAGTCGATGGTCTTGAGCACATACCGCTCCGCTTGCAGGATCTCCGACTCGTTGTAGCTTGAGTGTGCACAGTAGAGGAAGTTAGTCGCACTCGGCGCAACGATCTCCTCGACCTTCGCCGCGATGAACATGCACGTGATCCCAACAAGTTGCAGTTTCGCCAACGACACAACACGCGCGGAGAGGAAGCGGTCAATGATGTTGATGCAGAGGAAGAGGGTCTCGGGAAGGAGCTTGAAGCGCGAATGCACCTGAATGAGCCAGTCCGTAAGAATACCGCGCATCTTCCACGCCAAGTCCTTCTGGTTCTCCATGTAGCGAGGGTTAGGCATTGTGGTTTGTTCAACCTGCTTGAGGTAGTCGAAGATTTCCACGACATACTCGCTCACCATGAGTGGGTCATCTGCGTCCTCCGCATCAAGGTCCACCCATTGGTCGCCATTCGGATCCGCCTCAGGTGGCTCGTCATCGTATGTGACGGCCTCCTCGACCTCAGCGACGGCAGCGTCCTCAGGATAATCGGACGACGTCCGCCGCTTCTTGTATACTCGCTCGGCCTCTTCGTCCTCGTCCAGCTGCTCTTGACGGATTGCAGGCCGACCAGACGAACGACGCGGCGTCCGAGATGGCATAATAGATGGCGCAGCTGTCGCAGAAGCACGAGCGGCCACAAATCGTTTTGGTGCTGGGACGGGGACAATGGGGTCGACGGCCATCGCATCCTCTAATGGCATTCCCTCCTCCACTTCCTCAACCTCCTCCTTCACTTCTTCAAGTACCTCCACGGGCTGTGGCGGTTCCACAGATTGGGCAACCGGTGTTGGTCGCGTTCGTCGTGTGGAGGTGCCAGTTGACGCGGATCCAGAAACAACGCGTAGTGGCGCACGGGCGGCCGTGGTCGTCGTGGTCGTGGTCGTCTTCTTGATGACAACGCCCTCGAACTTCTCCTTCAATTGGTTCACCTTCTCCTTACCCTTGAGCGCGGTCATGCCAGGACCCACGTTCACAGGCTTCGCAAGTTTGTTTTCAGATGGCTTCGGGACCTCACCAAGTGCCTCCCGTTTTCGCTTATTCTGTGCAGCGGTGTCGATCTTCGACGTCGCTGCTTTCGCCCGCGTTGCGGCGGTTGATGCGGTGATGCGCCCCAGTCCTGGCTTTGCATTCTCCGGGGCGTTCGCAGTCGTCGATGGGGGTTTCGCTCGGGTAGTGATCCGCGCAGGGCGTTGGGCCGCGTTCTCGTCCTTGTGGACGATTACACGAGTCCCTCGCGTTACGCGTCGTGTCTGTAGGATTTGAGTACCCCAAGAGTAGCAGCTAATCTATCTCACTCACTGGTATGTTCGATGACATGCGAAGAGTAGAATTAAAGGATTGGCAACGAGATACGTTAACGGCAGGAAGTGGTAGGTTTCGGATGTTCAGCCACGCTGTTTTGTTCAGTTTAAGCCACAGGCAAATAAAGATAAATAGCGCGCACTTCACGAACGCGTCTCTCACGTGGGCCAGACGCGTCCGAGCGCTTATTCGCGAGTATCTGTCCTGTGGCTCAGTCCGAGGACGTGTTAGTGTGCTCCCGTCTCGGTGTCTCAAACGCTCCTTGCTGTCTGAGTTCTCCTAGTGGGCGAGAGGACATGAAAACGTCGCTCAAAAGTGGCTTCACAGCACGGAACGCTAGCTCGAAACATCGACTGAAACGGACCATTTATCGGCATTTCTCGGGTACTACTCCTACTCATTCGCCCGGCAGGAAAAGTACTATCAGCAAAGATGTCAGCGCGTATACGGATAGCTTACTCTTGCCGCAAACAAGCTTCATCTCTCAAGTAAATAAATCAACATACGAGAGGCTGCGGGAGAAGACGTGCGACGTGTTGTACCGAGAGCAGGTCCGTGTCATGCGCTGAAGCGATGGACGGGCTCAATTCACATGACACAGTGGAAGCAAGTTAACAAACCACTTTTTGTGCTACACGATGGCCCTCCATATGCCAATGGTGATCTACATATAGGTACGTTGTCCCCAGCTGCCCACTTCCCCTGCCCACTTACCGCGAGTCCTCACACATGGCAGGGCATGCCCTGAATAAGATTCTCAAAGACATCATCAACCGGTATCATGTCTTGATAGGGCATCGCGTACAGTGAGTACAGTTTGTGCTGCTTCTGGCACAGCAGTGAGATGCTGCCAGTCTCCTGCATACTGCATAAACCCTCAGGGGGATCGGTGCCAGACCGGTCGGCCGACCAGACGCTCCGACTGCGCTCTGTTCGTGCATCACGTTTCCAATTAACCACACGACGGACGTGCGGCTTTGTAAAAGTGTGTATGCACGCATGGGGTGTCGCTATATGCGTCATCTTCTGTGCGTATAGCGATTTCGGTGCTTGGGGCATACACCTCCAGAGGGTAGGAGTCTTCATGGCACATGCAGTTTACCTGGTCGAACCGTATCCGGGCCATTCCTCGCAGCATAACCCGCCCCAGCTGATCAATTACTGTCTCAGTTACATTCCTGGCTGGGACTGTCACGGCTTGCCCATTGAGAACAAAGCACTGCAGAAGCTGCGAGTGAGCAAGTGGGACTAGTCCATCATCCCTCGTATTGACCAGCTGCAGAAAAGCGCAGAAGATCTATTACCAAGAGCGATACGAGCGGAGGCCGAGTCATTCGCTAGGGAAGAAGTCACAAAACAGCAGGAACAATTCCGTCAGTTTGGCATCATGGCTGACTGGTCACCAGAGTCAACATACCGTACATTGGGTGAGTGACCCGGTCCCACAGATGTTCGTGAGGTTGATATGTTTTAGACCATGACTACGAGATGCGACAGTTGGATATCTTCAAGACGATGGTTGAGGAAGGTGAGCGATGCTTTGCTTGTCCATATGTACCGCTTATCTTGCAATAGGACTCATATACAGGCAGCTTCGCCCTGTTTACTACTCTCCGTCTTCACGGACAGCATTGGCAGAAGGAGAATTGACATACAACGAGAAGCATAGCTCCTACACTGTTTACGTTGCCTTCGAGCTGGACCCAAACAGCCCCAATATGAGCGCAGCTCTGAGAGCCCTCGTCAATGGTCGGCGGAAAGTGCGCCTTCTGGTATGGACCACGACCCCGTGGACACTCACGGCGAATATGGTAAGTTACTATTGAACCCAGTCATTTGTTCTCTTGGAACTTCTTCGCATAGGGTATTGCTGTGAATCCAGAGATGATGTACAAGGCCGCAGCAACTAGTGATCACCCGGCTTCTCCGGTAGACATTTTCGCCATTGAACGAGAGACTGCGCTAGCTGAATGCCTTGGGGACGCGATTTCCAAGATCCCTATAGCAGAATTTCAAGGTCGGAGGTTCTACCAAAATAAACATCATATTGACTGATGGATTCAACAGGGTCCGACCTCGTTGGTGCGACTTACCGTCCGTTGTTCTCTACCTTCGACGACGACGCTGAGCACGCCAAACCATTGCCCATCGTACCTTCCTCACATGTGACCTCGAAGACTGGCACTGGCCTCGTTCATTGTGCTCCGGCGCATGGTGATGAAGATTACAACGTCTTCCGCTCGCTCGGTCTTCTGTCGTCTTCATCATCGAATACCTCGTTGGGTGGTCTGTTGTGCCACGTGGACATAACAGGATGCTTTTCCGAAGGCGTTGCAGGCGTTGTCGGGCCCAAAGCTGCAAAAGACCTTGTCGGGCAGGAAGTCTTGACCAGCGGTGGCAAAGCGATCGTGGGGCTGCTTGAAAAGGCTGGTGCTCTCCGGAAGCTTCAGCGGATCCGACATAGCTACCCGTACGATTGGCGAACGGACCAACCCGTTATCGTAATGTAAGTTTCTGCTATGCATTTCTCTGCCCCGCTGACAGAGATATATTACTCCCCGCTCCCTCGTCATATTGTTCAGTGCAACGTCGCAGTGGTTCGCTAACACGGACAGAATAAAGGGTGACGCGCTCGCGGCGATTCAGAGCATTTCATCACATCCGGCAGGCTGTATGTTGCTCGCGATTCCACCTGTACCACACTGATCCGTTCATGGCAGCGCACAGCCGTCTAGAGATAGACGTACGCAACCGCTCAGAATGGTGCATTTCGCGACAACGTGCGTGGGGTGTACCTATTCCCGCGTTATATCACATTCCTTCTGGCCGCGCTGTTCTCGACGGAGAGAGCTTGAGCCATATCCTTAGCATTCTCCGGGAGATGCGGACCAGCTACTGGTGGGAAGGCCCTGTGGTGGAGTTTGTTCCACCCTCACTGCACGACGGCATGGATGACAAGCAACTGGAAGAGACTTGGCGCAAGGGCACCGACACAATGGACGTCTGGTTTGATAGTGGTTCCTCGTGGTCAATGCTGGAGGGACTATACGCAGACGGGGCAGAATCGGTCACCGGTCGCCGATTTGGGGCGGATGTCTGTTTGGAAGGCAGGGATCAGCACCGTGGGTGGTTCCAGAGCCAGCTGCTCACCGCCGTCGCCACCGCTCCGAATGCACAGAGAAAGCAGCAGGCTCCATACACCACCCTCATCACGCACGGCATGACCCTCGACGCGAAGGGCAGGAAGATGAGCAAGTCGTTGGGGAATGTTATCAGCCCAATGACTATCATCAACGGGGGCGAATCAAAGGCTCAGATCCCGTACTACCCAGATGTGCTCCGACTCTGGACCGCCAGCGTTAAGTTCACGGAAGACATGTCGATCGGTCATGACGCATTGCAGCACTGCCGCTCTCTGTACTTGAAGATACGGCTTACTGCACGCTACATTCTGGGTGCACTGCGGGATCAACCGTGCTCTGACAAACTGGAGCGCGATGGCCTGGGAGTAGTGAGTCGGGATCCAGGTATTCAACTCTGATCGATGCTCACGTCAATCCCTAGCTTGATGGATACGTCATGCATGAATTGCACAAGCTCGAGGACACCGCGTTGAAAAGCTATGCTAGCTACGACTTCGCTAGAGGTAAGTCACGACTACGCAGATTGTGATGATGTTGAGTTTCCGTCCAGTGGTCGCCTCCGTTTGGCAGTTCGTCAACGGCATGCTGTCGCCCGTCTACGTGGATACAGGCAAAGACTGTCTTTACGCGGATGCAAAGGAGAGCTCAGAGCGCCGTGCGATGGTCGCAGTCTTGGCCCAGGTGCTCGACACAATGACATCTATCGTCGCGCCAATCCTGCCTTATCTGGCTGAGGAGATCTACGAGACCCTCCACAACGGCAATGGATCCTCGGTCTTCATGAAAAAGTGGTCACCTCTGGTGCGTGACCTCAGAGCGCGACAGGTAGCATCGCCTGACCATTCACCAGAGCGGGCAATGGGTCGACCCCGAGGTTGAGTGGAAGATGGGTCACCTTCTGCACGTTCGTACCCAGGTACTGTCTGCTTTGGAGGAGGCCCGGCAGGCCAAGTATGATTTTGTCTAAGCTGATTTTTGTCTGCTCACGGGTCTCTCCTTCAGACACCTCCGGCGGTCTCCAGAAGCAGACGTCGTTTTAACGCTACCGGCTGACGTTCCGCCCGCGGCTCGTGATGTGGTCAACCTCATACAGAATGAAGGTCTGCGTGTTTATGTCACATGGATGCCTGGCAACTCAGACTTTGCATGCAGTCAAAACTATTGAGAAGCTATGCATTGTGTCGAGCGTTTCGGTCGGCGCCCAGCCCTCGGAAGCCGGGCCTTGGCAGTACACAAGGACTCTCACACTACCAGGTGAGTGCAATGGCGATCGATGACAGGCCTTGACTGATAGCACTGCAGGCTGCGACAAGACAGCAGTCATCACCATGCATCCAGCTACTCTGCACAAGTGCCCTCGTTGCTGGCTGCACACAAGCGCGGAAGACGGAGCATTGTGCCACAGATGTTCGACTGTCGTCTCGTAGATGTCGTACCGCATCTTGCATCCACACTAGTGCTAGAATCAGAACTCCACTCCCTTGATGCAACGGCAAGCTAATGAGACATTGAGAGTATCACCTCACTCAGAAATGGGCGCTTATCTGTCGCACATGAAAAAAGGACGAATGTTTCATTTCTTTCCCCGATTTTATGGGCACAAAACAAACATGCCCATTACCTGGATCGAACAAGTGACCTCACCATGTAATTACGCAAGCAATTCATAACTGAATAGCTAAACCGCAATACGAGTGGCGCGCTCTACCACTGAGCTAAACGGGCTACAATAAACAGCGCTGCAAATACATGTATCATTAGACCTTGCATTGCGTACAAGCTTCACTGACCAGTGACAAAGTTCAACCTCTGAAGGACTGTAGTACTAGGAGCAGGGGCGCAAAAGAGAGAAAAGTTGTACATCGCCTCAGTCGCTGCATAGCATGCACTCCTAGAATCCATGATATAATATACACCTTCCAGGTCAGCCTAAATGCACCTCTCTTTGATCTGCGATAGACCTTCCAACGGTGTGCAAGCCGCATATTCAAGTTAAGCGAAGGTCTCAGGTGGAAAGATCATAGGACCCGCCACCTGTGCTCGCTTTTCCTTTCCGCAAAGAAGTTCTACGAGCGTGAGCGCGAATGGGAACGCGGTGCCTACAGAGTACATTTGTCAACATGTCGATTTGTGGAGCATTCAAACAGTGTGCGCAATGGAGAGGGGCCACACAGGGAGCAAGTCCTGGACTACTCGCCAGCTTGCATGGTCTGCATTGGAAACTAATCCTGGGCTTACCTGGCCCACGACTGCAAAAGAGGAAATGGTCAACACGCTGTGAAGTCCACAGTACCTAGCGTAGACGTTCACCTTGTCACGAGCCTGCCGGAGACAACGACAGGCTCTTCTGAGTATTCAAAGTCTATCACGGAATTCTCAATCAACGTCATAATCAGAAAGCACAGAGCCACCAAGTGCATACCGCTCTCGAGCTGACTCTTCACACTAGGATGCGACGTAAGCGGTTGCTTCGGGAGGCCTGCCGTCTTCGCCGCCAAGCTTCCTGTCTGCGGTGAGACATTCGCATATTATATTGTATAATCACACAACGGACCTGCGCAGATCATACCAACATACTTGTTCTCCTGCATGTATGCACGCACCAAGTGCTGAACTGGTGAGTTCGTCACGATCGTCTCCGCGCCCTTTGCGCCACCGGGAATCACGAGCAAATCATAGTTTGCCTGCATTTTTGCGCATCAGAGGCTACTCGCCTGTCCTGAGTCAGGAAGCACTACATACAGGAGCAGCAGCCTGAGGTGAGAACCGCTGATCCGGAAGGATGTTGATTCCGCGCGATCCTGTAGCGCACGGCAGACTCGTCGTGTTTTGCGAGGCCGCGTCTGCAGCGGGAACATATGCTGAGGTGCAGGACACACCCGCCCGGACGAGCGTGTCGTAGGTAATGGTGCTGAGTCCGGGAGAATAATGTGAACACCGACTTGTTAGAACAGCTATCGACGCCGCCATGCATCGATCTTACTGACAATTCCATCTCCTCAGTTCCGTCGGCAATTAGAATCAGAGCGGAAGGCATATTTAGGAAGTGCAAGTTTAGAAAGAACCTGCCACGGGGGTAAGAATGTGAAGTGCACACTCAGCCTAGCATCGAGCCAGCGTCGAGACGTCGAGCGGTGAACGTGTGAACGATGATGTCACCTCGACTTCATTCGGCCGTTTTCACGTTGGTGTCTCCAATTTAATACGAGATTTATTCATCAGCTCCGATATGGTGTAGGGGTTAACATTATCGCCTCTCACGCGATAGCCCGGGGTTCGAGTCCCCGTGTCGGAAATTTTTGCAATTGGAGGCCCATATCCGGCCCATATTGACCCATAGTCTGAGATCTGAGCGACTGGGGCCACCATCCCTCCTACGCCCTCAAAATGTAAGCGGGAAAAAACCCCTTTTGAGCCCGCGATGGAGGGTTCGACTATACATGCCCGGTACTACAGCGTACACAGCCACGGGAAATTCTTTCTTGTTCCGAGTCAATGCAGCCGCGCTCGTCACGGCTTGATGGCCACTTTGACAGCACCGCGGCTGCTCATCTTGTCCAAGGCGGCCTGGTAGTCTTCAAGCTTGAAGACATCCGTAACCTATCAGAGGTATTGGCCATGTACGAGCGATGTGCTAGAGGCTACGTACCATGCCCTTGACATTGATCTTTCCGCTATCCAAATATGCAACCGCACGCGGGAAGCAGAACGCCTGCGAGAACGAGCCGATGATCTGTTCACAAGATATGAGCGTCTTCGCTCGGGACTAATGATTGCATGAGCTAGACCCACCTTGATCTCGTCCCCGAAGATCTTGGACGGCGGCCAGTGCACGAGCGCCGTGTGCTCATAGGCACCGTGCCATGATCGTGCCACCTCTCCTAACATAGTTGATGGATTCCTGCGCGAGCTTCTCCACTCCAGTCGCCTCCACTACAACGTCGAAGCCATACGGGTTGTCATTCTTCAGCTGCTCCCACTGTGGGCCGGGATATTGCCTGTCGAGCTCTATATACTCGTCCCCGGCGTTCAGCCGCTTGGCAATGTCCATCTTGATACCCTTGTTCGCCGCAATGACGACCTTATGCGCGCCATTGAGCTTCAGCAGCTGCGAGAGAATAAGACCGGATGGGCCGGCGCCAAGTAGAAGGACGTCAATGCCAACAGGGGGGTTCAGCTTGTCTAATCCATGGATAGCACATGCTGTAGGCTCGATCAGAGTCGACTCTTCGTCAGTCAGGTTCTGGATCTTGTAGCACTTCTTTTGGTGGCTACACAAATTCGTCAGAATAGTTGACTCTGCAGTGCAACAGATACGCACTAGACGATATACTCCACAAATCCACCATCCAGGGTCACGCCACGCGCGTTCAGGTTCTCGCACAGCACTGCTTGCCCCCGCCGGCAGTAGAAGCAGTTGTCACACTGCACAACCGATGAATTAGACGTCATATACTGTGCATACATGCCGAAGACATGCAGAGATGCCAATGTCCCCGACGACCCTGTCGCCAATGTCAAAGTCCTTGACGTTCTTGCCCTTCTCTACTACCTTTCCGATTGCTTCATGACCGGGAATCAGCTATAATCGCAGCTAGTAAGGCACCGCGTGCGGAGCATAGGTAGCATATGCGTACAGGGAATTTGGCGATGAATTTACTGTCGTCAATGAGCTTATCTGAGCCGCACATGCCACAGCAAGCAACTGTATGCGCCTATTTTGTCAGTTTTCCTGTGCTGTGCTGAGTACAAGCTGCTTATGGCGACGAACCTTTCAGAAGGAGATCGTCATCACTGCATGTAGGGATTGGCACTTGCTTAATCTCGAACTTACGAGGCTAGACAAACATGGGACGCGGTCAACAGACACCACGCCCAACTGACAGATGCACTCACAGCGCTGTAGTAGAGCGCGCGCATGGTTCCCTAAGGCATGTTGGTTGTGATCGTCGTTGTCTGCGTCGAGCAAGAAGGGGATGGCGGTGAAAGCAAAGACGAAGATATACCCCGTAGACTCGGGCAGACTCATGTTGATCTCTGAATGATGAGTTACCTACTGCTCCCACGTATATCAACTAAGACGTGGTATTGTCGTTCCTACGTGATCATAAGTATCAAATAGCGGAGATCTCGCGGATTTTGCACTTCGCCTACAGCGCCTCCGAGTCAAACAGTGTAGTACTGGCACTCCTTTTCACACTGAAATGAATTTGTGCGATCCGTAACCCTGCCTTGGTCAACGTGTCAGTAAATTTAGCTAGAGAGCACTGAGACTAACTCAAGACGTACCTGGAGGCATCTTATTGGCACCAGCATATGTACGCGCCATGGTGTTCAAATCTATACTTGTGGCTGGAGACCGCGCCTTCAGCTTTTCACACAGACTGACAGCGACTACGTATTGTGCCCGATCGGGATCTTAGTCACCCTGGGCAGTCGGCCATCCTGGCCTCAGTCAATCTCTGCATTTCTAATGCCTAGGTATCTATATTGATATATTGACAGAGGCGTGATCTTGCTCTAGAACAGCTTCTGTCGCCGCACTCGCAGAATCCGGGTTGTAGGAGACTAGGAGTAGTTCTGAGTGATGACAGCCCAATTTGGCAACTGCCTGTGCCATGCCGCATAGACATGCACACATTCATGGAGAACTTGAGTACGGCGCAGAAGTTGTGCATGACAAAACAAAAGGATCATTGCGAGGTTTGGTTCCCTGTCCCTTGGAACTACTAGTAGGACCGTAGGAGCTGTGTGATGGAAGTGTGGCAGGTATAGTGACTTCCGCCAGTGGGCCCTGTCGACTGACCGGTCTAGTACGCAGAAACATAGTACTTGCATGTCCAGCCCATGTCGACTCCAAGCACTAGGCCACTGCAATCCTCTACGCCGTCAGAGAGCCAGAGACGATAGCGAAAGAATGCTTTCGAGCCATCAAATCAAAGGCCACGATGAAGGGTATCATACACGACTGGTTGTATTGCTACAAATGATTACATGTCCGGTGCTACAGCGTACAAAGCCGCAGAAAATTCTTTCCTGTTCCACTCAGTCTAGCTGCGCTCGTCACGGCTTGATGGCGATCTTGAGAGCACCCCGGCTATTCATCTTGTCCAGAGCAGCCTGGTAGTCCTCAAGCTTGAAGACATCCGTAACCTGCCAGAGATGTTACTTTCGCCACGTGCGAACGACGCACGAAGGACGACGTACCATGCCCTTGACGTTGATCTTCCCGCCGTCCAGATATGCGACCGCACGCGGGAAGCAGAAGGCCTGCGAGAACGAGCCGATGACCTACTCACAAGGTATCAGCGCCATCACTGGCGAATGACGCTGGCGCAAGTTGTATTTACCTTGATCTCGTCCCCGAAGATCTTGGATGGCGGCCAGTGCACGCGCGCCTTGTTCTCGTAGACACCATAGATCATGATCGTACCACCCCTCCTGACATAGTTGATGGATTCCTGCGCGAGCTTCTCCACTCCAGTCGCCTCCACTACAACGTCGAAGCCGTACGGGTTGTCATTCTTCAGCTGCTCCCACTGTGGGCCAGGGTTCTGCCTGTCGAGCTCGATGTACTCATCCCCGGCGTTCAGCTGCTTAGCGATGTCCATCTTGATACCCTTGTTCGCCGCAATGACGACCTTATGTGCGCCATTGAGCTTCAGTAGCTGCGCAAGGATAAGCCCCGTTGGGCCGGCGCCAAGCAAAAGGACATCAATGCCAACGGGCGGGTTCAGCTTGTCCAGACCGTGGATGGCACATGCTGCGGGCTCGAGTAGTGTCGACTCTTCGTCAGTCAGGTTCTGGATCTTGTAACACTTCTTTTGGTGGCTACACAAATTCGTCAGAATAGTTGACTCTGCAGTGCAACAGATACATACTAGACAATGTATTCGGCAAATCCACCATCCAGGGTCACGCCGCGCGCGTTAAAGTTCTCGCACAACACGGCCTGCCCCCGCCGACAGTAGAAACAGTTGTCGCACTGCACAAACGAGGGATTAGACGCCATATACCGCACATACGTGCCGAAGACATACGGAGATCCCAACGTCCGCGACGATCCTGTCGCCAATGTCAAAGTCCTTGACATTCTTGCCTTTCTCTACTACCTTTCCGATCGCTTCATGACCGGGGATCAGCTATAATCTCAGCTCGTGAGCTTCAGCGTGCGCAGCACAGGTAGCATATACGCACAGGAAACTTGGCGATGAATTCACCATCGTGAATGTGACCGTCCGTGCCGCAAACACCACAGCAAGTGACTGTATGCGCCCATTCCGTCAATCTTCCTGTGTCATAAGCTGCCTATAACAATGTACCTTTCAGAAGGACATCGTCATCGTTGCATTTAGGGATCGGCACTTGCTTAATCTCGAATTTCTGGGGCTAGACAAACGCACGGCACGATCAGACAGATACCGCGCTAAACTGGCGCATGTACTCACAGCGCTGTAGTAGAGCGCGCGCATGGTTCCCTCGGGCATGTTGGCTGTACTCGTCGTTGTCTGCGTCAAGCAAGAAGGGGATGATGGTCAAGACAAAGGCGAAGATATGCCCCCACGGACAGGCTCGTATTTATCTCTGCACATCGAGCGCCGGGTTTGCTTTCTTCATCCGGCCCGGCACCTGACGTCACGCTCGATGCACTGCGAAGCAGAAGACGCATCGCGAGGCCCCACAAACTGGGCTCACTTTCGCACGGTGGGAGCGTGACGACGCGATCTCGTGCGCCGTGACGGATGGCGTCTAGACCCTGGTGAGTGAGATCGCCTTATATGGGCGTCCGCCACAGTTTCCAGAGCTGCGCCGCCCATCGTACGTCCATCGATGCCAACTCACGGCCTGCACAATCAGCACCCCCGTTTACCCTGCCCCATGATCCGACCCAGTCAATGGCTGGCGGGGAGTAAGCACGAGTCTGCGGGCGGGCGGTACAACGTCAGCAGGGCACCACTGCGCGGGATATGGGGCTCGGAGGCGAGCAGAAGGTAGCCACAAAGGCCCAACCTACCGAAGTCATAGTTCGGGGAGGCACAGTTGCCTCTCACGCGGAGTAAGAAGCTACCTCAGCAGCGTTCAATACGATCTGCAAGGGGTATTACCTGGCAATGGTTATGAAGCATGAGACTGCATGCCTGCCGTCGGTAGGCCGCCGCGGCCCCGGCACTATTCCTGTGTCATCACTGTCATGTTTGGTGCTCGAAGCACTAAACCTCATCAAAAAGTGTGCCTGTTCCAGACAGCCTTCATCTGAATTGCTTGGCGCGAATGCACAAACCTGATATGTAGGATGGATCAGCACTCTGCTGCCACGCACCTCGCGTGCTAACTGGTTCAACCATCCCTTGAGCACAAGATACACAATTTCTGACAGGGAAATGGGTCTTTCTGGTCCCGGGCCCGTCAGAATCGGACGGTCTACGAGCGTGAACCGTTACAGCCCTAGGCTTCAAAGCTTCACCGGCGAAGCTAAATCCAACTCCCCCCGGTTGGATTTCGACATGCCTTCACCGATCATGAAGCACGAGTTGCTACCGTCGGCGACCCGACACGACCAATGTCCTTCTTCGCTAGACCCTTCACCCATGACCGCAAGACATGCTTCATCACCTTCCCACTCGCTGTCTTCGGGAGCTCGTCAGGTACGCCGTCTTCCCCTGTGAACCATACCCAGGCGGGCGCATTCTATAACCACAGCAGTGAGTCGAGACCCGCCGTTACCTGCGGCTCGGAGCGTACCTGCGGGTTTATCCCCTGCGCTACAATCCCCCGAACTTCCTCACGCGAGAGTTGCCGCGGTTCGTTCTCCTCGCGGACGATCCACGCACCGACGACCTCCCCTAGGACGGGATGCGGCACTGCGACTGCGGCCGCCTGACAGATTGCGGGATGTGCGGTCAGGACGTTCTCGATCTGCACGGGGAAGAGGTTCTCTCCGCCACGTATGATGATATCCTATCAAGTGAGATTGACACTCGTGCGCTGGGTACATGGGGTTATACATACCTTTATCCTGCCGACCACTGAACGAAGCAGAGACGGTGAGCTTCCTTACAAAGTAGAATAAAATGGACGGTACCTTTCAGATAACCCTCCTCGTCCATGATACCCTCGTCTCCTGTGCACATCCACACCGTCCCATCCGCATCCTTCACCGTCGCCTTTGCTGTCTGTTCCTCGTCCTCCCAATAGCTATAAGAGAGCATTTCACATTGTATCTTAAGACAACACAGCTGTACGCACCCCTTGTGGAGCAAGTACCCTGAGACCAAGATCTCACCTGGCGTGCCTACAGGCACTATTTCCTGTTGTTGGTTGACAATCCTCGCCTTTACATGCGGGAGTGGGCGTCCCACCGTCTCGACCCGCTTGATGATCGGATCATCGGGATTCGTTTGGTAGGATACCGGACTATCATGCCACACGACATGTGTTCAGGTGCTCATCAGCTTTACGAGGTTGCGCACCTCGTCTCCGCTGTTCGAAGAATGCCGCGTGTTATTGTCACATCCCCGTGATGCTTGAAGAGGGACGAAACACGCACTCATGCCAAACGCCACCGTGAGCTCACGCAAGTTCAGTTGCTCGATGAGTTGCTTCATCATCTGGATCGGTACCGGTGACCCCGATGCGATCCCCGTCCTATAGACGAGCATGCCCAAAAGTAGCACCAGTCCGTGAGCTTATCCCATGCTCATGCATCAACTCGCGCACCTCAGTGAGCTCGTGTCAATAGTCTCGCCCTTTGTACGCCGACGCTGCACTTCGTGGAGTACACCAAGGTGATGCGTCGGTACGCCATGCAGTGCCGTACACCGCTCCTCAACGATCGCGTCGACGATCGCGGGAGGCGAGTACGTCTCAGAGGGATAGATGATGCACGCGCCGTGCGTCCACGCGGCGAGGTTCCCTAGGACGAGGCGTGTAGCAGCTACATCAGGCGGGAAATGAAAACAATGTAGAAAGGGTACGTATCAAAACAGTGGAAGAGTGGCGGTACATTGCCTGGGTGGACAAAGACCGAACGTGAGCACTAGTATCAGCGTCAGCGGAGGAGATGCCGCACACATACAGAGAAGGTCCGAGGGTGTGAGGCGCATGTTGCGCGCGATTGAGATTGCGTTGTTCAGGAGGTTGTGATGCGTGAGCTATGTTGCACAAGTGAGCACACCTGAAACTATCAATACCACGCCACTGTACCCCGAATACATACCGAGACCGCCTTCGGTGCGCCCGTTGTACCACTAAGGTGTACACCATATCAGCAAGCAGCCCGACCCGAGCCAGCGAACGCCCATTGACCTCGTAAATTGCAGATTCATCACCTCGTCGCAATGCAGACTCTCCGCAATCTCTGCCACCCGTGCCTTCAGCTGGCCGTCCTCCCGCCACACGAGCACTTCCCGGAAATCTACTGCACACTTCGCAACCTCTCGCTCCTGCTGAAACCTATTGAGGTCTCCGCCGACCTTGCCATCCGTGCCAGCGATGTTGTCAACAATTACGAGGTTCTTCAGTGCAGGGAGACCTGGTTCTTGGATGTTGCCCTGTGTGGAGTGTGCGAGTGCAGGAAAGGCAGCAGCGAGCGTGCGGACGTAGGTCGAGGTGCGGAGATGCGGAACCAGGAAGAGATGTTTGACCTGAACGAGATTAAGGGTGCTCACCTAAGGACAAGCCAGGGTCAGTCATCTGAGAATGGCATGCTTCCTTTGCCTAGCAAAATATCTGCCCAATTGTTGGGGAGTTATATGGCGACAGTCCTAGGATGACGTGCACGAACGCGTTCATTGTGGACATAGGGCCTCCCGGGCGGGCGAACCACGAGCATAGTGCCTCCGGCTCCATGCCACAGAACTCATCGGGGCAGACTGGGTACCATGATCATCGCCGTATTATCGTGCGTAATTCAAGCTACCAGCTGCTGTGGCATCAACTTAGGATTAACGAATACCGAGACCGCGGATCAAGATGGAGGCGCAGCGGTTCCTGTATGATGAACCAGCAGTTTCCCAAGCTCGCTCGAGATGTCCCAGCGCCCCCAACTAATTTGTCCCTTGGGACGTATGAAAGCAGAGTTGAAACCTACAAGTTCGGGCAACCTATATGCGGGGTTCAACGTAGCGAGTATGGCACCAATACTCGCGCATGCCCATTGTAGCATCGCATATGCGCTGGGCGACCAAGACACTGAGTACTCGACATTATGTCCTATTAGCACACACACCTGTTGTTGCCCATCACCACGCCGACACGGTCACCCTTCTGAACACCCATATCCAGCAGACCTCTAGCAAGGGCTTGTATATGCACGTTGAATTCGTCAAAGTCCCACGCGAGATTACTTTCCACCAGCATATTTCGTGGAAACGGGCCTCCATGCGGACGAGGTCGCTCGTGTCTGGAGATGAGCGCTGGTCTGGACGCATGTCTTGCGAGGACCTCTGTCGCAAAGTATTCTGGGAACGTATGCTGGGCGAGTGGCGGGTGTGTGGGACCCTCGACAGCGGAGAGCGTGATGGCGCGCCTCAAGAACTTTGCCACCTTCGCAGCGGTCGCGTTAGGAGGCCGAGGCAGATGCGACAACAACATGGCAGCAAGTCACAAGAGATAATCGCGCCTTGCGCGTCGTTTATACTGGGCCTTCCCGATTAAAAGGCGGGTCAGGGCTCGGGACAGATCATGGGAACGGCTACGACACGATGACGGAAAGGAGCCCCGTCAGGCATACTGCTTGGCGCTGGTTCCTTTGCAAGCAGAGTATTGAGAATACGGCGGCGTTGACAGCCTTGGTGACCGACACGGTCTGCGAGAATGCGTACGAGGTTCGCTTGTCACCCTCGCAAGCGGCAAGGCCGAAATTGTCCTCGCGAGGCTTTTGAGCGCTCGTTCTGCGTTCCTCTTGTAAGAACGGTCCTTCTTTTGCACTGTACTACGATTGAGTTCCATTAAGAACTGACGTTATTCCGGATGGAAGCGGCGAAGCGTGCAGAGCTGCCGGGGTGAATGCTGCGGCGGCGGCCTCATGCGGTCGGGCGATTGTGGGCGACTACAAGCATATAACAGCGGGGAATGAGGCAGACAAAAAAAGATCAGCCTCTTGGGACATATTCATGATCAGTCGCGTTGACGGGGTGTGCAGAGCACAAGTGCAGACATAATTCATCTCGGAAAGCGAACGGCATATATATATATTTAACTAGTGCTGCACCACGTGATCGTTCCACCTAGGCGCCACTACTCGGTCCAGGACGGTCTGAGTTTGCTATCCTCACCGCCCTCCTGGGGTTTGTTGAACTATCATAAAACTTGCGCGACCCAAATTGCGTCCGTCATACTACGTGTCTGATCAGGTAGTCTATTTCAGCCCATGTTCCAATCGGACGCAGTGTTGCCTTAGTCAATGTTTGGCAGTCACTAAGACGGTACCTGCTAGTACTAATACTAGAACAGGGACATCCATATCTCTCGCACATCGCCTTCAACTTTGCACAGAATGTCCGAGGATGCAGCATCGGGGCAGCAGCTCGCAGATATCTCGAAGCGAGTCTGGATTCGCTGGGGCGACGGCGAACCATTCGAGAACACATCTACTCTCGTCCTCACTGCGCCCTCCCAGACATTCATCGATATTCGCGTCCTCAAACTACCTCTACCCCGAGCGTCCGACCTCAACCACGTTGATTCGGCCATCGATATATCACGACTTGATTGGGCCTTCGCTGGTGTGGCCGCGACCGAATATCGCGACGGCATCTGCCACAAGACATGGACGCATCATGTCGACTCGCGCTACGCCTACGGAGATAAACCGCCTCTCGACGAGGGTGACATGTTCCCAGAGCCAGACGGCGTGCTCTGTCGCGAGAAGGGGCGGATGGTCAACCCTGACACGGGCCGGATATCCCACTATGAGGAGATGTGGGAGTCTGTCGAGGCGCAGGCAACCAGTACGGAAAGCTGCAAGTACTGTCTGGTTGCTTCAGTCGGCGGGCCCGTCGCGGAGGCGCATAGGGCCAGGGGAATGCTTATCCGCGTCGGACACTTCGTACAATGTCTGCTCATCGTCGGAGATGAAGTGAACATAGAAAGATGGGAGTATGCGAGTGCTGAGGCGACGGACACCCACCAGCCCAGTGGTGTCCGACCAGCGGGATGGGTACGTTCGGTCAAGCTGGGCCCTCGGTTCCTTCCCTGCTCGTGGTTCTTTCGGGCTGCGGAGTGTCGCGAAGGAGAGACACTCGAGGACGAGACCCAGCTTTGGACATGGACATTGGCTGAGAAGGCCTCGTGGTGACCTTTTGATAAGTATCGAGTGAGTCTTTTGCATCCGATCCTCGCTACGGACACCTCTGAGGCAGCGAAGGGCCGCGACCGACAAATCGTGCTTCAAAGATTATACCTAGTGCAACGCATGCCTGCCTGCCGTGCTCCGGACTTCTCGGACGGACACACGACGTTCGCGATCACTGGCGAAGACACCCTAAATAAACGGAGCGGGATGTCGCGGGAACCAAGGATCATGACATTATACGATGAGATCTACTCTAAGCATGTACTATGCAAGATGTATCCCATACATACATATCATCTATCCCGCACAAACTCCGTGTCCGTGCGTCTGCATCAATCTTCATGCTTGCCATGGCGCTTCGAGGGTGCACACTCAGTGTCCCAGTCCACCGGGGTAAGCTGCTTGATCCGTTCCCGGAACGCAGCTAATGTGCAGAACTCCGGCGAGCCAGGCAGGTGCTTGCCCTCCCCAGCACAGATGGGCAACGGTAAATTACGATTTTGGTAGCGCATCCGGACATCTGCGGAGCATAACTGTCAGAGCAGGGCAAGGAGCAACCGACCGAAGATACCCACAGTACTCTGAGGCGCCATCCGACCGTTGTTGTCGGAGCGGGGCAAGAACGTTCTGCCATATTGACTGTTGCGCTGTCTCGCGCTGCGGTTGTCTCCGAAAGAGCTCGAAGGTGATGGCGGATGAGAACGCTGGCCACCTGAACAAGTCGCGTCGCATCCATCCGAATCAGCCCTGAGCGAAGCCCGTCGCATGCCAGCTAAACTCACCTATTATCAAACACGTCAAGCGTACTGCATAGTGCTGCCAGGGAGGTATCGTGAGTACTATGGATGAGGATCTTCAGCGGGTCCCTGTCGCCTCTCTCTGCCTTTGCCTGGAGCTTCCGCGAGAGGTCACTGAGCAACGGACCCATCCCTAGTCTCCGCACTTCCTCGGTTTGATCTATTGCACAGCGGGGTACGATCAGTAAGCCCTCTTGTGTATACAGTGCGGTGCGAGCGTCTCACACCCTGCGAACCATTCGTGTACTACAGCCTTCTCCTGCAATCAAGTCCGCACATGAGAGAAATGAATGTGGGAAGGATGTGATGCATACAATGAGATCGATAACAGCTGGGTCCTTGAACTCCGAAGGTATGCTGATGGCATGCGCGTTCGCGGCCCGGACCTGTATCAACGAAGACCTTCTGCTAAGTGATGTGGTATTAGAGTGACAATTGTACGCACAGTATCCAGGATGCCCGACGCCCGCGGCTTGCCGTCTAGACGGATGGGGTTACCGCCAATGTATTTTGATACCTTTTTGTCGAGAGATGCCAGGGTATCGTTCCACTCGGATGCAGCAGCTGCAAATGACGTACTTTCAATATAAGTGGGAGCAACGGGCGAGAGAGGCAACTGCAGACCTTTGGCAAAGCCAACTTGCAGAGTTTCAAGCCGCTTACATACCAGGGTGTTACCAATGAGATTCTCATCCTTGCCATTCCTACCAGACTGCTTATGAGCCTGACACTATCAGGCATAAACCTGCCTACTGGCGCGACTCACCGTATCCTTATACGGGGTACGAAGTCGGGAGTGCTTTTGGCATCGGGATAGAGCCCATGTACGATTTGTTGCAGCGACTCGATTGTCCGCGGCACATTTGTGGATCGGAGGTAGATGCCATCATGCGAGTGAGCTATGTCGGGCAAGAAGCCTAGTCTACGTGAACAGAGGAAGGACAATTTCATGAGCATGTGAGACTCAAGCGAAACGTGGTCGCGTACTTGTCTATGTAGAGTTGGCGGAGTGCACGCCCATAATCGTACGTTGTCTGTGGATGAGAAAGGTTGCGAGGGCATCTTGCGTGAGCGAGGGTTCTGCGTTCGGTCGCGTGCAGATATCATTGAATGGAGGCACTCACCTGTCTCCCGATGTCCGTCAACTCTCCCAGCAAGCTAAACGAAGCAGTCCAGAATGAGCATGCACACACAAATATGGCACAGGCAAAACCTTTGAGGTGTAAACATACTCACCACTCGCCTGGAGCTGCAGAGCCATCCGAACGCTCAACTACGTGCACCGTCCTTAGCGACTCCTGCTGCTGCACCTCCCCTGCACCCGCTGGCCCTCTCATTCCCGGAACGGCGGCACTTGTGCTCGCGATGGCGGCGCGAGAGTCACGCCCGGTGTGGCAGAACATCCAGTGCTTCGGGATGGAGGCTGGTGGGTCCGCCATCCGCACGCCCACTGGTGTGCGCTCGCCTACGAGTTTCCCGTGCAGGGACCTCCGTTAGACCTGGGGAATTTTCGGCACAGAGTTCAAATGCCGCGCACCATGTCGAATGTACACATGCACCTGCTCGAGCTCGAGCTCGGCGGGGGCGACGGGGTACCCGCTAACATCGAGCGGTACAGAGCCGTTAAGTCCCCTCGCCGCGCTCGCTACATTCGTGCTTGGTCCCGCATAGTTGTTCATGTCGGATGGCGGGAATGCACCCGCCTGTGCGCGGAGAAGTAGAAATAGAATCGGGAGGCACGCGATGAGGCTAAGGGCCGGGAGGAGGGGAAGCATGAGGCTCTGGTTCGGGGACTCGGAGTGCGCGGGCTTTCCCGGTTGCAATGCGTTGTGTCTTGACGAAATGCGAGGGTTCTTGGAGACGGTCAAACCCTGCCTTCTCACAGTTCGTAGAGCAGGCGACCGAGGGTGTTGTTGAAAAAGAGTCCAGTCTTACTAGCTGATGGCAATATAACCTTGTCAGTGGGCGCCCCGATGTACCACAATCACGGTCCAGGTACACGTATTGACCTTGAGGCCTTGAGGCTCTGAGAGACGCTTGCTTAGTCTACTTATGCATGACCACAGCACAGAGTCCTATTAGTGAGTGTGGGTATGAAGATCCATTGCGACTAAGGCTATCGCCAACTCTACGGCAGTTCTAAGAGCAGGTCAACAACTAAAGCGTCAATGACGACGAAGGTGGAATAGTAATGTACTGTGTAACACGAATCAGTATCTGCGAAACTAATGTAACCCTCAACCAACGCTGCCGTATAACGACCATGCCTGCCGACTATCGACTACTGCCCACCGAAGGCAACAAGCGGTCGGGGAAGGGGCGAGCTTACATAGGGAGTACAGTGTTAAACACGTAGTCCCAGATTTTGCTCGTCACGCCGAAGCCGAGCTCGAAGTTCTTGTAGTGGTGCGCGAGATGGTACTTCTTCATCTCACGGACGTATGCCGGAAGCTTCGTGTGGTGGAGTCTGGGAGTAGGCAATCAGTTAGACTTTCCTCTGCTCACCGAAGAAGACACTCACGCATAATGCATACAATCATACAACACGTCTGAGCTGCATGTCAGCCAGGCAAGGTGCGGTAAGAACGAATCTGCTTACAGAAGACGAATGCGCCGGCAATGATACCGTTGGCCATAGCCGGTGGGAAGAGGGCATGGGCGAGCTGTGTCATAGGGAATGACAACGTTGCGAACATCACAGGAGGCATGACAAGCCGTAGGCTAGAGCACGCTGTGAATAACATTCCGCGTGAGGTAGGATCCAGACAACGTACCGGTCCATGGGCAAATAATGGTGGATACCGTGCATGGCGAAGTGTAGTGTGATCCCGACAGAGTTGTCAGGAAGCAGCTTGTCGATGTGGAACAGAAAGCGGTGGAAAATGTACTCCAGGATGGTCCACACGAAATTGCCGAAGAAGAAACACAACGTCGTTTTCACGATGGAGGAAGCTGGGATGTGGATCATCATGAGCAGCTTCAGCGGCGCCGTAGGGTTGTGGGTGAAGAGGGGCAGGGAGTTGTTCCCGAGGGTGAACTGCACGAGGGAGCGCACGAAAATGTAGCCCGCGATGGGCAGCCATACAATGGGTACAACATACCACGCCGTTCGGGTGAGAATCTCAAGGACGTCCGGCCCAAAGAGACGCGGCGACTCTGGCGTATGGCGAGGCTGGTGGACCTGCTGGAGGTAATAGGACTTCGACCAGTTGGCCCCCCAGACCTGGAGAAAGAGCGGCTTGCGGAGGTCAAGGAACTCATTCTTCTCGAAGTCGGCCGCAACATCGGTGTCTTCCGGGTGAAAGTTCTCATCAGGAACCCAGTCTGGAGGACCGTCAGACTCAACGCGCAGCTTGACAACTGCTGACTACGCACCTTCGCTCACAATTATCTCAGGAGTACCCAGCCGCCCAATGAAGCACTCATCCAACATGTCGTACGCGGAGTCTGAGTGCTCGTGCTCCAGCGGGTCGCGCATGATTTCCCCTACATCCTTCCCGGCATAATTGAGAATGAGGTCGTCTCCACCCGGATGATCCGCGAGGAAGTTCGTTACGTCGTAGACCTTGCCGTTACGGGTAACCCAACAGCTCTCGGCCGTGTTGTGGGTCGCGACGTCCTCGGTCGTGAAGATGCGGATGCGCTTGGACATGTTGGTGTGGGACAAGGAGCGCGTCAGGGGCCAAGCGTGCTGGGTCGCGCTATATTTCTGCTTACAAGAGTTTTCCCCGGCCCTTTCCTCACGCTCCAGATCACGGGCGCGCAGCGCTGGAGCTGTCTCGAGCTCGGCGAGAATGGCCGCTCACGCCCTCGCCATTTGCTCGTAGCAATGAAGTGGAACCACAATCATTTGGCTGTGGACCTAGAGGCCACCGCGTTCAACGTCCGCGTCAGTGATGGTGCTTCAGCCGCACCGCCGGCGTGAGGGCATTTAATTGGCGGAAGAAGTAGCGGTATAGCATCCGGCATGCCAAGCGGCATGCCGCCACCGAAGGCGTTTCCAACTTACCACCCCGCGCCCTCTACTACCTCCCTCTACTGAGATTGAGTCGGTTTATATTGGGAATTGACTTATACAACGTGCATTATTTCAGGTTGCTCACATAGTGCTGCGTACGAGGCTCATTCGTCTGACTCCCGAAGATGGGCAGACTAACGTTCGAAGTCGACGATGCGGAGCTCCTGAAGACCTATGGCATATCCTCTCTCGCGCCGAAGTAAGACCAGAACAACTTACAAGGGATTGCCTCTGACAATCAGCGTGTTGCAGGAAATGGGAGGAAGTCGACCATGAGAAGGACAACTCCCTTGCCGGTATGTTGACGGGTAGTGGTGAAGGAGATCCAGATCCCTTGGGCCTCCAGGATACCATCGAGTGCGTTTGTATATTACGAATCGCATAACTGAAGACCATAACCACTTCTATGTCAGCGTGCGGGATATGGACCTAGAAACAAGTCAGTGGCGCCAGTGGTACTAGACTGATGTTCTGAATTTCGCGACAGAGACGGCTGTCCTCATCTCGTCGAAATCGTTCAACCCGAAGGCGTTCTTGTCCGCTGTGCATCCTAATGCAACTTATCAGGATCTAGCATCAGGCATCCAACATCTGCGAGCGTCCATTGATGCTCGTTCAGAAGCAGTCAAGGTGCTCGTAGAAGAGCACTTCAATCGCTTCGTCGCAGTAAAGGCTTCTACAGATGGTGCGCAATTACGATACATTCGAGTCGCCGTGCGCACCTCACCACGATACTTACATCTTTATAGCGCTATATGCAGAAATGCAAGAGGGTCTCCTGGCCGAGAAGTCTGAGTTTGGTTCAAGGCCGGTTAGAGACCAGATTAAGCGTGCGTAGCTTGTCTGCTGTTATTATCTGCAGTGAGTAACATGTTATGCTAGAGGCTGCTCAGAAGGCAGACCAAGTCTTCCTCCCCGTCCTGGAGAATGCAATGAAGGCTCAGAAGCTCAGGACGACTTTGGGCGTTTTCGAGCGGTCCAAATTCTTCTTCAGTCTGCCTGGTACCCTAATCGAGTCTATTGAAGCGGTATGCTGTTATGATCCATCAGAGTGCGCGTGCTTACGCTTTTCCACCATAGGGACGCTACGACGCTGCACTACGTGACTACAAGAAAGGCAAATTTCTGCTCGAGACAAGACCTGGGCAGATATTGCCTGTTGGTCCGAGAGATGTCCAAGGGTCTAGCGCGGAGTCCCAGCAGAAAAAGATCCTCAACAAGGTCTGGGGCACAGTTGAGAAAGTTATGGGCGAGATGAAAAACCAGCTGCTCGCTAAGTTGCAAGAGCCCACGCGTGGTGTAGACGAGCAGGAGAAAACGATTGAGTGAGTCTTAGTCGGGGCATAATAGCGCGATATTGACTGGCTCCCTAGGATTCTGCTTGAGCTCAACCCTTCCGATGATCCGGTCTGGACATACCTAGATGCGCAACACAAATATATCATGAACTATATGCAAGATACCTATAGGGCTTCGGTCGAACACATTCGATGTAAGCGAATTTGTAGCTGGCATGAGAAAGTCACTGATTTCGTTTGGAGCCGTACACGATTCAGCGCAGCCTATCATCCGAAGCCCGGACACGCTACCTGGCATCCTCGCCGGCCAACTGCAGACCTGCGTTGCGGCATTAGAAGCTAAACAGGGGGACGTGGTGATTGGTAGGTCTGATAGACCAAATGCGGTATATTCTTCTCATGTTGGCTTACTCTATGACGTGCAGCGCAGGCCGGGGCAACTGAAGCTTGGGCAGCCGTTCTAATGATGGTGAAGAACGTCTCGGAGGTCATGTTGACAGCGCTGCCGAACTTCTGGAGAATTGCCAGGGGCTTCCTCGAAGGGAAGCTGAAGAAGGTCGGTACTCATGTACTCTTGCAGAATGTGCCCACTGTTACTGACCTCGCGTGCAGAGTCCGAACACCGGCGGCGGCGCACGGCGCAGCCCCTCGCAATGCCGCACGATGGCTCTAGACATTGTGAAGTTGTACATCTCGCTATTGTCCGAGTTCTTCATGCTCTCTGATAGCCGCGTGTCCTCGCCGCCCAACACCGCGACTGAAGCGACGCCGCCGCTGCTGCCGAGGGACTCGAATTCACTGACGACTGCTCACCAGCTCATGAAGATACTGGGAGAGATTCAAGACGGCGTCAACGACGTCAATGGCATGGAGATCTCCAACGAGGCTAGCTCTAGCCTTAAGGGTCTTCTTGAGAGCGCGAGGTGGAAGTTCGAAGATATAGTCATACACGGCTGGCACAGAGGTACGAAGTATACCGAGCATCGGATGGACCAAGGCTAAACACATGCTCCAGACGCCAACATTTTCTATTACCTGGAGGACTGGATAGGCTCCATAGTTGACCCATTTACGACGCTCTACCTGTCCAAGCTGCGCGCATTCCAGAAGGAGTTGTGTGCATGTGCCTTCAAGATTGCTGGCGGAGTTGACTTGTCGTCCTCCGCTGCGACTTCGTCGTCTCGCTTAGTCAAACGGAAGGCAGTAGCCCCCGAGTTCACCTCCAAGATCACGAAGGCATTCTTGGACTCATTGTTCGCCGTGCTCGACGGCCTCGTGCATTTGGCATCCGATGAGTCGTCGTCCAGTCCAATGCTACCAGCTACTGTCTCCGACGTCGCCGGAGCGACGAAAACCAACCCTTTGGAGCTAGTCAACATACAGGACACGGTATGAATGTTTGAGCGCTCTGTACTCGACCCCGCGGAGCTCATGCTGCCGATGCTCTCAGGACAACAGGTTACTACTGGTGGTCTCTAATATCGATCACCTCAAGCGCGTCTTGATACCAAATCTAGCCGGCGAGCTAGGGAACAGCCTGGGCGTGTCCATGGAGGAGGACAACCATGTAAGGACACCAGAATGGTTTAGTCATTGCGATTGGCGTGCAACTAAATTGGCCGTCACAGACGCTTATGACAATCGTGCAGGAACTCGACAACACATTGTTCCAGAGTTACGTCAAACCAAAGTCCGCTGCCCTGATGGGCATGGTACGGAACGGGGTACTGGACCCCCAGATGGATTGGTACGAAACCCCACAACCCCGAGGTCGGTGTCAGTGCCACTATCAGAGACGGTCGACTCAATCTGAAGATATTCCATATTCAGAGATCCGCCCGTACATATTTGAGATCCTGATGTTCCTTGTCGGTGTGCACGCCCAAGTTAGCGCGGCGGCAGCCCCGTTGCTGGAACGCACCCTGAACGCGCTTGTAGAAGACGTGGCCGAGGAGGCGCTCCGCTGTTTCCGCCAGGTCAAGCGCTTCGGAATGGGTGGCATGCTCAGGGTGCGTAGAATCCCGCCCAAGTCACCTTTTCCCTGCGTGCCGCCACAGAAACTCGTGCTCCTCTCACACGCGTGACTCATCCCATTCACAGGCCACGCTTGAGATTGAGTTCCTTCACCAGACGCTCTCGCGTTACGTGACTCCCTCTGCGGATCAGACGCTTTCGGATTTATACACGAAGATCTCGCAGGCATACGCACGCCGACCCGGAGACGAGAACTTGCAGGCGAACCTCGATGGAGTGAAGAAGACTCTGGCAGATACGCGCCGCGCTACCGGAATTGAGTTCTTATGCTTTAGGCAGGCGAAGGATAAAGCTAAAAAGGAGGGCACTTCAGGCGGGTCGAGGAGCAGGGAGAAGAGACGGGAGAAGCAGCCAGAAACAGGGTCCGGCGGTTAACCACCCGAGTAGGCCTTGCTTTGCTGACTTCGTGGGCTTTCTCCGGAGTGCCTCGGTGCCTGCTTTGCGCCCAAGGAACCAAATGTACAGCTTGTCGGTTCTAACGTGCCGTGAACGCTAAGGAACATTACGATACCTCGGATGGATGTACGTCCACTGTAATAATACACTGCGACGTGGTATCGAGCTTCCGTGTCCTGGAGATCATGCTAGTCCGTGGGATTATGCGAAAAGGTCGACGATTATCGTTATAATACCGAGGACTGTATGAATGTGAGAGTACATTCGGCTACTAGTGACTTTGGTAAGAGCATACCTATCTCTACCCCAATCAGAGCGATGACAATCTGTTCTAGACGTTCTGCATGCCGGCTCGACACGGTCTCTTTGAGAAGCTGGAGCATATCTTGTAGGACCTGGGAGCCCATAGACAATGTGTCAGACTACTCGCGGGGGATGTACGGCATACTGCTGTGCTCACCTCCACACGGGTGTTAAGCAGGTCAATACGCTGCGGAATTTCCAAGTAATCACGCGCCGCGTCGTAGAGCGGCTGCAAATCAGGATACGTCTATCATGTAACGAGAATAGCGCGTGATATTATAACAACGTCTTTGACGGGTGGAAAGGGAGCGCACCCAGAAGACTTCCTGTATGCAAACGAATGACCATTGGACACGAGCACACTGTATGGAGACTAACTCACCGGTGAGTCAAGCACTGATCCGACTGAATTGATATTTGTCCTCAACAGGAACAGCTCCCCAATCTTTCTCATGATATCTGTACACGTAGAACAGCTGAGAATTCAGTTACAAGCCTAGACAACGTACCTTTGTGCGGCATTCCGATCTTCCCTGTCTCGCTTATAAGCTCAGGAATATCTTTGGTCTCTTCGATCGTTGAGGAAATGAGTTCTTCGAACTACAATGAAAATACCGCGCATGAGAGCATCAGAGTCATCGAAGAATGCGACGTGTAAGCAAGTTTCCCCCCACTGCTACATCGCCCGACAGCAAACTCACCAAAGATATCTTGACCGATTGCGACAGAGCGTGCGACAGTGAGAGTTTTGTCCTAAGTACAGGAATCAGCAAGCAAGCTGGTTCGAAGCCGAAAGGGTTTACATGTAACCGGATCCAACTCGCAAAGTGATCACATCATTGTAGATCCTGGTCAATTAAGTTTGTCGTGAGCTCAGGGTCTGCCAGCGAGAATGGACGGAATATTCTACCGGCTATAATTCGCATAATAGTAGTTGAGATCCTCCATCTCCACGTCCTGCGGGGCTAGTTGCGAAATGAAATTCAGGTATCAGTCCGTATTAGCATGTGGCATACCTAGTTTATCCACTTCAAATCGCTTGCTATAAGATGGTCAACTAACGGTCTCACTCCTGAGATTTCGAACGAACTCACATGGACGAGAGAAACCGTTTTTCTTGAGCCTCAGTCATGCCCCATAATACTACTGTTCCATACTTGAACATGAATATTTCTGCCTCCCTGGGAGTCTCAGGGACCAGGAATTTGTGCTTCCTACGACGTTTCGTAACATCTTGTTCGCCATCTGTATGCGCGTGTCCATCCCCGGGTGCTAGTTCCGGTACGCCGAGCAAGTCGCCGGTCTCGGATAAACTGGGCTGGAAGTGGACTTGCCGCTGCGAGCCTGAGGATACATCGGCATGTTCATCGTAAGCATACGGTGTGTAGATAACCTCGTCGATCGTTCGCGGATTTGTATGATATGAAGAACGTCTCGCATTGAAGAACTTCATCAATTCGGGGAACCGGTAGGAACTGCCGCGGTTACTTAGACTACCAGCGCGCCGTTCATGGAAGTAGTACGCACCCAGCAGTGGCATATGCGGTGACGCGCGGTAAGGATTTCGCCTTGCGTTTCGTCAAGCGTAGAGCATCTCGCCGCGCAGTGCCTGCCGGTATGAGGTCGATTTGATTATAGACCTAGCCCAACAAGCACGTAACGGGCGAGACACTTGTGTTCATGCATCTAAGGTCATAAATGACTGGTTCATACCTCTGCATCCTCTGGCTCCTCCTCGTCATCACCGTCCTCATCGCTCTCTGCTTCCTCCTCACTTTCCTCTACCGTCGCACCATCCTTCGGAGGGGCGGGAATGTCAACCTTCTTCGCTGGCAACACTGGTTCTGGCTGGTCTGGCAACACCTTCAACTTGCCAGCGATCTTTGTCGAGCGGTTGGCACCGCGAGCCTTAGCCTCCGGCAAGCCTTGCGCAACGAGTTTCTGGCTTGATTGGCCCGTAGACATGACTAGCACGGATCAGCGAGAGACAGTAGCTGGAACGGGGTTCCGGGGAGCATGCAACGTCCAAATTGTCAATGAGGTCAATACTGATCGTAATGTCGAGCTAGACCATAAATGGAAGTCAATATGTGATGTGTTCAATTGGTTCATCTCGCACCCGTATTACGTAATTATACGTGCGCCCGAAGGCCGCCAGTGCTCGTCGCGTTTTGCGATGTGCGCGTGCCGAGCCTTCCGCACAACTCTTGCTCCCCCCCCTTCCGCGTCCTCAAGTCAAAAGAATAATTGCCCCCGCCATTTGCCGAAGTAACGAGCAGCAAGACTCGTATGTCGGGCGTGACTTCTGAAGATGGCGGTTTACCAGGATCTCCCGACGAGCAACAATACCTCTAGTATGTCTACGTGTCAAGATTGTCACGCCAAGCATGGATGGCTTAACATCCGATAGCACGGTTCTCAACCTCCCAAAGACTGCCTCTGATCAAGAAGTAAGGGAGCGGTACCTCCAGCGTTCCATGCTGTTCCATCCAGACAAGCACCAAGATGAGAATACTAAAGAAACGGCAACTAAGCGATTCCTGGAAGTCCAAAAGGCGTATGAAGGTGCGGAATCCAGCAATTTGCTTCGAGGCTGTACGCTGACGTGGCTTAGTGCTCTCCGACCCCGTTAGCCGGTGATTGCCTGCGTTCGTCTTCGTCCAGTGTAGACCCACTCACATCGTGCCAGACGAGCCTATGATCTATTAGGTTTGCGAATACTGTCGGTTTGTGCGCTCATCTATTAATTATCGGTCAGCTCAGGTCCCCAGGGTCTCCGAGTCATCCGTAGGTCAGACTTTGTGGACATACCGGAGGCTGAGGTGAGTGCCTCGAAAAGACTGTACTTCTCGGTCTCATGTCTCAACAGCTCGACAAGATTCTACTGGAAAAAAGCCACGAACTGCGAAATGAACGTCCTGACGAAATCACAATCAAGTCCGAAAGTCGCATACTGGCTGGAATTGACGCTAGTTCATTATTCGATGATGACGTCGGCTACTATTCGGACCAAGCTCCTGGCAGAGCACAACGTCTGAGGAATAGGTTTGAAGATATCAGACAAACTGGCCTGAGCTTTAGACACAAGATCCAGGTTGGCACATTACTTCTTGACAACTCGCTCGCTAATTTATGGGGAGCAGCGGCGACTGAACGATAAAACGACTCTCGTCCTGTCCGATCGAATGAGCGTACGTCCTGCCAGTGCCCGACAGGGTCCCTTTCGCATCGGGTTGTTAGGCACGGTGTCCCACCAATTCTCACCCCGTCTCAATTTTGAGGTACGGCGTCTGAATTACGTGTCATCCGCTCGCTTTCAATTCCGTTCATGCGTATGGAAAGGCCACAGTCAGCTTTCTGGAGGCATCTCTTCTGTCGACCAAAACAACTTTCCAAGACGACGACTATACAGTTACCTGTCAGGTCCACCCTTCGCGTGCGTTGCGTTGGGTCTCTTCTGGCTTCGTTTCACAGCCGGGACCCGTTACTCTTGCGTACTCCCGCCGCCTTTCGAGTCAATCGCCTATGGAAGGGACGGTTATGTTCCAAACGACATCTGTGGGGCCTGCTGTCGCGATTGTCCTATCCTCAGCCCATCTATTTGACCACACACCCGAGGCCGGCGTACCGCCAGCCTTTCTCGGAGGGGGACCACTTGTGCGCCCACCCTCCAAGTCTGGTCTAGCTATGGGCAGTACCTATTGGGAAGTGCAGTTCTCACTCGCGAGCCTTCTGAGCGGCTTCAATGTCGAATGGGGGGTGGTTCTGGCAGAAATCGGTTTACGGCTCAAAACTGGTCTTCAGCTGGGGCTGTCAGGACTCAACTGGACATTTGGTGGCGAGTGGCGTAGGGGAGATAGTGCCATTGGTTCTAGCGTCGCTTGTAACATTGAGGGTGTCATCTTCAGACTCGAGTAAGTTTGCAGGACATATGCCTTGGCGGGAAACGAGGGTCATCTAACCTTTTCAGTATTGCTTATTTGGGGCAGGCTCTCAACCTCCCGATAGTACTATCGCACGATCGAGAGCCAGGCCTGGCGCTGTGGACCACGGCAGTACCCTCGGCGGCACTTGCTCTGACGTACATTTTCGTCCTGCGGCCACGCCATCGAAGAGAACGGCTTCGGTGGGTTTCATGGACGTCGAGAGTAGTCGTGTGTACTGACCGTCTATGTCTCGCTGCTCAGATTCTTCCGGGACGCGCGCCGTGCCTTACACGAGGAGAAAGCAGAGCTCCAGCGTGAGACGAAAGAGACCGTTCGCCTACTCCAGGACATCGCGAAAAGGCACATGGACGCCGAGAGTGCATGCGACGGTGCGAGTTTTGATCCTGGCAGCAGCACGAATTCTGATATGGAGACGGTCTACGCCAGGTCTCGTCATCCTCGAAGCATTCTATGGTCCACTGGACCGTGACGAAGCTGCTGAGGGCCTGGATCTGGACGTCACCGTAGCCTTGCAGGCATTGGTGCACAGAAGTCAGCTGTACATCCCCGGCAGGCGTAGCAAGGTTAGCTCTTATTCACTCCGGATTGCCAATTATCAGGGCATTTGGAGATCGAGCCTATGGCCAGGGTAGCAGAAGGCAGCTCCGCCTCCCGTCTGGTTATGACCTTCGGATCCTTGACACAAAGGCGCTCGGAGGTGTCGGCGGCTCTTTAGCCGTTTAGGCACCGCCGCGCTGACAATGAATCTCCAAGCTTCTGTGACAGGGCCACCTAATCTTGGTAAACTGGGACCTGATGTCTATCACGCAACCTTTGTCCATCTTCCATGGACGCCGTGGCGTCGAGTGACAGCATACCCAGGTCCTGCTGCGCTCACATCTCAACATGCACGTCCCTCGGCAAGTCCCAGAGACAATGCACGGCTTTCCGGGTGATGCCCTCCATGATTTCTCTCGCCTAATAGTGTCCCGTTAAGGATCATACTGGCCAATGAAGCACGTTTCGATGCTCATCATGCCTATCAAGACGCACGCGGAAGCGTGTCACTTCCGTGCGTGTGACCCTGGCGTCCGCTGGTGCACAGCGATGGTTATGCGGCTATGCTATGCTTCTGCTAACGGTTGTTGCTATCAAAATGCGTTCTGTTGTTTGATAGGCCATGACTAACGTCTTCGGTGATGTCTAGGCTGGGCTACAAGGATTCTATGACCCTGTGCCCGGAGTAGCGAAAGTACTCCGCATTCGATATACGTTCCGGGGGTCCGTACATTATGCAGAGATATCGGACTGGATGCCAGTGGTACTGCCTCTGGAAGGTACGTTGCTCCGCACATCCCATTCGCACGTCACTCCTGACCCGCGAGACTAACTGACACTTGAACCTTCGTCGGACGTCGGCCATATTTCGGCGCCCCATAGAACATCTCGTTGATTGACCACAACGTCGGATGCCCGCGACGGCTGCGTTCGCTGCAGTTTTCACCAGTGACAGCTGGACCTACGACTGACCCAGACAATAGCGGAGTTCTGCGTTGTCACCCACGACTGTGACTAATAATATACGCACTCCTACGACGCTAATACCTGTTTATATAGTGACTAATCGCAATATCTCCCCTTCTCTCCACTCCCGGGTACTTCCGCGGAATTCTATGGCAAGCAGTTCGAAGTGTGCGAGGGATGATGCCACTGCTCTCTACCTGCCGCCCTGAACGTCTGTCCCACGCGCAGCGACTCATCGGCAATACGATGGCCTTCAATCACTAGGCATCCGTCCGCTCCGCAATGATGTAGTCGAGCGTGTCTGACGACCCTGTCATAGTTGTCTTGAAGGCTTCCCCGCCAAATGCTCTGAATAGCATTGGATCCAGGCTCTGGCCTCAGAGTCGCCTTACGTGGTCATCGCCGTGGATTTAGGTTGCTGCCGCCGGTGCACACGACAACGTGCTGGGTACAAATGGCCCAATAGCCCCATTAGAAAAGGTGCCAGTACTGCTTCAGGGCTACCTCCTAGGTGGTTCCCGCGTCTGCGGTCGTTCTCGCGGACGCTCGCCCGGAGATCGTCTGTATTTGCTCTCGTATGTGCGCTTAGTTTTTTGCTGACAATTATGCCGATGTGACGCCTGAAGATTCTCTCACTCTTCTATCTGCTCTGGAGCCTGACTTCCACGAGCACCATGATGGGTACCAATATGGTGCTGAACAGGTAGAACGCCGTCCCCTGAGAACATCAGCATGCTCCCGGCGTACTAGAACAAGCCACCACCACGATCATGACCTCATACCCGTGTACGACAGTACCCTCGGGCCTCAACGCACCCACGTAAGTGATATTGACCGGTCTACACACAGTTTGATGGCTCACAGCGCAAAGGGCGAGCGAGCGCGTTGGGCGTGCGCTCTGATTTCGCAGATCGGGAAGAGCGCTGCCGTAATATCCCGCGTTCCCTTCTCACTACCGCGGCGGTTGAGGGCCATTAAGGCAAGCGCGGGCCATCCGCCGCGGGCTCTGCGATTGGGAAGGCCTATTGCGGGGAGTCTGATGCTGGTTGCAGCTCTACAAGTCTGCAGGCCAGTAAAGGAGGAGCCTGCTCTCACAATCATGACGGCCGTGCCATGCGACGCCACGCTTCGCGCGAGTGGCATCTCCGGTCTGAGCCTTCTGCGGAGTCTGGACAGCCGTCGCCCTGTTCATTTGGGGGAGCCCCGCTGCCAGGCTGGGTGCGCACCCTGGGTATTGTTATCGACGCGGAGTGCATGTGAGGGCTCGAGTCCTCGGTCGGTTGTCTTCTCCCGCGATGCTCGCCGGCTGTCGCAAACGCTTCATCTCTGAAGTGACAAACGTGGCGTTAGCATGCTGAAAATTGTACGTGATCTGTCATACGTGTCGCCGGTGTGATAGAGTTCATGGGTCTTTCTCTCACCACGCCCTCTGCCGGCTTCCGTTCTGGCGAGCCGCCCCACTTCATACGCTATCCTCAGACGCACAAGGTGTCCCGCGGGAGAGGTCCCGCAGGTCGTAGAAGTCCCGGGCGCGAGCAGTGGCGTCCTTCTGATAGCGTCTGGCCATGGGCTGCCTGGCTGATGGTTTCCCTATGCGTGCTAGCACCCATGATCTGCATTGGCGAGTGTCTTATTTGGTGAGCGCGCTGATTGCACAGAATGGCGGAGTTAGCGACTCGGGGCGGTTTGCTCGCCGCCCATGCCCCGCTGTGTATACAAAGTCCACGCTCAATCTTATCAAAACCCTATTGGCGTCGATTAGATTGAGTGCAGTGCCGCCAGCGCGCGCGGCCTGATTTGGTGACAATTCGCGGGAGCACTGCTGTAAACGATCGTGATGCGGTGTTCTTCGGCGGAGGACGGCAAGCCGACATCCATTCCGCTGGGCTGCTTTATCAATAGTCAATCTGCGACTGCGACTGCGACTGCTAAGAGGCGTGAGTCATATGCACCGGTGCTCGCCGCGGCGTGCGCGTGTGGTCTGGGCTCCTGGGCAGCGGCTATCAGACCGACATCACAGGGCGATGTGATTAGAGTTCCCGGTAGGGCGCGGAAATTCGCTCTGGAGAGCTCCGGAAAAGACGAAGGAAAAGGGGGAGAGCGGCAATCAGCCGGGGCACATTGGCTGGCATGGGCTGGCAATACTTATTATTGTATGGCACTCGTGCCTGCCAAATAGCCTCTGCGGGGCTTCGGTGTCTGGAACTCGGATGAAACTGCGGAACTAAGTGTTTGCGGGGGGTGCAATCTCAACAATTGCGGCTAGTGCAGTCGGCTTGGCCCCCGGAATGTTCTACGCGGCGTCTGCAGCCGAGGGGAGGCATTCCTGGCGGATGGGCCTCTCGGGACGTTGCGAGGGACTCGGAGGGGCCACAGGGCCACAGGGCCACCGTGACAGGGGGCGGGCCTGGCTTGCGCGTGACCCCGCCGTGCTCGCGACGTTGGGCAGACTGGTCACTGATCTGTTATGCACGATTTCACTCCCCGATCTTCCGGAGCGGCCCATTTGAATATGGTCCATGCGGCCCAACTCTATGCAAACTCAATCGCATCTTCTCAGATTCGGGGATCCCCTGCGCCTCCGTTTGCGCTCTGGACGCCAGCCACCCTCTGCTGCTTATTCCACTCCTCTGCGCTACATCGGCGCTACGAGCGCGTTGTATATATATATATATATATATATATATTCGCCCCCCTCCCTCCATCCCCCATTTCGACTTCCCCCGCACAGCCGCGCTTCGCGTACATACTTTCGCACACGCTATGATGCAGCAGCCCACTCTGCAGAACGTCCGCATCCGCTCCACGCGCGATGCATGCCAAATATTCTACGCCGTCGCAAGGCACGTCTTGCGCATGACCACTCATCGCCTCGATGCCGAGGAGCGCCGAGCGTAAGCTGTCCGCCCTCGTCAACGACATTGCAATTCACCGTGTGCAATGTTCAGAATAAAATCGGGCAATGTCTATGTCTGGGAGGAACGCTGCGCCAACGCAGAAGCCACTGGTATGGGCATGGAGCGATGGTCAGTGACACACCTCGCACTCCATTGGCCAGCTTGCTCAATCGGTGCACTGTGCAGGACCGACGGAATGGGCTGGGGCCCCAGCCGTGTCCGAGACGTGAGAGGTTTCGCACCCACCTTGTCATCGTCGTCGAACTCATAGTCACCTGCCAGGACTTTCTCTTCTATCACCAGCGCGAGAGCGGTCTCAACGAAGACTCTGGCAACCCGTCGGCTCGGTGGGCAAGCATGATAAAGTGGGTCGCCTCTTACCTCGTACATTCAGCTCAAAAGAGTCTAATGGACCTGTCTTCGACACCTGTTCCAGAGGCCGCGAACCTCGCAGTGGAAAATCGTCGTTCGCCCGCTCGGACGCCGAGCGCCTGATTAAGCAAACGTACAGCGTCCACGTCTCCTTGCCCGAGGATGTGCCACGGGGTGTCACCCGGAAGTGGCACCTTAGTAAGTACCATCCATGTTCATTCCACTGTTGGATGTGTCTCTTATGCCCGTCCTCCACGTACAGCCGCATACTTCAGCCAGACCACCCTGGACAGCCTGGGCACCATCGACGACATTCCGAACGTCGGGGATGTCCCCGCACCGGACGGCTGGTTTCGGAGTGCGCGCGCGAGCAAGGGCAAGCGGGCGGAGACAAGCTCGGGCGACGAGCTCGTCTCCACGCAGGACCCGTGGGGCCTCGGGTTCCAGCCCTCCCCCAGCCACGGGATGTCCCAGTTCCCGGTCGAGCCCGGCTTCGGCGCGCAAGCCATCCAGTTCGTCGGCCCCGCCTCCGTCGGCACCGTCCCGCACCCCGCGTACACCTACGGGCCCCGGCACGCGGCCAGCGCCGACTACCCGCCCGTCGCAGGCACGAGCGTGCAGGCCTACGGCGCGGCGCCGCCGCCAGCGCGCCCGCACCTGCCCACGCTGCAGGACACCGGGCTCAAGTCGTACCGGGACCCCTCCCCGCTCAACTTCACCTCGTCCACCTCCGCCTCGTCCTCGTCCGACTACGAGCCCTCGCCCCGCCCCGCCTTCGCCTCCCCCCTCACGCCGCCGCCCGCGAGCACGCGCACGCGCACCAAGGCCGCGGCAGTGCAGGCAGAGCGGCCGCCCGGCGGCGCGCGCGACCTCGTCCCGCTCGACGTGCTCCAGGCCGCCTCGCGCGTGCCGCGCGACCCGCTGGACGAGCAGTTCCTGCGGAAGCTGTCGGGCTCGCGCGGAGGCACCCCGGACGTGCCCCGCTCGCTCGCGGGGACCCCGCGCCTGCGAGCAGGGGCGCAGGTGTTCGACGGCGAAGACATCAAACCCCGCATACCGCTGCAAGCGGAGTGGTGAACGCCCCGCGTCCGTGCTGCTCGAGGACCCCAAAAATTTGCACCCTTGTATACGATAATGGAATGGCCAACGGACGCTGAGCAAATATCACTAGCTATATACCCTCGCATATGTACCAGTACTATACAGCACACATATTCCCCCCCCTGTACCTCGAGCTCGCTCTGATGTTGTAGTGCTTTCCTTTTCTGCGCAATCTGCAGGAGGCTCCGCTTTTCGCACAGCTGCATATATGCATGTGCACCCTGGGTTTCCTCGCGTCCCCTTGCCCTGGAGCCGCACACCACTACGTTCCGCACCTGCCTAATGTGAAGAAGAATAGCTGATCGAACGCCAGCTGGGTCGGTCCGGGCGACGCATGCGGTTGGGAGTGCGTTGTGCGACCAGTGCTCGGATGCTGGACGCGTTCTCCGTGCGTATACGTACACCCCCTGGGTGTTGCCGTGATCTGAGTGGGCCCTCCCTTCCGCTCCGCGGTAACTTCAGGACATGCTGTTGCTTCTATGGATGATGCCACCCGGCTTGCTGTGCACAGGTCCACCGCGAATATGAGGGGCAACAAATGGCGGCGCTATGTGCGCTGTCAAACGAACGCGGGGCAACTTAAGTCAGTGAGGCGTGTTACAGTTCAGTTTCAGCATTCACCACCAGTTCGTCGTGCTTGTATCATAGAAGGAGCTCAGTGATACCACACAGCCCGCACCGCAAGAGCACAACTCACTATGGTGATCGCTGTGCAACTCGAAGTGGCATAGCGGTCTTGCATAGTTCCATGGGTCCCTTCATCACTATGCGGCCGTACGATTCGCAGCGCCTGCGATGGACTATGCCACCTTGCCGAGTTTCCGTGGAACAGGGTCGCGTTCCTGGTGGATGAGTGCTCGGAAGATGACGTCCGCCGTCCGCCGGAGGCGTACGAGCAACTGTATCTCATCACGTCCTATTGGTCAGCATCAGCATCGCGCATAGCATACGCGGGTCGCGGGCTGAAATGCAAGCTGCATGGCAGACAAGGTTTCCGCCCGTCCGCTGTTGGGATCTTCTCCGCGATCCAGATTGCCCCGGCGGCTCTGCCAGCGCATCGGGTAACTCTACCGGACATTGCCTGGGCCGTGCTTCTTCGCGATCATCCGAGTTCGTCTGCTCGATGTCAGGATCGCACATGCGGTACCCGCCCAGATGTCTGTTGGCGAGTGCACCTGGTAGGGAGCCCTCTTCTCCCTGCGCACGGCCGTGTCACATCAGTACGTGATGTGAGGACTGCGAACATTGCTTACCGTCAGCGCATGATGACGGGGGGAAGCACCGCTCTGGTGGGCCTGTCTTACCGCGAGGAGTCACAAGACACCAAAGGGGGACTGAACTCCGCGTGCATCCGTTCTAGGCCTCATGCCCTCATGCTGGAGGATGGGATTGTTCGGCACGACGTACTGGGCGCTGGACACCCACTGTCCATTGTACGATTCTGGCGAGGAACAATGGAACAGAGAACAAGGAGAGCCCACCTACGCCACGTCAACGTGTGCCCGTCCAATCGCCTTGGTGGATTGCACGACGCGGTGGAGGCGCCAGCACGCTGGGCGCCCGTCTGCCAGAGAATCGCGGGCCAGCGGAAACTTCGACGTTACAGGTAGCGCCCGCTGAGTGACTGGTTCAGTGGGGCGGAAGCTGAGATTAGCGGCTGTGGGTCGTAAAGGTCCCTGCTGTCCTGGCGGTTGGCCACTCACGCATCCGCGGTGTTCAGCGTCACGCACAGCACGTCCGAGGAGCAAGCTGATAGTTGGAACTTACTGGGCCGGGACAAATTAACTAGACACGACATAAGAATCGCAGTATGAGATTGACGGAAACAGGGTACAGAAACGATGCCCCAGGGCCGATAATCGTGTCGCTGTTGGGCGCGCGTCTCCGGTCTCAGAAATCACTAGCTGAGAGGCGGAGTAGTTGGGTCCCAAGCTGGGGTCAGTACATACGGGGAATCCCAAACGAGCAACAGCACATCTGTTTGAGCGGATCATATCAGACGACTAACATCCGCAGGACTTGGACCATGCACAATGTAGAGCATCCACAAAAGGACTCGTACATGCTTGTCACTGCTTGGCATAACATGTCGCTTGCTCGTTCGTCAGCGGGACAGGTCCATCAGACGTACTGGGTATCAGATGACGTCCTCCCATAGCTTGCGAGTCTGATTCCAGACCTTGAGGACGCCCGTGCCAATGCTTATTCATGGAGGGATCAGCTCTGGGATCCTCGCCGACCGTTTGAGCTGAAACACACTCACTTAGCATTCATAACGTCGTCCAAGGTAATCCACATTGCTTGTATGGGCGTCCCCACAGGGGGGAGTTCTGGCTGCCTTGCTTTGGACGGGGCGTTCCGTGCTTTCGTCGGCTTTTTGCCGCCCACGTCGATAGTGCGCTTAGTCCTAGTAGGGCCGCCGGCCGGGTAAGGGCGCAACGATGCCAGGCACGGTGGGTCAGCGCCGCCGCCTTCCAAAACGACCCACTGTATTCGGTACGTCTTCTTGATGTGGGAGAAAATGTGGATGACATCGCCGGCAGGTGCAATCTTCACGATCCGCAGTGTGCTCGAGTCTTCTGAACCGGAAGGTGCCTTTTTTGTCTGATGCGCCGAGGTTCTTGCGGCGTATTGCGGGGGTGGGACGGTGAGGATGCCAGACAAAAGCATGTGCGGTATCTCGATCAATTCTGCGGAAGTCGTGGTCACAGGTACATTGGGTGCGGTGGGAAACTCGTGCAGACCGGCCAGGAGACCTATGCATAGGAGGCCGGTGGGCATCAGCACGGCCCACGTAACAGATAGTCGTTCGAGATGAAGAGACCAGAAGTGAATGCGGCTGACTCACCGCCTTCTGGACGCCGAACTAGCAAGAACCACCGCTCGCCATCGGCGTGGCGACGCCACTCGATAACGTTCACGATGTCCAGTTCTTCTCGGACCTTCTTCTTGACCACTTTCATAGGGTAACTCGTCACCGGGCTGCCAGCCGGCAGAGGCTCGCATAGTGCACAGAGCTCTTCGATGTCCCCCACCTGGCCCCCACTGTCCGATGCCTCAGTCCCGGGCGCCTGAGGAGCAATCCGATACTTTATTCCTCATGCGCATCATGCATCCTATCCGCCTTACCTTCGTGTCCGAAGCGCTCTGCATTCTGTACGCGTGGCACCATGGCTGCACGGGGCAAGCGCTACATTGCGGATCGCGGACCTTGCAAACGGTGGCCCCCAGTTCAATCAACGCCTGGTTAAGGTCTCCCGGGGATGTGCAGCCGTCGACTAGGTCTGTCGCACCACCCCACAGAACATCAAGGGTCTGTTTCCCCTTGGGAGGCGCATGAAGTGCCAACAGACGACTGAGAAGCCTGTGCACGTTCCCGTCTAACTAGAAGTGGTGGGGCATGGCGTGTGGATGTGCCAGCGGAGTTGTCATCTGAATAAGCATCAAGCTTGGAACGAATCTCACTCACGACAGGGACAGATTGATTATACGCAATCGAGCATATAGCACCAGCACTATACCTGCCAATACCGGGTATGTGCGTCTCCATGTCTTTCGCATTGTCGGGTAGGCGGCCATTGAATTGTTCTACGGCCTTCCTAGCACCACTCAGCAGGCGAGCAGCTCGCGAGTAGTAGCCTAAGCCTTTCCAAAGACTATTCACGGTCTCAATGTCGGAAGCAGCCTGGTATTCAATGATAAATGCATCCGGTCATCAAAGTTGTGGTTCGAGGACGTACCAGTTTTCTGATAGTTGGAAACCTAATCCAGCGTGACAGTTTGCGTCAGACCACAATGACCCTGCACGGCAATTCACGTACTTGGTCATCCATTTGTTGTAGTAGGGTATCACTGTGCTGACTTGGGTTTGCTGTAGCATGACTTCTGATATCCACACCTGAACGATAGTAATAAATCGGGCGTGAGCCTACCCACCACACAGTTCACAGGAAGACCACCGACCTCGTAAGCTCTTTGCGCACGTTCTTCTACGGTCAAGTCTGGGCTATATGGCTTGCGCCAAGGCATGCCGCGGGACTCATGCACCTGCTCGTACCATTGAAGCAATGCTACTCGGATAGGTTCAGGTTCGGCCACGACATGCATAGCTGCCCCGTGCGACTGCCCTGCAGCAGCAGCTAATGTCTCTACATCTTCTGCACCTTCATCCAGCCCTTTAGCGTCTAGTTTTGCACGTTTTGACTTGGACTTCTTGATACTTTCGGCGCGTTTTGTCCGCGAAGTCGCCGTTCGTTGTCGGCCTGCAGATGCCTCGAAAGGCTGTGGTTCGTATTCATCGCTGCTACCTGCACTATAATCGCTGTCGGACGTTGCCACGCGCTTTCTTGCCATCTTGTTCAAGGCTGCGGTTCCGTCAGGCCCTCGTTGTCCTATGCAGTAGTCGCGTTCGCGGTAGTGGCTGATGTTCAAAGTCAAACGCTGACCGCGTTTATCGTGCCACCCTGCGCGCCTGACGAACCGCAATCGTAGCGCGCGGCCAATGCCTCGAGATTAACTTAACTCGATGTTTCAGTAGGAGTGCCCTCGATATTCCAGACATCGCTGAAAGAATTACCAGCTGAAGCTGTGCATAGGCTCTGAACTACGGCAGTTTGGAGATGGATGAGACAGACACCTCATCAACTGGCCATCAAGCCGGAGGCGGTGGTGCGCTAGGAGAGGCATGTAAGTTCCCACGGCTCTGACACGTCGCCCCGCGTCTTGCTCGCCTGCCATCCCGTCTTTTCCAACTTGCACCCATCTCGCCATGTCTGCTCGCATTTCTCTTGCCCGTCCGGCGCAGGCCACCGGTGGCTACGCCCCTGATCCCCATGGCTTTGGCAACTCACGACCCTCGAACGGCTACAGAGCCGCAAATCCCGACGACCCAGTGGAGAAGCTACGCGCGTTTGCCCATACGGTGGAGGAGAACATCGACATCTATGCGCAGCCTTTGAAGCCCCATCTGCCTGCAATAGGCCGCTTCTTGATTGTCATCACATTCTTGGAGGACTCATTGCGGATCCTATCACAATGGGGCGACCAACTCTGGTACTTACAGAAGTGCGTGTTTAAGCGCGGTATGTGGATGCGCTGTGAGGCTAATATGTGTATCTGTCCTCCAGACATCGTCATTTCATCTGGGGCTTCTCACACCTTTTCCTGTTGATCAACGTCGTCGTAAGTGGACGTGACAGCTCCAGCTTAATGTAGTGCAGACACGTCGAAACCTTGTCAGACGATGCTCATCGGTTCGGGCGCTATTATTGTCAAGAAGCACTCCGAGTATGCTGTCGGCGGTCTGCTCGGGGTCGTAGTCATGCAGGCGTTCGGTTACGGGCTCATTTTTGACCTTAACTTCTTCCTCCGCAACCTGAGCGTGATTGGTGGTCTGCTCATGGTGTTCACCGACTCGATGTACACGCGCAAGAAGATCTTCGCTGGTCTGCCTAGTATGAGTGAGACTGACCGCAAGAAATAGTACGTGTCCTCCGCTCTACTCTGGTATCGAGACGTCCAAGGCTCACAGTCGATTAGCTTCCTGCTCGCTGCCCGAGTACTACTAATATTCCTCTTCCTCGGCTTTATCATCCGGGGACAGTGGAGCATCGGTCGCGCTATCGTATCCCTCGTTGGCTTGGCAGCATGCAGCATGGTCGCAGTCGGGTTCAAGGCCAAATGGTCGGCGGCTTTCCTCGTGATTATCCTGTCGATCTTCAACGTCTTCATCAACGCCTGGTGGAGTGTTCACTCTGCTCACCCACAGAGGGACTTCTTGAAGTAGGTCTAGTTCGCCGCGATTACAATGAATCGTTACTAACGGATCCCCATTCAGATACGACTTCTTCCAAACGCTATGTTCGTGTTGCCTTTTTACATGTTTTTGAAATATGTGTTAACCAGTATTTCACACTAGCAATCGTCGGCGGTCTGATCCTGTTGGTCAACATGGGCCCTGGTATGTAATCGTATGGTTTGGCATCTACTTCTGCTTGAACCTCCCATAGGTGGTTTGTCCGTCGACGAGAAGAAAAAGACGTACTAAGGTATGCCAGTCTGGCATGCTGAAGTACGCGCATGACGGCAGAAGGCGACCTCGTCCCCCCGTAAGATGCAGGTCGGCAAAACTGGCGCGCGGATGATATTAATGGATCGGAGAGGTCTTACGGTGTACATGCAACGACCGAAAACTTCGCTTTACGGATTTTCTTACTTTTTACTATTAATTTATGCGATGATGAGATGGGAGCTGTTCTCAAACTGCGTGCTTAGGCTCCTGTATAGCCTCTAGTAAGATCCTGGTGGCGCAGCGCAATATTTGTGCCAGCAAACTCGCTGAGACGTGACGGTTCTTGACTAGTACTTGCCGCCAGGAAATATTATCCTAGCCCTAACTATTAGTGACACGCATATCTTGTGTCTGACAGTGTTCTTCAATGACGGCTTGGGTACCAAAGATCCTGTACATCAATGCAAATAAAGGGTAAATAAAGACCAATCAAAGTACTAAAAGCTCATGAGCTTTGTCCTGTCTTAAGCTTGAGCCTTCCGAGGCGTGTTGCGTATTAATTGCTGCTCGCAGCAACGATAGGAAAGTTAGAATTAACTCATACAGAGAAGGCTATCTATCGGATACGCGCAGATATGCATCATCGAAACCATCCATACCTGGAAAGGTTTGCGATATCCGCGGCCTCGAGCGAGTGAACGACGAGCGAACACGAGATACAGTAGAGCTATGAGAGGGGTGATGCCGGAGCACCGACACCATCGCAGATTGAGTATAGCAGATACGACGAGGAGGTACACAATGAGACAATACTCAATCATCGACTCCTGAAGGTATTTTTGCTTCCACTCCGCATACCCTTCCGCCGGTGCATCCTTCCCCGCCTTTCACTCTCGCTCAACTCGCGTCCAGGCTCTTCTCCACCTCGTTCCATACCAGCGCCGAACGTCTCCACGCCCTTCCTCCTTGCCTCCATCTTACCCTTCGCTCCACCCTTCCCCGTCGCACGGTGAGAACCATCCATGTCCTCATCGGAGTCATAGGTGCCTGAGGACTTTGGCATGAACGATATCTCCATGCCGCCGTCACCAGTGTGGTGTGCGCCGACGGTATCAGCTCGTGCCTTCCCCTTACCATTTCCAGCCGTGGAAGAGATAGAACGGCGTTGGCCAAAGCTGGCGTTTTTGTCTGTTGAACGACCCGCGCCGGGAGCTTGAGCATGTAGAGGCACGAGGTTGACTTTCGGTGTGCGCTGCCGCGGCTGTGAGCGCCACTGTGAACGAGCCGAATTTCGTGCGGCCATACGGGCACGAATGTCGTCTGTCCAAAGTGCTGAGGCGGCAATATCAGTATATTGCCAAGTCTGGAGCCGGGCAACGCACCTCCTGCTGCATCACTGTCTTCGCTCTCTTCACCTCCACTCTCGCTTTCTTTACTGTCGCTGAGCCCGTCTGACGAAGTCTTATCGCTTTCCTCCTCCTCTTCCTCCACCGCTGTCTTCGTCTTCCCGCCTTTGACTGCGGCGTCACGAGTCTGCCGATGAGCGACAGCTGATGGGTTCAGCAACGCGTATTCTCTTGTGCTCTCGTCCACCTCAAACTCGGGATTCTCGAAGAGCGCGGCGAAACGCGGGTCATTGAGGAGGCTCGGCCTCTCCTTAATCGCCTGGCCTTCCGCCTCGCTGTCCTCCTCGTCCATGTTCATCGCGTCTCCCTCAGAACCTGCCTCCGCAGCCTTCTTCGCCCGCTTCCTCTCATCCTTCTTCTTCGCCCTTTCCTCCTCCTTCCTGATCTTCGTCGCAAGCGCCTTATTCACCTTCACGCCCGCAAGCGCATTCTTCGGCGCACGGATCCTGCTCTCCGCGAGCTTGTCCATCTTCTCGCGCACCGCGCGCTCGCGGTGCTCCGCATACACATACGGGTTCGCGATGACGCGCGCAGCGTCGTAGAGCGCGAGCGACAGGAAGTAGCCGTGCATGTATGGCTTGAGCGTGGGCGTACCGATGAGGTGTTCGAGCCCGAGGCTCGCGAGCTCGTCACGCGTGATGAACTTGTAGTCCTTGTACGCCGTGCGCATCGTCTGGTCTTCCATCTCTTCAGTGAGGTTCTCGAGGAAGCTCGCCCAGCGCGGAGCGGGTCCAAGCTGCGGGATGAAGTAGGTCGTCATTTGGATCCCTTCATTGGCGAGGAGTAGGAGACCGCTGTTGGGCACATGATGCACGTCGTTGATGTCAGACGCGGGGGTTATGGAGGCAAAGTTGGTTTCAGGCTAATTGCTTAGTGGGTGAGCTCACCGGGGGTAGGGCAAGTAACAGATCAGACGCACCGAGTTCCTGTCCCAAATTTTGATGACCTTCTTGTCTGCACTCAGTACCAACCCATCACCCGCCACCCGATTGCCGCCTTCTATCCAGCTGACATTCTTGACAGGCAGGCCATACCCTTGATCCTTAATGGCCAATGGCCGAGCAGAACGGATATCGTAGAGTAGCGTATGTCCGGAGGAGGTGCCAATAGCATAAGAGAGACCATCCGGGCGAGAGGAGATGGCGGTCGCGGAGAGTGATTGGCCCGAACCATCGTCTACACCAGGAAGAGCGGGCAGGGCCGCACCCACAGGTAACAACCTTTCCTTGGGTAGCCGAAGGATGCCAACCCTTGCCCTTGAGCGCGGATCCCAGAACTCCACGGTGCCGTTCCCATCAACGCCGAAGCCAAAGAGTTGGTGTGCTGGATTTATGTCGATGATGTTAACGCCTGCAATTTCTTCCCCGCCTTCGCCTTGCAGGAATAGCGGGTTCATGAATCGCCCCTGGTCTAAGTTGAGACGAAAGATTTCTGGACCAGAAGCAGCGAACAAAGCATCACATGAAGGGAAGTGGTATGCGAGTGCTCGCCCGAACCGAGGTATGCGGGTGCGATAGTGGAAGCCGCCCTGTGTGTGTAGCTCTACCGAGCGATCATTTTGAAGGTGTATACTTTTCGTCCAGTCATCCGACAGCATCTACGCAGCCAATATGTACCCATAAGCACTGGTATTGAGAGTGCTCGCACCTAGGCGGACTTACTCACAACGAAATCGACGTTCTCCGCGTCTGTATGTCGCTCAAACTTGAGTGACAGTTGATCAAGGTCCCATACTCGTATCTGAGGCTTGTATGTCCCTGTCGCGATGGTATGGTGACCGTCCCTTGTCGTCTTCACTCGGTTACTCGCCTCGGGGAACTCGAAGTGCTGAATGAGCTCGATGGTGGACTCAACCTGCTCTCGAACAGCATTACGCTTCCCTTTTCCCTTCACTGCACGCTTGCGCGTGAGCCAGTCCGGAAGAGAGGAAGACGACCCAGAGGCTGAGCCATTGACTGTGTAAACTTTGACTGTTGTAGGATCTGCAAGAACGACCATGCTCGCTTGTTTCCAGATAATTAAGTGTGGCGTAAAGCAGCCGCTCAAGGATATGCAGGAAGACGTGAGAGATAGAAATGTCACAGCCAACCCAGGTAAAATCGAAGCAAGCGGAGCGAAACGGAAAGACAGTGGTGTACACACACAGGTCGTTGAAGCTTGAAGGGGAAGCATACAAAGCTACGCCGACTTCATGAAAATGGGCCGCGCATCAGGGTTTTCATGGATTTTATAAAATTACGTCACGTCATTTGAAGTACTTCCGATATGGTGTAGGGGTTAACATTATCGCCTCTCACGCGATAGCCCGGGGTTCGAGTCCCCGTGTCGGAACATTTTGGCCTTCTTACATACAGCCACAAGTGTGGTTGGCGCCGATTTTTTGGCCTGTCGAATTTGTGGTCCCTCCTTTCCTGTTAGAGTCACAGACTCTCGACCACGAACACTCACTACGGCAAGCTACAACCCAACTACAACCCATCTGTCGCGCTTATCGCTCATACTTCATGCTTGCTTCCGTATAATCTCGCTTGAAACTGTCATAACTCCGCTGACTACATCCTTATTTCCTCCTCACCGGTGAGCAACTAAATCTGCTTCTGGCACGATTTGCACACATTCAACATCCAGTTGACCAGACCTGCTCAGTGGAATGCATACTGAAGCAATGGACGACTTTGCAGAATGGCGTTCTATCCGGCCATGGCGTCCTACCTTGGCCCTGTCGATCCGTGAAATTACCTCTGTCTCCGTCACTTTCATCCTGTCCTCCCCGTACAGTTCCGATCCCATCAGTCCCCTCAGTATGTCTTCCGACGAAGACGGCGAATCGGGCTCGGAAGACGAATGCGAACATAACAGGACACAGATCATCTCTGATGTCCTCGCGAAGGGGTTGTCGGTGAAGGTGAACGGCATCCCCTGGCAAAGGGTACTCATCAAGGTTGACGAGGAGACGGACGAAGCTGTGATAATCCTTTTTGGGTTGATGCCAGGCAGGCAATACGACGTTGAGCTGGGTGTGGTGCTGGGGGAGAGGACACTACGCGGGCAGATTACTACAGGTAAGTTGTATTCACTCAAGCTTTATCGGAGGTGGCGGTGTGCCCGGCACGGTGTGTTGTGGGTCCACTAGGTTCGCAATAGTCTGCAAGTTGTTCCTGGAGTCTGGCAGACGATTCTACCCAATCGAAGCCGGGATACGTATTTCACTTGGCATTGGCGTCTTCTTCACGCGTTGCCTATCGCAATTGACGACTACTGCCAGCTCGGAGGGCTCGTGAGTTGTCGATCTGTAGCGTCCAGTCCCGCTGCTTATTAGACAAATCTTATATGAATTCGAACGCGAGCAGTTAATCGGCTATAGCCTGTTCGCGGGCTTCCCCTGGGCAACAGTTCCAGTCCTTCCTTCGTGCTTCCCGCTATGAAGGATGCACGAGACATGATATCTCTTAGGTTGACATGACTATGCATGTGTTATATGGTGTGACATGACCCGCCCACCGCCTTATCTGCCTCGTAGCGATAGAGCATTGCCCAAGTCGCACGTCTTTGCTCAACTGTCAACTGCTTGCTCATCGCTCCGCACACACAGATAGCGAACTGCACTCCGATTCCTCACGCCTGGATCATCTCACAGAGGAAGCCGTTCTTCTGAATACTTCCCTGTCATCTAGTGCCTCCTCCCAGGCACTATCCGCCTCTCCATCGCACACCTCTCCCTCATCGTCCCCATCCGCACCGGTGCCGATGCCCACTCCCGCCCCGCTCACTCTGGAAGCCCGTCGACAACAACTCTCACACGAGCTCGCCGCGCTCAATACGGAGCATGTGCAGCTCACAGCTGCCCTGAAGACAGCGCGCAAGGAGGCGCAGAAGGCAGACGCTGCCCTGCGCCAGGAGATCGATATACTAAAGCGCGCGGCAGAACGCGGCGCAGCGGGCGAGCAGCGGGCGAAACAGAAGGTGCTCGCACTGCGCGAGGCGCGAAAGCAGACGGAAGCAGCCGCGGAGGCGATCGAAGAGGCGAGGAAGGAGATCGAGGTTGCGTTGCCTGGGCTCGAGCAGCGCGCGCTTGAGGTAGAGGAGGCTCTAGGGACAGTGAGGCAGCGGGCGGCGGAGAAGAGGAGGGAGCGCGAAGAGGCAGAGGCAACGGAGAGGAGGAGGCGTGAGGAGTGGGTAGCGGAGATAGGTGCGCTCGGGAGGACATTAGAGAAGCTAGCCGTGAGGCGAGAGAAGCTGGAGGGCTCAGGCGAAGGTGAGGGAGGGACGATTGGCGAGCTGGAGGAGAAGCTCAGGAGGCTGGAAGAGGAGCGCGAGAGGATAGAACGGGATCCGTTTGGGTACGAAGGAGAGGCTGGAGGAAAGGATGGAGACGGTTTCCAGGAGAATGAAGACCCGATTGTCGAATCGGAAGGTCGTGCGACCAGTCGTTCTGACCATCAGAGCGTGTCTGGCGGCTCTTCGCAAGGTCACAATCACCCGAATCACCCGCACCACAACTCGAACCACGGCGCATTCGCGCATGCACATCATCACCATCCACACCAGCACTCGCGCAAGCGGCACTCACATCCGCACACCCAACACTCGCACCACACTTCGTTTGCACTCCCTCGATCTTCTGGTCGTGTAGATGCATCCCAGTCTCATTCGCAATCTCAGACCCTGCCTCCGATTCAGCGACCCCCGCACAGCGCACGACTGTCCCTCCCCAGTCATCGCGAGCTTAGCGCAGGGCCTGGTATCATTCATCTCCAAGCACCGGCGTCTATTTCGACGCAAGCGCCCAAATCTAATGGAAGCGCTCATGCAAACGGACATACCGGACGGGCACATTCCAACTCTGGCTCGGGTTCCGCGTCTGGCTCAGGGTCGTCTGCCGCGTCATCGCCAGCACCACCTGCGACTGCGTCCAACCTTTCTAGCCGCGCGCCGCCCTTCGAGCCGTCTGGCTTGGGACTGGGTGCAGCGCGCAGTACGCAGACGGCAGCAACGGTGAGCAGCAAATCTGAGCTCAACCCAGGCAGCAGTCCGTTTTCTCCTCGGTCGACCGCGGCTCAGGCAGCGACATCCGCACATACCAGACCTCGCGGCGGGTCCACGTAGCTAGGAGTTTTTATCAGTCCACTGCCGATTGTAGCGTCCTAGTAAGATTAATTTGTTGTACACGCGATGTATGTAATGTCGGATAACCGTAGTATGTGCTGTACTATGTACCTAAGTATACGACGAGGCGACGAACGACGTTCTAATTGCAAAAAGGACTGGAGGTATGAGTCACCCTGTAAGATAGAACCGACTTGTAAACTGACGTAACAACTGTCGCGGAATAGAACCTCGCTTTCGCGTGACAACAATTTTTAGTGTTTGATGACATTTCTTAACTGCCCGTTGCTATAGGGTTTTTGAGGTTTTGCCTTGAAGATACAACCAATAGAGTGCCACGAACCATCCCCCTGTAAGCTACCTACACGGAAGGAAAGGACTTACATGGTTGGAAGCTTGGGAGGCTGATGTTCTGTGGGGAATACTTATCTAGCATGATTTCCATTTCTGGATGCCACAGAGTGTAGGCGTATGTGGGTCCGCCTCAGCTTTCTATTTCAGGCTAGCCATGAGCAGGTGTGGGTCCGTGCCGGCGTTTGCGGGCGTGCGTCGATCTCCGTCGTTTCCCGTGGGCGAGGATTGTCATGATTGCTTCGAAGTGCAATCCGTTGCCGCGCTTGCGACAGCCGACGCACAGGGCCCAGGGATATATAGCCCGCTCGCCCCGCCTTCATGTCCCCATCATCTCCCAACTTCCGAGTCTGATAAGTCTCCGATTCTCATCACCACATAGCCTACCATGTCTGCCCGCAGCTCGACCTCCTCGACCTTCCTCATCCCCTCTGTCTTCAGCACCTGGAGCGCAGCCCAGGAGCGCGACCTCGAGGCGCAGTCCGTTCGGAGTCACGAACACGTCCCGCTCCCTACTCCTCCCGCAGCACTCACGCACACGATGCGGGCTCGCTCCTCTCTCGAGGACGCTACCAACCCTATCGATGACTTCTTCGGCGTTGCATCGCCGTCCTACATTCCACGCGGCACGCAAGACAGTCGTCACGACGCGGTGACCCTGCCCGTGCACCTCGACGACGCGCCGCCGCCTTACTCGTACTCGTCCGAGCCTCCTGCGTACACGAGGTACGTGGAGCACCCTACCCTCGCAATGTACCTGTTTAAGTTCGGTTTCTGTGAGTATATCTCGTCATGTCACATCTCACACGTTGCTTACAATGTCATTTTAGTATTCCCACTCTTCTGGATCGCCGGTGCCCTCATTCTCATCTCTCCGCTCCGTGCACCGGAGGAATGGGAGATCACCAAGACTGAGGCGGAGAGGGAGGAGCTCATGCAAGCGATGCGGCACACGGAAATGAAGTGGGCAAAGCGTTGTCTCATCGCCCTTTCCGTCCTCGCCCTTCTCATCGCCGCCATCGTTGTCATTGCGGTCCTCACCATGAAGTCGTGAAGCGCACCAGAATTCCAACCGCAATTACTGTGCTCATCTCATGCAAGCGATACGAGACAACTCCATCTCCGTCTGCCTACCCCTACGATGCTGCCAAAGGCATCGCCCACCCATTGTCGTCCGTCAGTTCGAGACTGACGCGTCACCAACACACCGTCAACCCCGCTCTTTCGACGCGCGCAAGCTCGCGGACCATGCCCAGGAGGCCCACAACGACACACTCCTGCAACCTCGATACCTCACACTCCCTGCTGACATACGGACCCTCTCGCGCCAGCTCGTGCGCATTCATACTATCCGCGCTCTTTGGTTAATCGTTATTCGTCTCCATTATGATGTACAGTTCTGTATCGATAGTCGCGGACGTTAGATACTTGTATCAATACAAACCAAATACATTCGTTCTCAGAAATTGTGCATAAGCAGACGTGGGAGGAGAAAGAGCAGGATGTCAGGAATCCGGGCAATAAGGAGCACACCTGGGTACTGATGCGCTTCAGCAGTATAATTCCTGCGTTCAATCTGGCATCGTTCGCTTGACAAGCACGGCCACGGAATAGGCTGTGTTGCTCAAAGTGATGCCGTAGAGAGGCTGCGTTTGCTTCAGCTCTATCTCTTCGATTTGATTGGACTTGGCCAGAGATATCGTTGAACAGATCCATAGCAGCCGCTGGAGGGCCGGGTAGTGGAAGTGTAGTGGATCGGCGGATGGAAAGGACAGGTTTCCGTCAATCTAGGTGACCACAAAATCGTAGAGCTGGACATGGCACGGATCCAACGTGATTAGGAGAGAAACTAGGGCGAGACATCAAGAGGACGAGCAACAGAGCTGTGTGATGGTTCGAGTTCAAGGGAGCCGGCGCCTCCAATGCGCGCCTGCTGGCCAAGGGCCACAGAACTTGACAGAAGTGCCACAGGCCGAAATCGCGCTCTGCAAAGTCAACTCATCACCAATACTGACTATCTTACGACTTGCTCATCGGATCCATTCTCTTCTCAGATCTAGGCCGTCTCCGCGCTGCAGACATGATGATGCAGACGGGTCTCATACCGAATGCACACAGCGACCTCATTACGGACGCGTCCTACGATTTCTATGGCCTTCGTCTCGCGACTTGTAGTCTCGACCAACGGTACTATCCGCTCGCCGCGCACGATCAATGATTCCAATTATTAACGCGTTAATCTACCCCCAGGATCAAGATATGGCGGCTAGACGAGACGAGCGGGACGTGGAGCGTCGAGGACGACTGGAAGGTACGCGTCTTCCCCTGTCCCAATCCGACGCGTCCGTGGCCGCATACCCATCCATCCACAGGCCCACGATGCCTCCATCGCGAAAGTGAGCTGGGCGCACCCCGAGTTCGGCACCGTGCTCGCCTCCGGGTCCTTCGACCGCACCGTCAAGATATGGGAGGAGGCCAACCCGGGCGACGGCGACGCGCCGCAGCTGAACGGCGGCGCGGGGCCGTCCTCGAGCGCGTCGCGGTGGGTCGAGCGCGCGCTGCTCGTCGACGCGAAGGGCACCGTGCGCTCCGTCGAGTTCGCGCCGCAGCACTTCGGGCTCAAACTGGTGCGTGAGTGCGGCCGCTGGTGTGTGTGGGCGCGGCACTGAGAAGGCTGGGGGCATCGCTAGGCGACGATATCGTCGGACAACCACCTGCGCGTGTACGAGTGCTTGGAGCAGCCCTCACTCGCGATGTGGCAGCTCTCGGAGGAGGTCGACGTGACGACCCTCCCGTCGGCGTCTGCACCGCGCTCGATCGCGCCTACAGTCACGCTCGCCACGCCGACGCAGCCATCTGCGACACTTGATGCGGCATCTGTATCGCTCGCAGCGCACGCCGCGCAGCAGCAGCAACAACAACAGCAACAAAGCCAACTACCCAGTAGGCCGGGACTTGGTTACAGGGAAGTGAGTCAGAATGTCCAGGCTCCTGTCCTTCCATCGTTAACGTGCTGCTAGGCGGATGGGGGATGGTGTATATCGTGGTGCAAAGACAGATACTGGGGAGAGGTCATCGCCGTCGCCAGCGGGATTAACGGCCTCGTCAAAGTACGCGTTGAGCCACCCCCTCACCGTGCACAGCAAAGGCAAGCTGACATCTACGCAGATCATCCAACTCTCAGCGGCCCGGAGGCCAACGACGGTTCTCACCCTCGACCCGACCCCCGCACCGCGCCCGCCAGGCGAGGGCGCCGCGCGGGGAACCACGGCGCCAGCCGACGGCGATGCGCCCCAGCCGTACGCGATCACGACCATCTCCTGGGCCCCCTCGTGCGGCCGCTCGTACCACCTCATCGCCACCGGCGGCCGCGACGGACACGTACGGATATGGCGCGCCCGGCCGCCCGCGCTGGAGGACGGCGGGGAGACGGACGGCACCGAGGGGGCCGACGCGCAGTGGTCGGCTGCCGTGGTGGCCGACTTCGACGACCATAAGTGCGTGCCTGCGCTTTTGGCTGCGACTTTCGGGTGGAGGTACTCATTCGCGCTGCGCTTGTGTGCAGGTCGGGTGTAGGACGTGTCGAGTGGAACGTCACAGGGTGCGTGTGATTTGCTTGGGAGCCATCCGGGGGCAAGCCAGGGGGGTGTGCTAATTGGCTGCGTGATTGTTGGTTTGTGCAGGACCGTGCTCTCTTCCGCGGGGAACGACGGGCGCGTGCGGCTCTGGAAGATGACTGCGGGGAACGTGTGGCGGCCCGCCGGGCACATCAGCGTCGAGCAGGCGGACGAACCAGGCGCAGACGTGAACATGGACGAGATCGCCTGAGACCACGGGCCACACTACCACCCGACCCGAGCCGTGTTGTTCAACATTTTGCTAATGAAAGGGGGGCCCACGCTGCAGCCTTCCGATCCCGAAGCTCGAGGAAGCGTACTTGTATATGCATGTTCTGTCCGAACCTGCGGCATTTTCTACGAGCCCGCGCTGTTCTCTTCGTCATGACTACGATACGCAGCGATAATCGCCCTCAGCGGATCAACCCGAAGATCAGCGGTAGGTTCCGCCGGCGATGTTTCTTTCCGCGAATGCAGTACGCGACTTGCGCACACTGCAGGTGTTCCGCAAGAGGCTCGGCGGAAGTATATCAGCGTGAGTGGGGCGCACGCGATTTCGATGGCTGGTCTCGAGAAGCCGGGTTCATCCGTCGCGCCCTCAGTTTGTACGTATAGCCCCGGTGCCTAACCTTTATCGTTTTCTGCTGCCGTATAACCGGTCATCTATCGTCGTACACCGGTTGCACATGCCTGGACGCATGGAACGCTAGCTGATGGGGATGGCGCTTTGCAGGCATGACGTCTGTACGGAATGACAGCGTGATAAATATGCTCGGCTTGTGGACTGTGCAGTTGAATCCTAGCCAGCCACAGTGGTCGTACATTGTCAGGAGAGTTGCGAGGGTTGCCTCGGCCGACAGCGTGGACGGTAGGCTGAGAATGGCGGCGCAGGGCTAGCGGGGCCGCGTGGCGGGCGAGCTGGTTCGATGTGATGAGAGAAGGGAGCGAGCAACGCTAATCCGAATCGGGTTGACGCACTCACTGGGTCTGATCTGAGATCTCGCCTGCAACGACGATTGTATGCTCGCTGCCAGTTTCGTCCGCGGGGGGCAACCCGCCCTTACATATGACGCGCGACCCGCCCCGTCCCCCATCTCATTTCCTCTCTGCAAGAGTCCCAGCTGGTCCGTAGCTCGCGCAGGCCCCGTCCTCCCCTCCCCGGGAGGCCCTCCCAATCACTGCGGCGAGCGAGCCGCCATGGCGTCGTTTGCTACCAACATCCGGAGTGAGTATGATTCACACCATTGTCCTTCGCGGGTTCTCTGGCTGACCGCGAGGGGCAGTCGTGGCTACGGTGTGCGAGTGTGCGGCGATCGTGACGACCACGCTTCGGCTGTACTACCGCGGGTCCAGAGGACACGTCGGCCTCGACGACGCGTGGGCAGCGTTCTCGCTCCTCGCCGCCTTCTTCCTGCTCGCGGGCGCGTGGATTCGGTCCGACACAAGCCTCCCGCTCGACAAGCGCGTCATGGGCTACTTCATGCTCAACTCCTGCTTCACCTGCGTGCTCTGGTCAGCGACCCCCCTCGCTCCCGTCTGTTTTGTGCGCACACGCTGACACGGTCGGCACCCGCAGGTCCGCGCGCATGAGCATCCTGTTCTCCATCATGCGGATCATCCCGCGGCTCATGAACCTGCGCCGGCACTCCTACTTCTGCGCGGCGCTGTTCCTCGCGATGTGGATCGCCGTGCTCGCGCAGAAGCTCTACATCTGCACGCACCACACCGCGTGGCAGGCCCAGAAGAACGTGCAGTGCGTCCTCGGCGAGGCCGTCGGCGCGGTCGAGCTCGCCAGTCAGTCGTCCGTCTTCCTTCGCGCCGCGCGCCGCCCGCGACGAGGCTGACCTTCCCCCCTCCCGCGTGCACACAGCCGACATCGTCGCGGACGCGATCCTCGTCGCGCTCCCCGTTCGCCTCCTCTGGGACATCGGCATATCCCCGCCCACGCGGAAGCTCCTCATGGCCATCTTCTCCGCGAGCATGATCACCACCGTCGTCAGCATCGTCCACACCGCGTTCGAGCTCGGCCCCGACCGCGACGCAGAGGCGATCGCCGCCCACGTCGAGGTGCGTTCCCCCTTCCCCCTCACTTCCCTCCCCTCCCTCCCAGTTCTCCCTCCTGAACGCGCACTCCCCCACAGGCCGCGGTCTCGCTGATCATCTGCAACCTCGCCGTGCTCGTCACCTGGCTCGTGCGCCTCCTCCGGCACGGCGAGGACCTCGAGTCGGGCGGGTGGGCCGACTCGTCGACGGGCGCGCCGCGCCGGCGCACGCAGGTCACCTCCCTCCGCTTCAGCGACAACCCGACGATCCTGCTCTCGGGCAGCGCGACCCGCCACAGCGGGCTCGACGACGACGTCGTCTCGCGCGCGGAGCGGCTCACCTCGTCCGCGAAGCGCAGGCGCGACTCGGACTCGTTCCCCGCTGCGCCGCCGCGCGGCGCGCCCGAGGTGTCCACCGTCACACTCGCGCCGGACACGAAAATGCAGGACGGCGACGTCGACCAGCGCTCGAGCGAGACGCACTAGCTGCGCGTCGCCCGCGATGAGCGCACCTCGTCAATATCCGACCCTGCTTACTTAACCACCGCATACGTAGTGTACGTATTACTCATTGTAACGACCAATACCAAGCTTGTAGCTGCTATTTCTTGGATCATAGGACGTTGCACGTTGACTGATCCATATCATGTCGCGTTGTTATCAAAGTGCTGTCCATCGTTGCTGCTCCCGAAAACAAAGTGTCCGTGGGTTTGGCGCCAGAGTCGCAAACGTTCGCTCCGCGGGCATGGATGAGACAACTGCCTCGACTGCGGCTGCAATTCGCGGGCCCGCTAAGTGGTTGCCATTACCAAGGGCCGCAGCAATTGCTTCACCCAAGTCCAATATGCTCCTCGAAATCCTCCTGTCGAGCGGTACCTCAGCCAGCACAAAGGTCGCGTCCGACTAAGGAAAGCAAGATGCGCGACGGGGACGGACAGCAAAAAGGTCCCCGCGCGAATTCCGGTCAATTGGATCCGCGGCCCGTGCTACTGTCAACCTAACGCAAACCAATGGACCCGCTGGGGTGGACTAATCCACGTGGACTGTACGGGAGCTGGACTCGCCAAACAGCGCCTAGATCATCAAGGTGGTAAGACGCCTTGTATACACCGACTCTTACATCGCTGTAACCTCCCTTACTGATGTCACTGTATATATCATACAAGTTTGCTTACTTACATTCGTGCGCGCTGCTTATTATAATAGCTCAAGCCCCCCGGTAACATGACTCTACTTTCTACCACTTGGATAATATATAGTACAACCCGAGAGTGGATTTCAATACCTGAGTCTCCATTTCCAGCCACTTCCTCATCACAGGCCTGCTCGTGCAATGTGGCACTCCATGCGCGTGCATCCCCAAATTAGGCAACCAGACCTAAATGGGTTAGCCACGGACCTCCGTATTGACCGCCTTACCTCATTGCTCCGGATGAGGAATATTTAATTCTCTACGGTACAAATAGCAGTTTTCAGTGAAAGTCCAACAGCCTATTCGACAGCTGTCAGTTGGTCGAGACAGTGCGACGCGGCGGTGGCGCATTATCTGTTGTGGGCGCTGTTTCCTAATCTAGTATTGATGCTGACGAAAAATACCTTGGAGAAGTTAGTGATGTTCTAGCTTGAGTCCGGCATATTAAGAAAGGCAAAATAGTCACAGTTAAATCAATCAGGATGGAATTAATGTGTTTGAAGCCTCATCGAGGCACTCCGACCTAATCGTAGTCTTTCGCTCTTATCGCCTTTGTTTATACATCACGTGATCCATGGAGTCTACTGGACTCCACGTAGACAGTCCACCCCAGTGGACGGCTTGTTCTCACCTAACGTCAAGCACATCGAGCCACACCGGCACCTCCCACAAACCACCGCCACCGCATTCCGTGAGGCGTCCGCGAAGACCCGATCGACTAGGCCGAGCAGACTGAAACAAATATCATGTAGACTATATGCGGCTTTCAGCTAGGCTTGACTGCAATCTTGAGCGCTCCGCGACTGTTCATCTTTGCCAACGCCCTCTCGTATTCCGCGATGGTGAACACGTCTGTCACCTTCGAGCCAGACCGCCGACGTCAATATGGCCAACGAAGGCGGTGTGTAATCAGGATGAGAAATGAGACGTACCATGCCCTTGACGCGGACCTTGCCGCTGTCGAGGTACTGCACCGCCCGAGGGAAACAATGCGTCTGCGCGAAGGACCCGATGATCTGGAGCAAGGCCGGATGAGCTGATCTAGTGAAGGGCAAACACGTGACACGATAGCGCACCTCGATTTCGTCGCCGAAAATCTTGGAGGGCGGCCAGTGCACGAGCGCGGCGTTGTCGTACACGCCGTATATCATCAGCTTGCCGCCGCGGCGGACGTAGTTGATCGCTTCGTTCGCGATCTTCTCCGACCCGGTGGCCTCGACCTGCGCGGCGCATCGCATGTCAGCTCCAGATACAGCCCTTCCCGGACCACAGCCCCGGGCCATGCACAACGGCTACGCACGACGATGTCAAATCCGTACGGATTGTCCTTCTTGAGCTGCTCCCACTGCGGGCCGGGGTCCTGCCTGTCGAGTTCGACGTATTCGTCTCCGGCCCCGAGCTGCTTCGCGATGTCGGTCTTGATCCCCTTGTTCGCCGCGATGACGACTTTGGTCGCGCCGTTGAGCTTGAGAAGCTGTGCGAGGACGAGGCCGGTCGGGCCCGCTCCGATAACCAGGGCGTCGACCCCGACCGCGGTCCCAAGCTTGTCCATGCCATGAACAGCGCATGCTGCGGGTTCTATCAGAGTGGCCTCTTCGTCGGTGAGGTTATGGATCTTGTAGACTTTGTGCGCGGAGCTGTGTGACAAAGTCGTATCTCTGATAATTTGATAGGGAGAACGCGCACCAGACGTACAAGGTGATATATTCGCTGAATCCTCCTGGCTGGGTTGCGCTGACGCCTTTTCCTTGGAAGTTCTCGCAGAGCAAGGACTGACCCCTCCGGCAATAGAAGCAGGAGCCGCACTAGCGCAAATTTCAGCAGGCATACATGGACCCAACCAATAATTCAACTCACAGTGACACCAGGATCCGCAACACACCGATCTCCTTTTGAGAAGCCCGTGACGCTCTGGCCTACTTCTGTTATTACGCCGACAACTTCGTGTCCTGGGATCAACTACGCAGCGAAGCGAAATGTTAGTTACTCCATGGCACATGCTTCGAGTAGGGCGTTACCGGAAAGGACGCGATAAATTCTCCTTCGTGTACATGGCCATCCGTTCCACAGATGCCTGAAAACAAATGTCAGAGGCACGCTTGTGCGCTTGACAGTGGAGACATTACCGCAGCACGTCACTGGTCGCTCGCATACTGATCAGAGAGAAACGAGTAGACGTGGGTACACGCGCGCACCTTTCAACAATACCTCGTCATCCCTGGGGCTAGGGATCGGTACGTCCGTGAGCTTGAAATTGCGCGGCTAGGAGGAGTAGGCAAAGCTGTCAACTTGAGAGCACGCTCGACACGAGCTGAGGCCACTCACCGATTCATATTGAACCGCTCTCATTGTGCCGGCCATTCCGCCTCAGTCTGTCGTCGTCGCACAATCGTCTGTGGCTCTGAGACGTATTCGCGTCAAGTATCGATGAGACTCTGCTCAGCAGGTACATATACCTTTAACGCCTCCGCTTCGTCGGGCCGCAGACCATCGCTGGTGCGAGGCCGCCGGTTCGGCGAAACTACGGGCGATGTCCTAAGGGGATGAAAAGTCTTCTGTTGAGTCGCATCTTTACAGTATCAGCGCGGCCACGTCTCGTGTCGATACTCGACTCACGGATAAGTACTATGTCTGGCCGGGCCCAAAGGTGCATACGCAAGAAGTACGTACGCGCGTCTTCTCTGTGGCCCTGATGGCTGTCCGAGAGAAAGAGGGGGATGTCAATGACACATTCAGTGGGCAGTAGATCCTCCTTGTACCTTCGAGCAATGACGATATGGCAATGAACGGAGAGAAGAGGCGTCGTGTTACGATGCCGTGGAACGGTGGTGAATGCACTCAAAATGATTTTTTAATCGAGGTGATGGAAGAAGGCAGACATGATGCCGAATGAGGCAGGTCTTGCATACCTTGGCAACTCAGCCATCATTGCTACTGCTGTGGTTGGGTACGATATGTGGATTAATTCATCACCTTACATACATGAGTGGGGGAGGACGTGGACAGGCAAGCAAGACGGCACAAAGTAGAAGAAATAGCGGACAAAATCACATAAGCTCTGAAGCTGTGGAACTGTGAAACAAACTGAAGGCCGACTCGCTTTCATCCCTTAAAACCCAACTGGGGATCCTCTCTTGCAATATGGTAGCAACTGCAGGCTTATTGCGGATATGCATAAGCAGCCAAACATGCTGGAAGAAAAAGAGGACAATTGACGCCACCATCCCCGAAACGATTGAGTGCGCCAAGGCCGATGGGGCTTTCTGCAGCACATCCAAGACAAAGACTGCAGGGAAGGCAATAACACCGGCAGTCATAATGCTCTGTTGTGCCGTCACCGCATGGAGCTCGACGATGCACAGAGTCGATAATACTCACATCATGTTTTATGTACTCCAGTGCCCCTATTAGAAAGAGAAACGTCATGGCGATGTCGTGCTGTGATACGCCCCGTCGACGCATATCATCTTCGAAGCCTCCACGTATCCTAGACGTGGTTCTTGGGAAAACACACAACTTGGATGCATTCATGCTAATCCTCTCCATGAAACCGACGCTCCTCCGGTCCCTCTGTAGAATCTGAGCCTGGAGAACTGTAGTCTTTGCATACACTTGCACAACGCACCGGCTAGGACATTGCCCGGCTTCGGGTGTGGCAACATAATGATCCCGACTCTTGGGCTTTCTAGACTACTGCCTGGTGCGAAGGTCCTCGTCCGCTTTCAGTACCTCCTCATACTGCTTCTTACGTACGAGCAGCAAAGCCGTGAGCCCTGCTGGGATGCACTTGCCGAGAGGGCTCAGGATATGGCCTTCGACAGCCCGCTGTTCCCTCGCCAATTCAGATGTGGCAAAACGCGGTTTACGGTGCGTGACGAGCGGGCCCAGCGAGCCATAGGCGAAGATCGGGACTACCACGCAGAGCGGCAGTCAGATATGCTGGTTGTCGTGGGACGAGAGGCCATTAGGATACATGAGTCGTCTATGATGTGTGGGTATACTGGACGTACCAGAAAACGGCCTAGTGGGCGATTGTAGACGTGGACGGTATTAGGTCGCAACTCCTAGTTGATCGCCGATGGGGGACGGTCGGACATCGCGCAAGTGGCTGTGGTCTGTGGTCCTGCAACCGACAATGCAGCCTGGCTTATGTACTCGAAGGGAGGCCTGAAGGGCACACACAAAAGAATACTACAATCACCTCGCTTTGGCCACAAATGAGTCCGTCAAGCTGAAGAGAGGCGTTAGGCCAGTACCCAGCCGGTACCCCGCCTCAATTGCCGCTTCGTGTCCATGATGTAATGGCAGCCCAATATCAATATGAAGGTTGAGCATGTCAGCATGGTCAATGCTTTAGCCCTCAGGCATTTCAGGGTATTCCGAGACACGGTCAATTGAAGAGGGCTCGATTTGCAGGAGAGATCAAAGTCCGTAGAGTCGATTGGGCAGCCGCGTTTTGCTTCCAGCCATACTGTTATTCAATTCATTGATTGTTACTGAGCGCGAGAACCTGTAACTACACGAGTAGAGTGGAGATGTATATGCAAAGCTTGGCAGCGGAATAAATACGTAGAAAAGTAGACAGGCTGACAGTAATGACATCCGGATCGCTGGCTTTTATAGATCCAGCATCAACCTGTCCCTCAACATGGCAGCAACTGCAGGCTTGTTGCGGATATGCATGGCAAACCATACGTGTTGGAAATTATAGAGGGCAACCGTGGCACTTATCGCCGATACGACCGCTGGTAGGTACCAGGTCCGTGTCGATATGAACACATTACTCGCAAGACAGGCGATGCAGATGAATGCCGTAATGCCCTGCCACATAATGAGCACAATGCCTGTCAGGCGAGATATAATAAACCTCACACTGTGTTTCGTCTGCTCCAATGCCCCGGTGAGGTAAAGGACCGTCATGTCGATGTCGTGCGATGATATGTTGCGCCGGCGCATGACATCCTCCAAGCCTTCGCGTACCACCAGAAGATGTACGGAAGACGTCCAGAGTTTGGCCGCCGTCATTTGAATCCTTTCGAGGACACTGGTGGGTTCTTCTGGTTCACCTGAGGAGAGTTGAGTACCTAGAACAATAACACCGGTAGTCTGCACAATGCGACATACTCGGTAGGCAGATACATTCATCTTTTCTCACGTTTCCCAACTGTCTCCTCAGCTCTTCCCAAAACATGGTAGTTCCATTGACCTCCTCATTTCGCAATAGTACGGGCAGATACATTGGGAACCGGGAGTGGTCACGAATGAGCACGTATGACGCCAGGATTGGGACGAGGTCAGAATCAACCTTCATTCGCTTGTATTGCCACCAGCGTACTTCGAGATAGGCTGTAAGCCAGATGGGGGCACATACATTGAGAGGAATGAGGATGTTGTCTTTGACAGTCCATCTAATTTTCGCGGCTTCGGCAGCGTAACGAGGAATACGCCGCGCGACAAGCGGGCCGAACGAGTATGTCGCGAAGAATGGGAGGCTTATGCAGATCGGAAGCCAAACGTGGGTGTTGTCGCCGCGCTGTAAATGAGACTCTATATTGAGCTACGAATATTGTATCTTTAAGACGTACTAGGTGGCGGCCGACAAGGCGATTGTAGAGGCTGGGACGCTCCTGGACCAACGTGTTGGGCAGTTCAGTCATCGCAGACGGGCCGCGGGTCGTACAGCTACCGGGCTACAGTTGGCTCGGCTATATATACTCGGGCAGAATAGAGGAAGCCATGTCGCAAGGCTCAGTGTGTGCGAGCAGATGAAGTCCAAGAACTCGTTGAGTTGTCGTCGAGCCGGAGGGACATGTCAGACGCGGCGCATCCTGACGAGCTCGTGCGAAGCACCTTTTCCGCATTGTTACCACGCACCTGGTACTAAGCACTTGCTCGAAACTTGGACAGCTTCGAAGAGAAAACTGGGAGGGCAAATCAAGAACAAATTTGACAATCCACTGCGTCTGCTACTGCAAAGTCTGCAATGGCTGCGACTCAGAGAGCGTGAGAGCTTGGTGACAGAGACTGGTAAGTAAAATATGTGGTTAGTGATAAGCACTTAACTATGAAAATTAGTGAGAGACAGCAGCGCTATGCTTTTACATAATGAATACATGAGAATCCTAACATGCCTTCCAAGCCCCTCGCGAATGCATATAAACGCCTTGCAATGACTCGCGCTTCAGTCGCTTTCAGAGAAACATTCGTGAGAGCGAAGATGTAGTAAGTATTCCAACATAAGATAATTTAGAAAAGAAAGGGCGAGTTCTGACCCGTAGCCGGTGAATGCGTCACGTGAAGCAACTACTTAAAAGGAAAATTCGCGCTGGCATGAAAATAGCACCTCTTCTCGTCACCGACGCACTCCGAGTGCTCGTCGACGCTCTCCCCGTCGAACATGATGACGGCCTCTTTGTGGGCTAGGGCCGTACGGGTACCGACGGTCAACCTCTCGCGGGCAGCCGCAACAAGAGGTACGTTGAACTTCTTCCGCGGCTGCACAACGTCAAACTTCTGTTCACAGGTGTCCAACGGCCGACAGTTTCACGGAGATGGCTATCGGCTGCGACTGCGACTGCGACCCAAGAGGTTGCCGACGGACCCTCAGCAACGGCTCCGGATGCGCCCAGCGAGGACACGGAGACGCCAGCGTTCTCGACGCTCAAAGGTCACATCTCGAACCATACCTTGAAGGCGATCGTGGACAAACCCTTCAAGCTCACAAACATGTCCCCAGTGCAGGCGGCCGTGCTCCCTCTTCTTCCTGGTCTGTCCGAACCATACAGCGCTGACTCGGAGGAGCCTCGCGACTTACTCGTCAGGGCGAAAACGGGCACCGGCAAGACGCTCGCGTTCCTCGTGCCCGCTATCGAAGCACGGATTCGCGCACTCAATACACACGGTGAACAGGCGGTGACGGACGCGGGCGCGCCTGCGGATAAGTACACGCAGGAGCGCGCGATCCGCCACCTCGCCCGGACACAGGCAGGCTGTCTGGTCATCAGCCCTACGCGGGAGTTGGCTACCCAGATCGCAAACGAGGCGCTGCGACTCAGCTCACACCACAGCGGATTCGAGGTCAGGCTTTTCGTTGGCGGAAACAGCAAGCAGGGACAGCTCCGTGATTGGCACAAGGGCAGGAAGGATATCGTCGTTGGGACCCCAGGTCGCATCCGGGATATTTTGGAGAATGAGCCTGCTGTCCGTGAGGGCTTGGCGGAAGCGAAATTGGTGCGTTCTTCCGTGGGCTCCTCCGTACCATCGTGACTGACCCTCCGTGTCGTAGCTGATTCTGGACGAGGCGGACACTTTGTTGGAGATGGGCTTCCGTGACGATTTGGACGCGATCGTCTCCATGCTGCCACAGGGCCCAGAGAGGCAGACGTTCATGTTCTCTGCCACAGTCTCTCCCCAAATTCGGCAGATTGCGCGTACTTACCTGGGCAAGGACCACAAGTACATCAACTGTGTCGACGATTCTGCGCCTCCGACGAATTTGTCGATCCCGCAGTTCCACACGGTGCTGCCCGAGGAAGGCGACCAGCTGCCGCACGTGCTCCGGCTGCTCGCGCACGACCAGTTGACGCATGGGACCAAGTCGAAGACGATCATCTTCACACCGACGACAAAGATGACACAGCTGTATTCGACGCTCTTACGGAACCTACGGTCGACGCTGCCCACGGACAGGGCGATGTATGTGCACGAGATCCATTCAAAGCTATCACAGGCGGGGCGCGATAGGGCTGCTAGGGGATTCCGGGAGGCGGGCCACTCCCCGTCTGTTCTCGTGACGTCGGACATATCTGCGCGCGGCCTCGACTATCCTGGCGTGACGCGTGTGATACAGATTGGGGTCCCGAGCAGCGCTGATGCTTATGTGCACCGTGCGGGACGAACTGGCCGTGGCAAGGACGCTGGCAGTGGGCGTGTCGACCTGGTGCTGATGCCCTGGGAGGTCGGCTACGTCACCTGGCAGCTCACCGAGATGCCGTTGAAGCCGCAGACGACGACGGAACTCGAGAAACAGGTGCGCGAGCTCGCAGAGCGCTTCGACAACGATGAACTCGCAGTCAACCTTGGCAAGGCACGAAAACCATACACACCCGTGCTTGAGGGTATGCAGGAGCAGATCAAGGCGCTGCAGGGCATGCTCGACGAGGCCGCGGTCACGGAGACAATGATGTCGCTTCTTGGATACTACGGTACGCGAACGGGCGACCTCCGCGTACAGGGCTCGGTCGTTGTCCAGGGCTTGAAGAACTGGACGACGCTAACGATGGGCCTCCCGGAGCCGCCGTACATCTCGGCCAACATGCTGGAGAAAACAGGCCTGGGAAGGAAGTCGAAGCCGGACTCGCCACAACGGAGCCGATTCCAGCCCCGTGGGCAGCCGCATTGGGAAGGTCGTGGCCGCCAAAGTACCAGGGACGAGCTACGTGGGTTCGACAGGACAGCCCGTAGGCAAGAGGGGCGTGATGAGGAACGAGGATACGAGAGGCGATCACGAGCTTACAGCGACAAAGCAGGTCGAGCTTACGGTTCGGAGTCCCGAAGGTACGGTAATGACAGGGAGTCCCGAGGGTACGACAACGACAGGGAATCTCGAGGGTACGATAGGCCATCTCGAGGGTACGGCAGGGAGACCCGAGAGCGGGAGTCTGACCCGGACCGAGACTGAGTACTGGTACTGATTCCCGAAGTGCGGCCAAGGAGGTTTCATCGTCTTTGCACGCTACGCAAAAGCCCATCGTCATGGGCACGGTGTCGTGTCCATACGGAGGGTGTGTTCGCCGCTGACATGCGCGGCGAGGATGGTCTGGGTTAGACTGGGTATGCAGCACTGCTGGGTTGCATTGTACTTCTAGTATGGTATGACTGCACTATGCATGTAATGAGCGTCGTTGCGTACTTGCCGCGAATAGAGACGACTTCAAGGTTTTCTACAACTGCTTGCAAAGTCGATGTTCGGACAGTAAAACGCAATAACAAACTGAACGAATCATAGAGGCGCTATATGCTTATGTACTTGTAATCTATTAACTAGCGGTATATAGTACATGCTCTAGACCCCGAAGCCCAAAAGGTAACGCAGAGTCTCCCATTATGTTGTAGCCCAGCCACCGGGTACACCCCTCACCAGCCCTATCCTCGCTGCCAGCTGCCTCGCATGCATCGCCTGCAGCCGTTTCGAGCGCGCGAAAAGTACCACGAGTGCAACGGCGGCGATGACGATGTTGCATGCCAAGAACTCGTAAAAGTCGCCGCGCTCCTTCTCGATGATACGTCCGCACGCCTCCCAGGCGGGGATCTCGCCGCTGTCGGACTCGGGCTGGCCGGTATCCGAATCCGCACCAGCGAAGGGGGGCGGTCCTCGGTCGTAGTCGTGCTCGTCGCGGAGGGGCGCTGGGTGAGGATGTGGGCCGTGGAGCGAGGAAGGTACGCCGGGAGAACAGTGCATGAGTCGGCGGTTGCCAAAAGGTTGGCAGAACGGCTCGTTCAACTGTCCAAGCCGTCACAAGCGAAAAGGAGATTGAACACATTTACTACTCACAGCATCTTCTGGACATGGCTCGCACGACCCAAATGGCCGACATATCAGGTCCGTCGTGTTACTGGCATCTTGGGCTAAGGATAGGTTCACGAGAGACGCAATGACTAGCCTTCCGCGGTGTTAGTCGTGGTAGGGTGGCTGCGCCGCTGAAACGCACCATGATTGCCAGGTTAACCTCATGCTGCTAGTGTGTTTTCTATGAGTGCCTGAGGGTTAAAAATGGTATGTGAGTAATAAGCATCGCAGTACGTAGCAGATGTGTACCAAGTGAAGTGGGAGTCGCGAGTTGCAATTTAGCGCCGCCACCGAGTGACTGCTAGTATTAGTGATGCCGGTGTTGAAGCACTTGCGTCCCAAGCTTGCCGGACCCCGCAATGTTATTTCCAATCGCGTTGTATGTCAATACGGATGCCAGTCCTAGTAATAAATACCGAATTCAGAAATACGGTCCGAGATCTATGTGGGTGAGCAGTCGAGGAAGCGTTGAGAGAGCGTCTAGCCTCGTAGATCGGCACAGGCCGACCGTTGAGGCCGACGTCCTTCAGTCATATACCACCATCACCGGGGACCTCTCTCCAATATTCGCTGTTCATTCGCCTTGCGCTCGCAAGAATGTCACGTAGAACGGCAGTCGTCGAGGAGTTCGACGACGACACCGACCTTCCTCTCCCGAACCGGCCTCTGGCCAACACGGGCTCGCACGGCGCCATCCTCGCAGAGCTCTCAGACGATGCCGAGTCAGACGACGACATCCCCCCTCTACGCGCGCCGACAGCAGGACCTGCGTCGCCGTCACAAACCCAGTTCAAGGCCCCCGTGCCAGACAGGCCGGAGCACGGCTCGCGGGGGGTCACGGATATCACGCCCTACAAGAAGTGCGTTCGCCTTCGCTTTCCCCCCTCTCCGCTGAGCTAATCACTCCGTCTTTCATTGATGCCATCTGTGCAATTGTGGTAGATGGACGTGCGTGTACCCAATTTACATCGACGCGAAGCGGCCGCACGGGACTGGCGAGCGGCGCATCTCGCGGTCGAAGAGCCTCTGGTGGCCGCTCAGCAGAGACATCGCCGAGGCCGCGAGCAGGCTCGGGCTCGGGACGTTGCACGAAATGAACAAGGCGCACCCGCGCGACTGGGAAAACCCCGGGCGCGTGCGCGTGCAGTGGAAGAAGGACGGGCGGCTCGTCGACCCCAGCATCAGAACCAGTGCGTCTCCCCGCATGCCCCCGTAGCGTGCCCTTCACGCCTCCGTGTTATGTGCAGAGAAACAGCTCCTTGAGAAGATAGCCTACCAGATCCAGCTCGTCAAGCCCGACAATGTGCCTAGGGCGCCCTACACGACGTCCGCGATGGTGTCGACGACTCCGGAGCCTGCCCCGCCACCCACACCCTCGAAGGGCAAGCAGCCCGCGTCCGCAAAGCCCTCCAAGGCAACGGGTGCGACGAATGTCTCTATCAGTACGTCGAAGCCGCCCTTACAGTCGAAGAAGGGCCGGCCGAAGCCACCGAGCCCCCCTCTGCCTCACCCGCCGTTGACGAGCCGGGTGTCGCCATACTCTCCCGCACTCCCGAGCGGTGTACTGATAGAAACGCTCAAGGCGGGGATGAACGCGCAAGAGGGTGCTCCCCCGATAGGCGGTGGAGGAGGCAAGGGCAAGCGGAAGGTTGTGCGGGTGAGAGGATGAGTTGCTCTGAGAATCGAGAGGCAGTTGTACTGCTCATGTATTGTCGCTGTAGCAGAATTGCGGATACATTAGAGCTCGCTTTGTTCGAACACCTTGAATGCAGCGGGCGGAGAAAAGCGTCGAAGGTGAGCTTGGGACAGCGAGACGAAATGAAGTGCATCGATTATGCTACAAGACTAGCGATACATGAACAAATAAGTGAGCCTGTCCCTGCAGGCAATCCTAACATCCACTGATTCCCTGTAAGTATCCGTGTGACTCGGACCCTTCAGATTGTTGTTCTCAGAATGACACCCTACTTCGAAATTTCTGATGCTTGTCGCTGCATAGTTCTCTGTCTTTCCGCGATCGCCTCTCTGAGTTTCTCAATCTGCCGTATGAATAGTGTGATCGTTTGCAGATTCAGAATGAAGCGCGGGCTCTCAGACCCGAGGTAGAGCCTTTGTTGCTTCACCACCACGTTCTGCATTCCTGGCGTCAGGCCTCGTAGTTTCTACCGAACTGGACCGGGACGTACGGCAGTGACAAGTTGCTTGATGGTATCCTCAGCCATCCAGCATGCGTATAGCGGCAGGAGCGGCTCCATTTCTGAGATGTGTCCCCACAGCGTGTTGAATAATCCACGGTATTCGGACTCTTCCTCCGGCGGCACATCCATCTGGGGCATCTGTGACAGCCCTACGATCCCTGTCAGTAACACCGTGCCATCGACAGTACCGTATCGGTACTCACGTGTGAGGACGCCTTTTCGCGCCCAAGTCACGTATAGTGCGCCATGTCGCAGGTCTGCGTCGCTGGGACGGCCCTTGACATTTGGCTTGGGCACAGGGCCCGCCAGCTCGCCTTTGTGCGGCGGATGGACATGATATTCGCTTGGACAGAAGTTGAGCACCGCGCTGGCGGACGGGGACCGCCGATGCAACTCATGCGGTGAGATTGTTGATGGCTGTCGAACAGCTAAACCGCTGATGTAAGGATCGGGGCTCGAGCTGTCTTCAAGGGTTATCGGACGTACCGATTGTAGCGCAGCGTTGGGGTATATGAGCTTGCGCTTGGACCTGTGAAGTCGTGCGTGCACGAATGCCAACATCGGTCGCCCGAGCTTTGCCAGCGGCGCGGCTGCTGATAGTGGGGTGCGTAGGGGTGGAAAGCATCTGTTTAGTCGAAGGGCGAAGGCGGGATAGGTAGGCTCGCTTGGGTCCAGTAGTACTGATGCTCGGAGATTGGGTTCCTTGACCCTATCCGCCCCCGAGAGGCTGATTTATACGCACTAGGAGCTGCTCCTCTGGGCCAGGGCTTCTAATGCGCCTCAGGACGAGCCCGCCCAAATCCGGCGTGCAGCTTTTTGTGCGTGCTTCATGCTGGCGTTCGCGTGAATTGTGAGACGCGTCCGAGGGGGAGATATGATGGGGAGCGTGCGCGGATGTCAATGTCCCAACAATGACGGGCGTCCGCGAAGGCTAATTGTCCGGCTCCACGCGAGGGAATGTGCAATTGTTGCGCCGATCCCTATTGTGTGGCCATAATTGTTTAGCGTGCGCACTTGGTGGCGCTGAGCGTACTTGGTGGATCCGGTATGGAAAGTCAGGATGAGTTTGTGAGAGTCATAGCAACCGTATGCATTTACGGTGGGAGAGTGCAAGGAAACGAGGCATCAAACCATAGTCGTAATTCTGCTTGTACGGCAGGGTTCTGGAGGCGGGGTGCATGGCTCCCCGAAGCATATGAAGAGGATGTTGCGTGCCGAAGATTATTATGGAGCTGGGCCGGAAGAATTGATGAAGCATAGCAATCAGGTAGGCACGGTTCAGGAGCGTTCAGTAGACACGCGGCTCATGTCACCATGACATGCCTCTCCATTCCAGTAAATTTGCAAGGACTCCACTATATACACACGGGTTCTCGTGTCTTCTGACAGTTGACCTTGCGGTGTCATTCGGTTAAATGCTGTAGACATTGGTCTGCCTCGGCAATGCGCACTGACAGTCGAGTCCCTCACTCGGAGTACTAACCACCTGTGACTGAGGTATCTAGGGTCAAACTGACTCTCAGGGTTGCCAGAATAGAGATGCTGACCCGCTTACGATGCCTAGCATATACTGGGGAACGAAGTTGTGTCATACATGTCTAGCTCAGGCCAGTTCACTCGAGAGTTGAACGTAGGTTGGAGACGAAACTGAGCGCTGTTCATATAGTTGATCATAAGTATATGTACCGTGATATCGATATACTTATGCTCTAACAAAGCTGTCTTACCGTGGGAAGATATTGTGTGTACACCTTACAGCGAACGCCACCAATGTCAGTTGATCGTTAACCACGACCTACACCTTGAATATGTCCTCGAAGCGCAAGTGGGACCAAGCCGCTCCGGAGGAAGAGGACACGCCGACTAAGGCAATCAAGCAAGAAGATGGCAAAACGGCCTCCGAGGCAGCAGCGGCAGCTGCTGCAATCGCTGCAAAAATCGCCGCGCAATTCGCCGGGTCAGGCGGTGGAGGTTTGCCAGGCGGGAAGGACCCGCACGACGGGGACTTCATCCACGACATTGACATCAACGACGTGCGGAACAGGTACCTTTTGACGAAGGGCTCAACCCAGACGCAGGTGAGTATGGCCAATGCAGACTCGTTACACGCCTCTCACGACAGGCTGCTTTTAGATCCATGAGGAGACTGGTGCTTCGGTCAGTACCAAGGGTGTGTGGTACCCTGACCGTTCCAAGGCTACGGAGAAGGACCCCCCATTGTACCTCCATATTTCAGCCACGTCGCAAGAGATGTTGCAGAGAGCTGTCGACAAGGTCAATGAGCTCATTGCTATGGACATGGGTTCACTGGTGGAGGATAAGAAGGATCGCATGAGGGAACGGGTGAGCTCCTACGACGTTAAATCTATGCTATCTGTTATTAACGCTTTTGTAGCGTAAATGGCCTGAAGAAAAAATACCTGTCGGCATCGACAGTATCAGAAATTTCAACGTCAGGGCGAAGGTGGTTGGACCACAGGCAAGTAATGTCATTGAACCAGTCTACGACCCTTTTAACTGGAGCCTTCTCTTCTCAGGGTATGTTTGTGAAGTATATCCAACAAGAAACGAATACTCGCGTGCAAATAAAGGGCATCGGCTCTGGATTCGTCGACCAGGATACTGGGCATGAACACGATGAACCAATGTATATCCATGTGACGTGAGTATACACTCTGCGTACCACGCCGGTCTTACCCACATTCGTTGTAGCGGCCCTGATGAAGGCCAAGTGCAACGGGCAAAGGTACTAACGGAAGACCTCTTGGAAGTCGTACGCCAGGAACATGCCAAGGTCAAGACCATCGTGCAGCAGCAGCAAATGGAGCTCCACCAAGCCCAAATGCAGTACGCCGCCTACAGCTACGCCGTATGTATACTCTGCTCATTCAACTCCATCTGCCGTGTGCGGTCTTTCAGGCGCAACGACTTCCGTTACATCGATTCGATTCTCGCTTATGTCCGGGCATGTACAATTACGGTGTGGATTGCTGACATTGTGGTGCTTTAGGGATATGCTCCTCCACAGCCGGGCGCCGCGCCCCCGCCTCCACCGCCTGGCGAGCAGCCGCCTCCTCCCCCCGGCGCGCCGCCAGAGGGCGGCGCACCTGCATCGCTCAACCAGGAGGGACAGGCTGCAGCTGCAGCCGCTGCACCGAGCGCCGGCGACATGGACGCATACAAGGCATACTGGTACGTCGAAGAATCGCGCAGTCTAGGAACGACGGGAGGTTGCTGACGATTGCGCGTAGGGCTGCGTACGGCTACGACGTCAACTCACCTGAATTCATCGCCTGGCAGCAGCAGCAGTATGCACAGTACTATGCACAGCAAGGGTACGCAGGTGCTGGCAGCCCATCGGCTCCTGGTAGTCAGCCTCCTAGCGACGTCGCTGCCCCGCCGCCGCCGCCTCCCGCCTAAGGGAATAAGTGCTGGGTATTGTATAGTTTTGGTTCGTAGTATTTTGCGCGTTGATCTATCAGAATACTCGCGATTTCTGGTCTTTCGCTTTCCTTGGAGTCGTTCTGCCTGGTATGTAAGTGCTCTTCAAATGTATAATTTTTTTCCGCGCCATGTGAGAACGCGATGCTGCACGCTAGAAGGTTACCCGACACGTCGGAGAGTACCAGAATGCTTCCAACTGGTCCCAGCAGCTCTCAATGTAATGTCTACACGAGATAGTTCGCTATCGAATCAAGATGTTCTAGTACTTCGGATACTGGCAAGGGCAGTAAGATAGCGTACTCATGACGACAGCACTTTCTTCGGGTCGACCCCGACACCGTTTGCAACCTTTTCAATAACTTCCTCGACACCCTTCTCAGCCCTTGCCAGGCCAAATCCGTGCCCCTCCTCCTTATGACCTGCAACGACGCGTTCCCAACCCTTCCCATCGCCTTTCTGGTGTTCTAGCGCGACCTTGCAGACACCTTCCAGGGTAGTGATCTTCCCGTCGTAGCCAAGACCGCCTTTTTCAGGTGGTGATCTTGCGCGCGAATCATCGAAGACGAGGTGGATGAGCGTCAATGCGAACATTGAAGGCTGCAGGAAGATGATGTCCCCGCTGAGGCGCGGCATGACCTTCGCGAGCACAGCCAGCGGGGACCGCACGAGTAAGTGCCGCAAGAGGTCGTATCCCTCGACCAGGTGCGCGAGGGCGAGCATCGTCGAGCACGACAGCCTCGGAAAGACGCACGCGCCATTGGACAGCTGCGTGAGGGCGTTGTAGACGTCGCCGTACGTCGCGGGCGGGCCAGCGTCCGCGACGCAGAATGCTTGGCCGCCGATGTCTGGGTTCCTCCCGCCCTTCTGTAGGTCGATGAGCCGTGCTTCGTAGCACAGATGAGCGAGGGAGCAGTTCTCGACGTAGATGAAGGACTGCAGGATGTTCGGGATCCACGTGGGGTTCGTCTTCTTGACAAGGTACATCCCAACCAGTAGGTCGCCGCCAGGACCGTAGATTCCGTTACCCGGGCGTATGCAGCCCGTGCGCAACACGCTCTTGCCAGAAGGCGTCTTGTCCGCAGCGCGCACGACACGCTCAGCGCTCCACTTCGAAACAGCATAGTTGGAGAAGAAGTCCTCGTGTTGTTTTGGAACGATCGTGTCATCGTCGTTGACGACCTGAGTGAAATATTTTGGCTCTTTCTCCCATGGCCAGAGAAAGAATCGATTGCTATGCACGGAGATTGAACCCGAGGACGTGGATATGAATAACGAGGCTCCAACTCTGCGTGCCGCATCCAAGACGTTCTGGGTGCCACGCAGGTTCACCTTCTCGGAGAGGTGAAGCAACGAGGGATGTCGCTCGAAGAAACGAATGGTGGCTGCGGTGTGGAACACGGTGATTTCGGGCTCTGGTTCGCCAGGAACGTCAGACTGCGAGGGCGGCCATGGTTTGTCCAGGGCAGCTTGGATAGCCTTCGCGTCAGACACGTCCACTTGGATAAAGTCGACCTCCGTCGCAGCTCCCTCTAGCAGGTCCTGACGGATGGGCCTGCGGATATCGAGGACGCGTATACGGCGAGGATCCTCACCGCGTTGCAGCAGGTGCAAGACCATCCATCCCCCCAGGAAGCCTGCCTGTCCCGTTACCGCCTAAGAATACCGATGAAAATAGATGGATAATTATGCTCACTCCGCCCGTTATGATGTAGCGTCTACCTGTCTTGGGTGGGAGCTGCCCGTTCAGCAGAGATGCCGACGAGGAAGCGAGTTCGTCCGCGGCATGTCTGACCTCCTCTGGTGCCCATCGTTTGGGGGAAAATGCGGCCGCCTCTGGGGCTATACGACCTAACTTTGCATCGTTGACACGTATATAGAGAACGACCAGAAGGAGTCCGCTGACGACGAGCCAGATCGTGGCGACCATAACCGTGAGCGTGGAGACGTGGCGGTCGCGCCGCTGTCAGTCTTCTAGCGTCCTAACCAGGCAGCTGCGTCGTGATTGCGCCAACCAACATGCTGAGAGTGCATGCGTCTATACACGCGCTGAATATTGCCAACGTCTGTCTGCAGCGAGATGTGAAGCTTGAGGCCTCGATGAGGCCTCAAGGCGATTTTGAACATGGGCGGCAAGAAATAGCACCACATAAGTAGACCCAGTCAATGTGACCTCGGAAGCTCGGCCATTGGCTCTCCAACAAGGCTCTTGCATATGCGAGGCGAGTCTCCTCAACATAGGTTCAACTGAAGGTTACAGTATAACAAAACAATTGCTAATATTATGTGTCTAGCGGACATACATGCATGTAGTATCTGATCGATTTGTTGCGAGTACGGTGCTTTCTAACGGTCGACAAATTGCTTCGAATTGAACACCAGAAAATCTACGAGATTGATACACACGCCCCCTCAAACTTCACAGCTCCTCTCGCAGGACCTTCTCTACACCGGGCGGAGGCGAATCGTTGCGTCGAAGCTCGTCTTCGCTGACCATGGAGCCCTCGGGATGTGGCGGGCGGAAGTGTTTCTGCTGATAGTCCATCTGTTCCTCCAAAGCGCTCTGCCCGGCCGCAGCAGCAACGAACCCGAGGAAGGGAGGCGATGGATTGAGAGGGCGTGTGCAGAACTCCGGGTGAGCCTGGAAGCCAACAAAGTACGGGTGGTCTACGGTTCGGATTCTCGCGTGAGCCAAACGCAGCATATCATGTCATGCCACTCACCCTTCAGCTCGAGCACCTGCATCCGCTCGCCCTTCTCGTCTCGCCCGGCGAACGTCATGCCGCTCTCCGTCAGCCTCTCGATGTACGTAGGGTTTACCTCGTAACGATGTCGGTGCCGCTCCCAGATCTTGCCCGCACCGCCATACAGGCGCCGCACCTTCGACCACTTCTCGCTGCCCTCCTGGAACACCGTCGGCCGCAGCCCGAGACGCATCGTGCCGCCCATGTGAGTGCGCGAGATCTCGGGCATGAAGATGATGATCGGATGCTTCGCCTCGGGGTCGAACTCGCCCGACATCGCGCCTGCGAAAGAGTTGGCGCGTAGGAGCCGACATCAAAATCTTAGAGCCATACCTTCTATCCCACAGACATTCCGCGCCCACTCGACCACGGCCATCTGGAAGCCAAGGCAGATGCCCAGGAATGGAATCTTCTGCTCTCGCGCCCACTTGATGGCAAGCATCATACCCTCTGTGCCACGCACACCGAATCCACCAGGAACGAGGATGCCGCTGTGAATAGGTGAGCAGACCACGGAGACAGCACGCGGCGGCAGCACTAACCCTGCGGAGACAACGGCACGCCATGCATCATGGTACCTCGCAGGATGTGTTGTTTGCATTTCTGGCTCCAAATCAGAGGAGTCGACCCACTGGAAGTGTATCAGCAGGCATCTCGAGGTGAACGAAGCGTGCTGACCTTAAGGATAAGGCGGCGGCTACACCTGAAAGCAGAATGCTCGAGCGATTTTGTGACCGACATGTACGAATCGTGCAGGTCAGTGTACTTTCCGACAAGAACGATCGTGACATCGTCAATCACTCGTTCTTGCCTGCGAGAGGCTGGATCAGCCAACAACTAGAGCCAGATTCAATCTAACGCACCGCCTTGTGAGCTCTCTCCATAGGCGTTCCAGGTTGGAGCCCCTCTCTTTCATCTCCTGCGTGAGCGTGACTGCGCCGAGATTCAAACGTTTGCGAAGGTAGTCTACGATGCCCTGCGACTGAAGCAGCAGTGGTACATGGTAGACGGACGAGACGTCATGGACGCCAATGACCTGCTCTGGCGCGACATGACAGAACATCGATATTTTAGCTTTTGTTGCGGGCTCCAGAGGCTTCTGAACGATCAGGCGGCAGGCAATCTGTACGAAGTGATCGCCTATGGGCATCAGAAAAAAAGTACGTGTATTGTCACGACCCACCAGGTCAGGAAGCAGACCAAGACCGCGTAGTGCATGCACGGTCGTTTGTGTCGGCTTCGTCTTCTGCTCGCCATGCATATCGGGAACCAAGGAGACGTGGATGAGGGCAAAATTTTCGTAACCAACTCGGAACTGAAACTGTCGCATGGCCTCTATGAAGGGCGCGGACTCAATATCACCGACTGTTCCGCCGAGCTAGACATGGAGCATATGAAGCATTGTGCTGTGGCGCGGGCGAGCGTCTTACCTCTACGATGCACACATCTGGCTCCTCACCGGTGTCATCCACAGGGATCTTCGAAACGCGTTCTATCCAGTCTTGGATCGCGTTCGTGACATGGGGAACGATCTGCACCGTCTTGCCGAGGTAGTCCCCCCTCCGCTGGTGCCATGCGTTCAGTACCTGCGATATTTACGCGGACTAGACACAGACCTCCTTCTCAATGACCTCCCGGTATATTTTGCCGGTGGTGATATTGTTGTCGCGGGACAGAGTCACATCGAGATATCGCTCGTAGTTGCCCAGGTCGAGGTCGACCTCGCCGCCATCGTTCAAGACGTATACCTCGCCTGACGCGTCTCAGAATGTCATCGCGTGTTCTTGTGCCGAGGCTCCCTCACCATGCTCCTGGGGCCGCATGGTGCCTGCATCTATGTTCATGTACGGGTCGATCTTGATTGCGGTGACCTTGAGCCCGGTCGTCTTGAAAAGCAAGCCTGTCGAGGAGGCTATAACGGGTGCTTGAACATGACCTGAGAGAGGCGACGCGCTGGAGCGTACCGATGACGCCCTTCCCGATGCCGCTCACCACGCCACCAGACACGAGAATATACTTGGTCATTTTGTGCGCCGCCGTGCAGACCCTGCAGAGGAGAAGTCTGCAGCAGAAATTTGCGACGCCGGGGCGCGCTATATTGCCAGGACGCGCCTGTCACAGCTGTGTCACGCTTGCTAAGGGCAAGTGTCACGCTATGGTCACATCACATCACCCCTTCCGTCGCTCACGTTCGGCAGCCTATGCCACCCACGACGTTTCGACTCAAGGTTGAGACTATTTCACGGAGGACCGACGCGTAAGCTTTGTGCTTTGCTGACCATCCCCCGCTGTGGAAAGCCCGAGTTCCGCTGAGGCTAGGTCTTAGCCTACGTGCCGGGCTGACGCGTCTTGGGTGAACTGACATCTTACCGACATCGGACACCACCCGGAGGAGCATGCAATACGTCTGCATGCCGGACGGCCGCGTATAGTTAGTGTCCAGTACCTGAGCGGCTCAACCGGAGTGTGCAATCTGACGAAACGGACGATCCTAGGGCGATATAAAGACAGGGTGCGGCGAACCTGTCTACAATACTGACATTCGTCCAGCTCCATCTCATCGTCCACGAACCAGATGAAACTCCTCTTGACAGGGGTTACGGGTGTGGGTGCGTGAAATCTGCTCTCGCAACGGCATGTGCGTGAAATGTTAACGTTTTCTGACGTGCAGCTGGCCTCGCCGTCTATCGTGCAGCTTTGAGAGACCCCGCGATCACACACATAACAGTGCTCGCCCGTCGCCCAATCCCTTCTTGGGCCGTCCTCCCACCCAATGCTTCCGATAAGACGACCACTATCATCCACAAAGACTTCCTCACCTACCCACCCGACCTCGCCACGCAGCTCGCGCAAAATGATGCGTGCGTGTGGGCTCTGGGAAAGAGCGTTGCTGGGATGAATGAACAGGAGTACACCGAGATGACGCACGGGTATCTGCTTAACGCAGCGAGTGCACTCAGAGATGCGGGCGCAGGCGAGAGCAGGAAGGAGGGCGATCCGTTCAGGTTCGTTTTCATCAGTGGGGAGAACGCAGATCCGAGCGAGACGAGCTTGCAGATGTGGGCAAGGGTCAAGGTAGGCTACTACTGTCTTCGATTTCGGCATTCAACCTATGACCCTCATTCCCATTCTAGGGCCGTGCCGAAAAGGACCTAACAAAGCTTTGCGCGTCTACGCCGGGCATGAAGGCACGCATATTTCGCCCGGCTTACTTCTTCCCCTCCAACGAGTACCCTGAAGACCGGAGGAATCAGCGTCCAGCATGGTTCCGCGCGCTGGATGTTGTCATGACGCCTCTGACAAGGACACTGATGCCTTCAATCTATACACCTATCGAAGAGCTCGGTAAATTCGCTGTCGAGCTTGCAAAGGGACACTGGCCAGAGAAGGATACATTCCGGAACGTTGAGATGAGAAAACTCATGGGCGAGGTGGGACTCAGTCCGTGAGATCAGAGCAACATATAGCTTCCCTAGAGCCTCCAACTTGACTGTAATAGTAATGAGGATTAATTCGGCTTTACCGTTGTCGACTGGCACCGGTAAACGGGATCTTGCGTCCCAGCCTCACATGTACAGTGTAACACCACAAATGTTTGCGAGCGAAGCGAGCATATCTCAGCTAGGGGGTGAACCCAGGCAACAAACATGTACAAACATTCCGTTCGCAACAATATCTTTCGTTGAAGTGCCCTAATCACGCTCGACGCCGTGCAGAAATGCATATAAATTCACATAAAAATCGGAAAAATACTCTTTAAGTGCGAGTTCACTAGAATATTGACTCTATCGGATGAGTACTTGGCAGAGTAGTGTGTATGAGCCTCTGCAGTACCTTCGCGCATCGGAGGTGATCATAGGCGCCCAATAGCCCGGCCACCGACGCGTCGCAACCGCTTTCTCTCCAAGGCAGATGTGTGGCCCCAACGTTCTATTTCGCTCACCTCTTGTGCGATGATCTCAAATGCCCCCCGTCCTCAGCACTCGCGGCCTCCGCCTTGCATGGGCAGTCACAGCACCTAAATCTCAAGGCTTGATGCCTGACAGAGCATGCATAGGACTTGGAAGCAGAGAATTTTGTTTGGGCCTGACATTTGTTGCATTGTCTCGTGCATGTATGCTGAAGTCTCTTATGCTGCTTGATAAGATTGACTATACTAGTGTACGATCGCTTGAAGGCAAGGTTTTGGAGCAGTGGTTGGAAGACTGGCGGCGTAGATACCCAGAGGATGCATAGATGTATCATACTGTGACCTTACTGTATTAGCTACTGATTTCTACGTATAGAGGTGGCTTGAGCCTGTGACACAGATTGGCGTCTCTTCCCACCTGCTCTGCTTCTTAGCGAGCCCCTCTGTGTCACAGAATGTTTATAAATGTATTGTATCGCACAAGTTCAAGCGCTCAAATTCAAACGTGAACGTGAACGTGAACTGTGGCTTCGGCGCTACCGTTTCGCGTCTTGCTCGCTCACGGTATTCACCTGCGCTTCAAGCTTGTCCGAGACTGAGTGACCGACGCGTTCCAGTCTGAGTGTCATGGCTCTTGACACACCACTACGACGGTCTACTCGTGGCCAGCCGCTGTTATCTCAAGCCCCGCTTCAATCGCTTGATGTCACTTACATACCGTCAGGAGAACCCACCTACGAACGCGACGCGGTTCCATCGGATGTGTTCGACAACGAGAAAAACAGTTCCGAATTCGACATATCGCGCTGGAAGACACGCTACTTTTCGGCGTTTACCAGAAAGGACACCATGCTCGTGCGGCGGGCACCAAAGGTCTACGGACGCGCAAGCAAAGGAAAGGGGAAAGAAGGTGTCCTTGGCGACGATACGAGCGAGACATTCAAGGTTGGAGACACGGTGCTTATGAAGACGATATCGAAGAAAGCTAGCGTCGCGGTGATTGTCGCGGTGATGACGGTGGCGGAGGAGGGAGGAACAGACGGGCGTGGCTGCAGGGTGATGGTGCATTGGTTTAACAGGCCATTCGAACTTCCTTCAATTCGGGCGCGTAGGGACTACGAGGAAGTGCGTCTTGGCTCTATTGAGGTGTCGCAATATGTGGCACTCATTCCCCGTCACGACGTTCCCGTCACCTGCAGTGCTGACGAACCTCACAGAACGAAATTTATTACTCATTGTCGTCAACCGCCACCGTCCCGCCGTACAACATAATATCAGCATGTACCGTCTCGTCCAGTCGAGCCGAGCCGTCGGCGCCGAAGCGGAAGCCGAGCTCCTCGTATCAGAACGAAACCCCAGGATCATCCGCCTTCTACTGCGTGTTCGCAATCGACCCTCGGCGTGGGCTATTCTACGCGCTCGACTGGGATAGCTTCCGGAGGGACGCGTTAAGCAAGGACGGTCTGTGGAATGGCAGTGTGGGTGCGTGGACCGTCGTTCCCCACGAGGGGAAGGACGAGGAAGAAGAGAATGAGGATGAGAGGAGAAGTCCCCGAAAGACCACGCGTGAAAGGTCCTCGCGGAGAGGAATGCGTGAAACAGAAGGTACAGAAGATCGAACCGACGACGAGACTGCGAATCGCGGGGTGGCGAAACGCGGCAGAAAGACCAGAATTGCCACCGAGGAGTCCTCCAGAGGCGAAGAGGGGGACAGCTCCTTCGAGGTCCCTCTCAATGACTTGGATGCGAGCGAAGAGGAGATGGCACCGGACGAAGACGAAGACGAGCCCGTCCCTGCGACGCCCCGGAAGCGCAAGCGCGGCGCGTCGACACCCCGCACCCCACGCACACCTCGTACCCCACGCACGCCGCGCAAGGCGCGCACCTCCAGAGAATTACTTACGCAGCCGACGCCACACTCGAAAGCAGCGCTCCGTAAACGCAAGCGCACCGCTCTCGCCGTTCGTCCGCCTCCTCAAACGGACACAGGAACCAGCTTGCAACTCGATGCGGTACTCGGGCTGACAGCGGGCAAGGATCCGTGGCTACGAGCAATGCATGTGCTGCATGTCGCTGCGCGCCCGGAGGCCCTGCCGTGTCGGGAGGAAGAATATGGGCGGATCTTGCGTTCAATAGAGGAGCTACTGGAAGAAGGCAGTGGGGGATGCATCTGTAAGCAATGTCTCATCAGAGTTGCCGTATGCGTGTCTGAGATAGCTGTGCAGACATCTCGGGTGTGCCTGGTACAGGCAAGACGGCGACTGTACATGCGGTCGTGCGGGAGCTGAAACGTATGGCGGAGCAGAATGTAAGTCTACCCTTCACAGAATAATCGCATACTGATTCACCGCAGGAAGCAAATCCTTTTACGTACGTAGAGATAAACGGACTCAGGATACCTGAACCTGCCGCCGCGTATGGTCTACTCTGGGAGGCTGTATGTGGCCACGATGTCTCCCGAGAGGGACACATGAAGATCGGCTCGCGCGAAGCACTCAAGTCTCTCCAGAAGCACTTCAGTGCGGGTGAGCGCGCTGGACCGGGTGGACATGCATGGTCAGTTTTGCAGTACCTTCATCACATCCGAGTACCAACTCTGAGCCCAGTGTTGTGTTGATGGACGAGCTTGATCAGCTCATGACGACCAAGCAGGACGTCGTGTACAACTTTTTCAACTGGCCAACCCTCGTTGGGTCGAAGCTCGTCGTGCTAGCTGTAGCAAACACGATGGACCTTCCTGAACGCGTGATGACAGGCAGAGTACGCAGTCGCCTCGGTGGGTCCGGTCATCCCCTCGGTACAAGCGCACTTTTCACATTTGACGTTACGTGCAGGCATGACGCGCATCAACTTCCAACCTTACACTACTCCGCAACTGGAGCAGATCGTCCGTGCCCGTCTGCATAGTGCGAAAGAGGGCCTGCCGGCAGACACCCCCGACGTCATCGCGACCGACGGCGTCAAGTTTGCGGCGATGAAGGTCTCCTCCATCAGTGGCGACGCCCGACGCGTGCTCGACATCTGCAGGCGGGCAGTGGAACTTGTCCAGCCACGATCAAAGACGGCGCGGACAGACGACGTCAAGGACGTGATTAAGAGCATGCAGAACAGCCCGACCGCTGCATATCTGCGCGAGCTCAGCTTCCATGAACGTCTTATGCTCGCAGCACTGCTCAGGTGTATCAAGAGGGAGGGCGTTGAGGAGATCAAATGGGGCGATGTATGTTTCTTTGTCGCACTCTTCCCTACTTGCATGAAGACATGCTGATCTTGGACCAGCTTCAGCACCAGCACTGCGTGTACATCGGCTTATTGGCCGGCGAGGATGATCCCGTGCGCCGACCGGCACCGGGAGAACTGCGAGTAGTTCTCGATTCGCTCACCGCGTCTCACGCTCTGCTCTGTGAGGAGGGCGCTGCAGTGATGCGTCGACCGGAGGACGATCGGCGCGTCGCCCTGAATCTCGAGCATACTGAGGTGGAGAGGGTTCTGGGGGAAGTGGGCGGCGCGCAATGGAAGAATACGCTGAGCGTTTGAACTCCGTACGACCGCTTTGTCTTATGTCGGTTGGTTTGGAAGCATTGTGGGATATCTGAGTTGGAGCGGCAGAGCTGAGCATCAATGTGATCTACGGTACATTATTCAGAGGACCTTGCAGAATATAGACGTAGAATATAGACTACCAATGCTCTACAAGGGGAAGGTGAACTCTGTAGCCGGAGGCAAGTCGGATAAACTACCTTCTAAATAGGGCATTTTTACCGATTTAGGATGACTACCGATTTAGGATAACAACAGGGGAAATATTCCGCTTTCGGGAATCCTTTCACCTTGTGGGCGTTTGTGGGTCCACTCCTTCTTTCGTGGGCGTACGTTTCGATTTGTCTACTGCGCTTGCCTCTGGCAACGGATTGGCCTCCCGTATCTCTTACCTCTCTGGACTTCAGCGGTATATAAACCCCTTCTGACTGCCGTCATGCCCCCCAACATTCCCCCGGCTTCCGAAGCTCGAGTCCCTCATACTTACGGCTCCCTCACCTCACGACCCTTCTGTCACTTCAAAGTGCAGTTTGCCGACCATGTCTTCTACCACCCCCACGACCTTCATCATCCCCTCCGTCTTCACGTGGAGCAGCACCCAAGAGCGCGATCTCGAAGCGCAGACGGTTACCGGGAGCCGCGAACCCTTTGACGTGCAGCTTCCCTCCCCTCCTGCAGCGCGCACCCATTCACCTCGCACACGCTCCTCCGATGTCGAAGAGGGAACGAACGCGGTCGAGGACTTCTTTGGCGCGTCCTCCTACCGTTCGCCTGGTGGTACGCAGGACAGTCGTCACGACGCGGTATCCCTGCCCGTGCACCACGACGGCGCACCGCCGCCGTACTCGTATTCTACCGAGCCGCCCGCATACACGCGCTACGCGGAGCACCCCACCCTTGCGATGTATCTGTTCAAGTTCGGCTTTCGTGAGTAGCCTGTCGCTGACTTCGTGTAGTGCCGTTCACTGATGCGGAGTTTGCCAGTATTCCCTATGTTCTGGATTGCTGGCGCGCTCATCCTCGTATCCCCCCTTCGCGCCCCGGAAGACTGGGAGCTGTCGAAGACGGAGGCGGAGCGCGAGGAGCTTATCGGGAGCATGCGCCAGACGGAAGTCAAGTGGGCGAAGCGCTGCTTGATCGCACTTTCTATCTTTGCACTCGTCGTCCTCGTCGTCGTGCTTGCGGCTGTCTTCCTCACTCGCTCATAATCCTCCTGACTTTCGACTCAGCCACGAGTGCTACACATCACCCCCTGGCTCTAGCAGCCTCCGCTCTCGATTCTCATGAAGAGTCCTAGCGACTTTCGGGAACCTTGCCTTCCTCTCCTTCGCCTCGTAGTATCGAGCCCTGGGAGCTTATTTGTGGGGATGTGTTTAGGCACCCTCAGCCGCGACACTCCCGGTGCTACCATGTTTTGCGCGCCGCCGACCGTCAAGCCCCTCTATGATTCTTCTGCGCGATTGTGATGTCCTCCATGACTTCGTCAAGGCTGGCTTCCCTCGCACGCGATTTGTATCGTTATCAGTAACTCTTGCTATGGACCTCTATGATGACATTGTATCGTTACACGATTATCACGAATCTGATTCTTCATTGTACACTCTCTTCAACTCGTGATATCTGCTACCTCTTCTGCGTCGTCTTTGCCGTTCATAGGCCCGAGCAGCAAGTCTAACGGTTGTCTTTGGAGAGGTGGCCAGAGGGGCCTGCAATACCAACAGTTCTCGCGTGGAAGTACGGTACGACCTTCCCGTGTAACAGGGAACCTTCGCAACCTCAGACCTTCAGTCATGGCAGATCGGTCTCATGGCTGACAAGCTGACTCACTGCCAGTAGCTAGATGTTCAAAAACCGGAGGGGCAGCTTCATTGAATGTCGAACCGAAGGGACACGCCAGGCCCGGCGCGCAGGTTTTTGTCACTGACCGCTCCGAGTCGGCTGTCTCGCGCCCTTTTCGCACTGCTACTCACCAGCTGGAAGGTATCTTTGAGTAGCCTGTTGTAACGTATGCCAGTAAAGGTCCGAGAGGGGAAAACAATCATTCACAGTAGGCAGAGGACAATTTCAAGTTGAGGCACGGCGGCACTGGCACTGGTCCCTTGGACGTGCGTAAGAACATCCTGGTTGAGTGCAAGACTGTGGTTGTCCAGGTTGTCTGCCGGAGGATGTGTAGTCTCCGCTGCGGACCATAAAAGATAGTAGGGACACTTCGGGCATACAACTGCAATAATCCGACTAAACGTCGTATGGTCGGTCGTGTTGTGTGTATTCGAAAGCACCACTAGCATGGTAGTGAAAAGCGGGGGCTATTACATAGCCTGAGATCAAGATACATTTTTTCTTCACACTTCTGTTCTCCTAGTTTTACGGGCTGGCTGGCCATCCTTGACGCACCCACCGCAGAGGATAGCCTGTCAATGTGCAATTTCGAATTCTACAGGGCCTTCATTCGCTATTATCTCTTTTTGGTCAGCAACGGAGACTAATTCGCTATACGCCGCTGCGTCCGACGGCCCGCGTCGCTCCATTAGTCAAACGAGGTAGTGTCTTCTCGGGCGCAGGGCTGCTCGGCGGCGGGAGGAATCCCGCGCCAATCAGCCACGCGAGATACTTGCCCATAAGCTCGTCGTCCACAGTACGACTAGTCTCCTGCATGTGGCGCGCAAGCAGCGCGCGCATGTTCGCGTCATTCAGCTCGGGCGCCTTCGTGCTCGTTGGGAGGTCGTCCAGCACGAAATGCAGCAGTGGGAACAGTGCGTTGTCCTGCACCTCCATGACGTGCTTCTCGAGCTGTCGTCGCCATATGAGGTACTCGCAGCGCTGCATCGCGAAGCCGTACCGTGCGAGCGATGATAGGAAGCCGTTGAATGTGGGCCGAGGATAAGCGGCAACATGAAGCACGCTGAGCGCGTCGCGAGGTGCCGCGAGAGGTGCAAGAGCGGCCAAGGTTGTGCACCGCGCTACATGGTCGACTGGGACCATATTGACAGTATTGTTGATGTCGGGAACGAGGCCTAACTGGATACAGCCCTTGACCATCCGCCATATGAAGTCATCCGTGTTGGTGACTAACGAAGTCGTCAAGACCATGCAGGGACCTAAGACCGAGGGCTGACTTACCTGCGGACTCGGAGTCACCGACAACGTACCCGGGGCGTATGATATGCCCTTTCATGCCTCTCTTCCCAGCTTCGAACAAGAGCTTCTCAGAGACCCACTTGGACTGCCCGTACCCAGTCTTGAGTGACGTCCTCGCGCCTTCGAGGTCATCGCTCTCAGGGACACCGTCAAGACTATCATCGCCGCGAGACAGCAAATCAGACAGCTGGACGTAGTATTCCGTGTCAATGGCCGACGTCGACGAGACGAACACGAAGAGCTTCGGCGTGCCGGTTGCAGCGAGGTCCATCGCTGTGAGCGTGCCGAGCACGTTTGCGGGCCGGAGTCGCTCGTACGGGTATACCCAGTGTACCAACGCGCCGTTGTGTACGATGGCGTCTGCCTCGTCGGCAATGCGATTCCACGCGTCCTCTCCCAAGCCGAACAAATCTTGGTCGAGGTCACCCTTGATGACCTCCAATCTTGACTGCTTGACCCACTCTTCGTCCCACACACCACGCCCACTGGCGGCGTCTCGCAATCGTTCGAGAGCCTTCTCAGCATCAGCCGCCCGGACGAGGACGATGACCTTCTTGACGCGTTCAGGTCGCGACAGCAGGTCGCGCAGGATGAAGGCACCCAGGAAGCCGGTGGCTCCAGTCAGGAACACGGTCAGAGGGCGAGTCGAGTAGTCTTGCGGCACACTGGCGTACGACTGACGGAGCTTCGTCAAGAGGCTTTCGTAGTCTTCGCTGTAGCTAACGACTTTCTTGGGCTGCACACTGCGCTTGAGGGCCGCCCTGAGTGTCGATAGCTCCGCTATCGAAGGTTTCTGGTCGCCATCGGCGTGTGCGAAGCCTAGTTCTGCGTTCCGCAGCTCGTCCACAGCAGCAGCGAGCTCACTGATGGTCGGCTTGTCAAAGATGAGGCCGAGAGGAGCCTCGATGAGGAACGCTTTGCGGATCTCAAAGATGAGGCGCGTCGCGAGGATTGAGTGTCCGCCGACATCGAAGAAGCTCTCGTCCAGAGGAATTGGGGAGGGTGGACTCGGCAGAACGCGAGTCCATATTGCGCGAATGGCCTCCTCAGTTGGTGATGCAGCAGGGCCAGCCTGTGCAGTCGCAGATGCGGCTTGTGCAGTGTCGGGGAACGGTAGTGCAGGCTTGTCGATCTTGCCATTGGGGTTAAGCGGCATTCGCCTCAAGGGCACAAACACTGGCGCGATACAATAATGAGGAACGAGCATGGCACTACCACGATCAACACTCACGCGTAGGGACGCTGTAGCTCGGTAGCTTCTTCTTGAGATATTCCCGAATATCTTTGATTAGCCTTCTGTATTTCCTCATCCCAGTGACGACACCCTTCTCATCCTCGCCCTCAGGCACGTCGCTCGCGAACTCATCGAGTGCAGGCCCGCTAACCGGCACGAAGTAGCTCACAAGCACTTTTTCCTCGTCCTTGTCTCTCCGCACGAGCGTAACATTCTCCCGGATGAGCGGATGTTGGCTGAGGTACAGGTCGATCTCGCCAAGCTCGATTCGGAACCCACGAATCTTGACCTGGTCGTCCGCGCGTCCGGTACACTCGACGATACCGTTCGGAAGGTAACGTCCGAGATCACCGGAGCGGTACATCCTGTCGCGTACACCCTTCCAGAACTGCGCCTCCGACCCAGGCTGTCCAGACAGCGGCTCGCAAATCGTATCTTTCCACGGAGGGGAGTCGGCCGCGAACCAGTTCGTCACGAACTTCTCCGCGGTCGCCTCTGGGTCAGAGTACCCTTCTGCCAGACCACCAGAGCGCACATAGATTTCGCCCACCTCACCGACTACACATGGCACGTTCCTGTCATTGCGGTTCACGACGAGGAGCTGCACATCGATCATGCCTTCTCCTGCAGGCATGACGTCCTTCTGGGTCGCAAGGAATGTTGGGTCCTCAGAAACGCTGGGGAGCAGGAAGTACGAGACTGCGCGCTGGGTCTCTGTCGTACCGTACATGTTCACGATGCGGACGTTCGTGGCGAGCGACTGTAGTCGTAGGCAGTCACGCTTCGTCAAGATATCACCAACGAAGAATGCGTTCCGGAGAGAAGGGATCTGTCGCGTCGCTTGCGCGGACAGAAGCTGGCCCATGGCCGGCGTGAGGTGAGTCACCGTCACCTCGTTCTCTGCCATCCATTCCGCGAGTCGTCCAGGCGTCCCGATGTCATCGGCAGTAGGGACGTATAGTCTCGCACCAAAGAACAGGGGCGTGAACACTAGTCGCGCCATGAGCACATGCGTGGTGATTAAGAAAGGAGAGACTTACTGTCTCGTTGAATAGGATCGTGAGCAATGCCACTGAGCATCGTAAACTTTGAGTCTTCCCCGAGTCCGAACCGCTCACCCATCCAAGGGAAGAAGTGCGTAAGGCTGAAGTGCCTGCCACGGACGCCCTTGGGGATGCCAGTACTTCCGCTCGTGAAGGATAGCGTACCGACACTATCAGGCCCTAGCGGCACGTCGGGATCCTTGTTGCCCAGCGACATCTGCGCGTCTAATACGTCCTTACCATCAGCGTCTTGTCCGCCGACGATTTGACCATCTGCGAGTAGCTCCAAGGCGGGCACCTCTACACGAATCTGAAGTTCGGACGAAATAAAGTCGCGGACGCTGGGACTTATACGGCCGGCACCCTTCAAGACAACCAATGCTCGGGGCTGAGCGACCTTGAGGTAGATGGTCTGCCTGGAGGGAGGGTACGCGGGATCTATGGCACGTCATCCAAACACACGTCCGCTAGTGAGTCCGGAATGAAGCTCAGAGACAAGAAAGAAGCACCTATCACGGAGAACGTGGCGCCCGCCTTTAGAACGGCCATGACCGCAACGACGAGGTCGACGCTGCGGTACGCATACACCATGACCACCTCTTCCCTCTGCACGCCGCCCTGGAGAAGATGATGGGCGAGGATGTTCGATGCATGGTAGATGGTCTGGTACGTGAACATGCGCTTCTCATGGGGTTGGTCGAAGCTCGCAGAGGGAAGGCATTGTATAACGCATGGGCGATCGGGCCAGCGACGGGCGTTGCGCGAGAACACGTCTGTGATGGCTCCCTTCCAATCACACCAGTTGAGATCGGCTGTAGGTTCTGGTAGGACAGCGCGTTGAGCAGGAGTGAGAAGAGGGACCGAGCCTACTGGTGTGACGGGGTTCGCGGCGACCTTCCGCAAGAGGGCAGAGAGTTGGTCGACAATGCACGTCATGCGGGAAGGGGTAAAGAGCAGCGAGTTATAGAGCAACCGGAGACCAATATGCGGTGCGACCGAGCTCCTGCTAGTCTCATGCTGGCGAGTGACGAAGACAGTGAGGTCGGAGGTAAGACTGGTACTGCGCAGAAAGTGTTCTTGCGGCGTGTCAGTCTCGTCGAAGAAACGCACCCGAAAGAGCGGTCGTGCATTCTCCACTGTGTCGTTCTTGTCCTTGCCCAACGCACGCACGATGGTCTCGTATGGCAAAGCATCTGCCTCTGCCTCCCGTTCGACTTGCTGGACCTTGCGTACTACCGCCCAGAATGGATCGTCAGGATTCACGGCTACCCGAAGCACGAGGGGGTTTCGTGCGGATGCGGATGATGATCCAATAACAAGGTCTGTATCGCCAGTGTAACGGTGGAGGAGTACAGAGAAGGCGGCGAGGAGGATGTGGAAAGGTGACGGCGCTCTCACTCCTGTCGCTTCCTCCTCTTCCGCGTCCTCATTCTCATTGTACAGGGCAAGCTTGAGCAAACCCTTGCATGTGGGCTCTGAGAGGTCGGCAGAGAACGCAGCTTCGACAAGTCGATTCCCTGCAAGTCTAGGATAGTCTGTGGGCAGAGAGATTGACGGGAGGTTTTGAAGGCGGGCGAGCGTCCTCGCCAAGCGCACGTTCGCCATGGCAGAGTAAGTACTGTCAGGCGCTTTGCACTGGCTTTTGTGTGAAATATGAGAAGGGAGGGCGACTGCACTTGACAGAGTTAATATACTTACCTATGTCTAATTGACTGACGTCCTCTGACTCGAGCGATGTATGCTTACCTAATCAGCCTTGCAGCGGCCATTGTGGCCTCCTCCAGTGCGTATTGTGAACGCTTGCTTTCTTCCTCGACCCTCACTAGCACACGATACCACAGACCGCTTCAGAGATTTTTTGCGTAACAGCTTTCCAGCACCGTGTTGTCAGAGGTATTCCTTGTCCTGACAGTCATGAATTCCCCTCAAAACTTCAAGTTCTTTGGCACACCTAGCGCACGTCCCGCGAATACCGATGCTGACCTCTCTCCCTCGTCTTAGAGAGTGACTCGTACGTCGTCTGACAACGGTAGCTTTGGGCGAGGGCAGTGGCGATAGTCTAGGTCACTACGTCTGCTGACTGTTCTTTCCAGAGTGACATGCATACAAATTCGATCAATCTACTGAGTTGATATCCGCCAGCCTACCTGACAAATTTCTGTCCAGAGAAGAAGGTTGGTCTCCGTATGTTTGGTGCTTATTAATGATCTGATCCTGCGTAGAGGGCATCCGTGCTGACTGGCCGCCTTGGGGTCCATGAGAGACTAGCCGCAAGAAAACATCGCGTGGACGAGTTGCGAGACACCAACGTGACGGTACCGCGATTCGAGGACCTCCGAGTCACTGCGAAACAAGATACGGGCAGCGACTCTGGTGCGTCGGAGAGTGTGCAGTCCGACAACCTCGATGATCCGAATTACGAGCCGAGTCAGGAGGCGGAACGCAAGCCACGACACAGCAGCCCCTCCGGACCTGCGGCGAAAAGGTCCAAACGAGACTGATGTTGAAGTTGTCCAAGGCGCTATTTTCGGATGCGGCCGCAAGGACATCCAAGTAGGGTAGTTATGGTCGCGAGTCGTTTTACGGTTGTCTAGGTACGGACGTTGTTTCAGGTTATCTCGCATGGACGCTCTTTCTCATATTCCTTGTCGCTTGTTTTCTTTGCGTCGTCATGTTTTCATCGCTCGTAGTGCCGCCTCACCTTCCTCACGTGTTATGTCGCTGTTAGTACGCTGTGCTAAGTTGTACGACATTGCCTGTCGCTGTTCCGATCTATGTCTACAGTACTATCAACGAGTCATAAATTGTCTTCGTGTTCGATTACTCCGGATTTCGCCACTATGTCCTAATAAGTTACGTTTGAAACTGTCTGGTATGTTTGGTTCATCATCGTGATTGTGAACAGTTCCTAACCACTGGCGGCCACTGGCAACGCGGGGTATGCGGGGTTAACGTTAGGTTCCGATAAGATGTAGACGATAGGCTGGCCGAAGACACGGCGCTCAGGAACAGGCACACGGTGCACTAGGATTCGAAGCTGGTGCCTCCGTCAGGCATCCCCAGGCATCCTGTAGCATGACCTAGCGGCCAGACTGTGTGGGACTCGCATCTTGATAGAGTGAGAAGAAACGGGCGATGTTCGAAGGCGAGCCGCCCACGGCCACGGCACGCCAGCGTTTGGTTAATATAGGACTGGGCCAGGGATGTACAACTTAATCCCATCTCCACGCTCGTCTTCTTACCCCGACATCCTCGTCAATGTCGCCCGCCGCCTATGCCCACCGTCCTCACCCCGCTAGCTAATGCCACCTCCGGGAGCCCGTACCTCCTCACCGGCAGCTACGCGTGGCTTGACGAGCGCGTCGCGTCGTACATCCGCATCGCATCGGTGTCTATTGCTGCCTATGAGTGAGTCCCGAAACACCCTGATCGTGTTCGCGATGAGTGAACAACCTGCCCATAGCTATTTGTTGACGTTGCCTGCGGAGTGGCGGTTCTACAAGAGCCAAAGGTCGTGGAGGCTGAGTACAGGCTGCATACTGTTCATCCTCATCCGGTGCGCCTTGTCACGCTCCCACTTGGCCCGGAGTAGCTCATGGTTCCCGCGCAGGTATATCAGTATGGTCGTTCTTGCGATCAACACTGCAGGCTACTTTGCCCGGTTCTCTCCAGAAACATGCACGCACTTCTTCTGGGTCGGCCCAATATTCAAGGGTACGGTAGAGTACCAGTTCTGATTGGGATAGATGTGCTGAGATGCTTTCACATTTATAGTTCTGCAGACCATGGTCTCGCAGCTGATCCTTGGCATACGGTACGTCGAATTTCTGGGTTTTTCGGGAGGCCCATCTGCTTTACCCATCATTTCTCGACGGAAGACCTGACGAAGGGTCACCGCCGGGGACACCCTTGCTCTCCTCTAGACAGTACTGCGTTGGCTCGGTACCAAATGGTTGTATCCATGCCGTTCCTTATTGTTAACATTGTTAACCTCGTATATCGCTTGCTCCCACACGAGCGAGAAACACGCCGCGATTCTATATTGACTCTGAGAACTGCATGCCGAGGTTTCTCCTTCGCAATTTTCTCGTACTTCTCATGTGTACTGCACACAACGCGCTGCTATTCTGATACTCCGGTGGGGTGTTTGGAACTAGACTGGAATGCTGATGCACGCCGCGCAGGACCGTCAACATATCTCGACGGTGCTCATACATAGCCTCCATCTCTGCCGCACTGTTCATCATAGTAACAACGGTCAGCTTTCACCGTCATACTCGCAGCGAGAATAGATTCAAGCTACGTTATCTAGGGCGAATGGTTTACGGCACTGTTCCATCGTGATAGTGAGTCTTTTCGGCCGTTTGCTTAACTCAGGCTGACCTATTTTGGCCAACAGGCGTCCAGGATTACGTGCGTCTCGTCTAGATATCTCATGCTCTCGCTTCTCATACTCTCGACTTTGCTCAATAGCGGTTTAAGTGCGTCTTCAATATCGGGGCATCTGCGTTGGAGTTTATTCATTACTGACCAGCTGCACGGTGGGCGAGAATGGGGTCTTCCTGTCTGCATGGCTGTACTATCTCGGCGCGATGATCTACGACGTGTTCATGCTCTGCGTATCCACATTCTACCTCATGCGATACGGACCGGTAGCCGGCAGGTGAGTTACTCTCCTGTCCTTCGACATGCTTGGCAGTGCTGACGGGTCAGCCGTAGGATGTCCGGTTTAGTGAGATTGTGAGTATATCGTGCCGGTGTTCTCGACAGTGGCTGAGGCCATCTATAGAATGCTTTACGACGGCCTGGGGTACTTCGTGGTCCTGACAGGTATGTGACCGAGTAGCCGCCACCAACGTCTCTCATCACGCTGCCAGGCTCAAACATTCTGAATGTCGTCGTCTACCGCACCAGTGACACCCGTACACAGGTCAGTTATCCTTCCTCGGTGGGCCGTTTTGCCTTCGCTGACCCTGCCCACAGTCGTCATGGTCTGTGAACGCCTTACGAAATAGTGCACTGTGCTGACCCTGACATTCGTACAGCGCGGTCGTGGGCGAGGCTGTGACCTGGATTATGAGCCAGAAGCTGCTCATCCACCTCCGGGACGCCGCCGCATCCGCGAACCGCTCTACGCATGTCGTCGTCTCGCGCCCGCTCGGGAGCTCGAGCGCGATCTCGCGCGCGATGCGCTCGCTCGGCACGTCCTCCCCCTCCCCATTCGCGGACGCGCAGTTCGGCGTCAGCGGCGCCCGCGCGGGCAAGAGCGCGAGCGCGAGCGCAGGTACCTTGGAGGGATATGCAGCAGGCGACGCGGACGGAGACGTACTCGCGTGGTCGGGCACGTCGCTGACGGACCTTGTGGGGAACCTGAGTGATGTCGAGCTCGACGTGCAGGTTGAGATTCAACGTACTGTCAGCATCGAGGAGGGGTCGCATGGTGTCGTGGAGGAGGGCCGTGGGCGAGTGCCATGTGTCGTGTGGGTGGGAACCGGCTCACGGCCTGTGGGGCTGAGTGAGAAGGAGGAAGATGGGGAGAAGGAGAAGGTCGAGTCGTGCAGGTAGCATACTGATGGGGTGGATCTTTCGTCATGGTAAGCGTGATGTAGCAGCGGCGCGCGAATGATGACGCTAAAGCTGGTTTTAGGTTACGTTCGCAGATATGGTATGTCGCTGTTGCTCTGCATAATCTTGCCGCTCTTGCTGTTTTCGGATGTACGTCTGGCTAACTTCTCGCTGATCGTTCTAACTTACCTTACGCCTTTTACCACAAATCCCATAAAGAAGTGATGTATACATCCGATAGACACAACGCTGTTGCCGGTGTCGCCACGCATGCACAAAGGGAGCGAGTCCATGTCAGAGTAACTACACAGTCTACAACGGTCTTACTTACCAGTGATTACTAAGCGAGCCACATCCGCCCGGTACGCGGTAGTGGCTAGGTGGCCCACACCATAGTCTTGTCCCACACCATTTCCACGCATCCTCCACTTTCTTCAATCATCATGCCTTGGGTATACGGCTGGCCTCTCTCCCCGGAGTGTGCTGTCAAGGTTGCAAAGGAGCACAATCTCGTTATAGGCAACAACCCAGATGAATGCGAGTGCCTCCACGCCGCATCCCTCTACATCGCCGACAAAGCTCATTGGGACGATGTCCTCGGCTGCTGTATGGAGGACGATGAATTCGGTTTCATAATTTCCGCTTATGTCGACTGGTGACACAGGACTCATCCGCCCAAGTGTTTCCCCACCTCAAAAATGGAGCCACTCTGGAAGTGGTGCAAGCTCGCAAAGTTCATCCCCATCAAAACCAAGCCGCAGTGGTATCGCTACGACGACCCAACTTGGGACCCAACTGAGGGCGAGCTGTGGGATCGCACGGAGTCCACAGATGTCGAGGACGAGGACGAGGACTATCCTCCCGAGTTCGATGACGGTAAGCCTGACGAAGACCATGAAGTGCAGGACGACAGCTGCAAGGCTACGTCTGAGCAAGACGACGAAGCCGCCGCCATGAGTGGGACTAAGCGTGACCTTGGCACTGAGTTCGCCGATGGCGAGTCTACACCCGCGTTATGATTCCACCCCTCCAGAATCGGTCGAAACGCTGGCGCCTCAACTCGGTATGTGCTCATAGCTCATGGATGAGCAATAATCGCTGAGTGTAGTATTCCTATAGATGCTCAATGCACCATTCGAGTGCAAGCCGACCTGCTTACTTGTCTTGAAAGTCTCCTCGTCCAGTTCGTAAGTCCATGTCTCGCTCGGATTCTCGACCTCTGACCGATTGACCAATGAGCAGTGATCCGCTTTCTGCTTTGCCAAATATGTTGACTTCAGTTGGAGTTGTGGATCATAATGTCACGGTGAGGTAGTACTGTACTATACTGAAGACCTTGCCATGGTATAAAAATGATTTCCGTCGACCCGCATGCAGTACATATTATATATGATTCAGAGCCTGAGTGGTACACGTCTCGCGAGAAACTCGCTGGTGGTCTCCTCCCCTACTGATGGGGAAGTCACACCCCACGTTTCCCCTAACGCGGTGGTGGTGGGGTGCGACTTCCCCATCGGCAGGGGACGAGACCACCTCCGACTCGCGGGCAACCAATTTACTTACTGTGCGCCTGTTGTGCGATCAGCGCCTGACAGCCGCGACGACACGTACCGCACCGGCGGCTCTGTCTCGGGATCTGGCAAGTTGCTCCACGATGCAGGCTGAAACCCACTGCAGCGCGATGGTATAAGTAGTGAGTCTCCAGGTGTCTGTGCTAGGGCGAAAACATACCCGCATCTCTCTTGACGATCAGCAATGAAGCTCCTTCTGACAGGCGTTACGGGTGTAGGTACGCGTTCCAGAGTCCTATGCAGAATGCATTGTTTGCTCACGACCTTACTGCTGGCATGGCACAGCGGGCCTCGCGATCTATCGCAGGGCCGTCGAGGACCCCGAAGTGACACATATAACGCTCCTGACGCGTCGCCCCGTCCCCGACTGGGCGGTGCTGCCTGCGACCGCCGCGGCCAAAACCACGACGCTCATCCATTCCGACTTCTCCTCCTTCCCCCCTGAGCTCGCCAAGCAGCTCGCGGAGAACGACGCGTGCGTCTGGGCGCTGGGCCGGAGTTCCCTGGGCATGTCCGAGGAGGAATACACGGCGACGACGTACACGAGCGTCATGAACGCGGCGCGCGCGCTCAAGGAGGCAGGCGTCGGCGCGGGGCGGTCGGCGGACGCGCCGTTCAGGTTCGTGTACATCAGTGGGGAGGGTGCAGACCAGACGGGGAGGAGCCGCCAGATGTGGGCGAACGTCAAGGTGCGCCGTGTTGCCCTCCTCCGCGCGCCAGTGCTGCTGCTTACCATCCATACGGACCGTCAGGGACGCACGGAGCGAGATTTGATAGAGTTCTGCAAGGATGCGGAGGGCATGCAGGCCCGCATATACCGACCGGGCTACTTCTTCCCGTCCAAGAACAACCCGGAGGACCGCACGAACCAGCGTTCCGCCACGCTCGGCGTGGTCGACAACGTCATGACACCGGTATTGAAGTGCGTGATGCCTTCTGTGTACACTCGGACGGAGGATCTGTCGACGTTTGCGGTCGAGCTGGCGAAGGGCCGCTGGCCTGAGACGGACCAGTACAGAAATGCGGACATGCATAAGCTGGTGAAGGATGTGCAGTGATCATCAATGCATTATCAGGTGGATGTCTCGTATTCGCACGGACTCTGGTGAGCTCATGTTGGATGGCCCTGTTGCAAGTAGTGTAGCGAACACTCAATTACTTATCTCGAGGTGAGATCTATCTCTGACATCGCTCGGAGGCAGACGCCGTTCTGAGATTGTTCGCGAGTGGATGAGCATGCGCAGTGGGCCAAATTACAACAAGCACGGGTGCCTGGGACTAGAGCGTCGCAGATTGCGCTCGCGGTTCATTAATACTGACGTCACAGACATCATTCACATGAAGGTATGCGAAGTATCATAAGCTCGTAATCTCCTCGAGGGCAGCTGACAGCGGCTTGGACATGAAGGAGGCAAAGCTGCAGTCCGCTAGGCTCGCAGACCTGATGGCACCGACGAGCAGGTTGTTGTAATCGCTCGATGCTTCCCACATGGCCCACCCTTTCAGGCCTGCTTGCTGAATATACTCGCCCTTGGCCGCTGCATCCGACCATCAGCAACATCGCACCTTTTGTCCCGGCATGCAACTCACCGAAGGACTTGGTATTGTCGTAAGAGACCATGATCTGCTCCTCAGAGTTGTACAAGAAAGGCTGTGCGTCGAAGGTACGTCAACGGTCAACTTGAATGATGACGAGCAGATACTCACAGTAGCACTACATGAATCCCACAGATAACTGATCCCCTCCGCAGGCATACCTGACGCATTGAGGTATCCCTGCTGGTAAAGCCCCCAATAATTGAATATCCCGGTCACGGCGCTTGCCGTGTTCCCGCACTGGTCCGTCGTCGTCGTTCCAGGGGCAGCCGTGTCCCAGCTATCGCCATTGGGCTGGTCGTCTTCCTCGAACGGCGCATACAAGCGCAGCGTCCTGTCCGACTCCGCATTCCCTTGTGTGACCCTGAAGCTGTGACCATACCCCGCGACGCCGAGCACGATCTTGTCCTGTTTGAATCCCGCGCTCGACCACGCCTGTACCGCGCTCACGGCGGAACCCTGCTGGTCCGCCGCGGGCGCGCACGAGTCGTTGAGCGGCGAGTTCGGGCCCACGGACGACGAGAAGGCGCCGTACACGTCGTAGTTCATCACTTCGATGTAGTCCAGGGCGTCGTAGAAGCCCGAGACGTCTGTCAGAGGTGACCCAGAGGGCCCGGTGAACGGCTTGAGCCCGACCGCAGCGGAGAGCGTCTTGGTGGGGAGCTGTTCACGAAGCTCTTGCAGGAATAGGAGATAGTTGGAGGCGTCGTCTGAAGACTGCTCGTTACATCCTATCCCGGCCTCGTTGGGGTATTCCCAGCTGTTGACACGGGATTAACGCGAGTCAAACGCGAAGAGGGAGAGCAAACGTACTCGAAGTCAAGTCCGTCTAGATCGTACTCTTTCACGAGCTGGACAGCGTTATCGACGAAGTTACTTCTGCTTTGTGTTGTCGCCACTGCCGACGAGAAGTATGTTGACCCACTCCATCCGCCAATTGTGACCGAAGCGTTGACATACTATTTTGAGACGTCAATATAGTATTCGTAGATGCGAGACGCAATAGCTTACATGGGAATGAGCCTCCTGCACGAACTGGCTCAACTGGCTAGCATACTCGCCAACGGGTATGGACTGGTCTGCACCCGGCACGCTACAGAGCTTCATGATTAGCGCTCATACATAGACTCGGATGCATGGTTGACGGAGTCTCACAGGAACGAGTATGATACCCTAGTATACTGCGTCCAGTTCATATTTGCCAGGTCGAACGAGGGACTGTCCGAGCCTTCCCAGTTGGCGAACCACCCCATCGCCACCGGGATGTCCGTGCAGGCCGAGTCTCTCGGGACGATCGCCGCAGATGCCATTAGCGCCGGGAGGAGCGCCACAATCGTCGCACATAACGGGTCATACATGCCCAGCATGTCGTGAGGGTATCCTGTGAGAAAGAGCGGTTGGGTCAACCTCTGGAGGTTGCGGGGAGGAGAAGAGAGTGGTCTGAGCGGACCCCCGAGCTCGGGCTCTTAAAAGAACCGCTTTAATTGTGATTCTGGGCCGCCCGTCGTCAGCCACACGCGGCTGACAGCAGGACGACAGCAGTCGGATAGCCCTCCTGAAGAGTCAACCACTACGACAATCTTGGACCTACATACAGTGCTTGGAGCATGTCTGCCACGTGCGCTGTGACTATTCACACATTGAATATTGAGGCTTGAAGACCGATAAAGCGAGAACTTGAAAGCTTGACATGATGTCAGTGGACCGTTAACTTGAAGTTGGCACGCAGTAACCTCACTGGCCTCTTGTTGTCCGACTCTCCGGGAGCACATCTGTGCTGAATCATACAGGTAATTGTGAACCCTTCAGATCCAGCCATGTACACGAGATGATCGATGAACAGGAGCACTAGTAATGTTCGTTAACTACGTAAATAAACTACAGCCGCCCAGCGTGAGGCGATACATAATCGATTACCTCAGGTTCCAAAGCAGAGGTACTACATACACGTACGGCCCACGGGTTGCAGCCACAAAAGCACACCAATAGGCTGAGGCGATCTGTCTCCTCCTCGTCCATACAATCACATCCATTGTTTTATGCCCAGCGATGTCAACGGCGACATTCGCCTCCAAGTTAGCGATACCATTACATAGTACTGGATACAAGTAGGTATTCTATGTCAACACAATACTTTGCTGCTGTGGACGTGCGGCAGATGCAAACGTCCGATACAATACGATAGAGATGATGCAGGTGCGAGTGTTAATATGATGCATGCAGACAGAACAATGAACCCAAGCCCAAAGAAAATCAACAACACAGGAAAAGGGGGGGGCTCACGACGATCACCAGTGCCCCCTCGCCGGCATAGCGGGGCCATTTGCGAGCTCCGCACCGACCTTCTGCGCGACCTGCATCCCGAGCGGCTCGAGCACCTCCCTCCACACCTTCGCCCTCCTCCGGCCCTCGAATATGCTCATCGACCGCTCGCCCGTCTCGCCCTCGGGCCCGAACACGAACACGCGGTCCTCCGCCCACGGCGCCTCACCGTGCGCGAACGCGAGCCAGCGCTCCTGCATCGCGTCCCGCACGCGCGCGTACGCGTAGTCGTCCACGACGGGCACGCCCCAGTCGTCTGCGAACCCGCTGTCCGTCGACACGTCCGAGTCCGACGCGCCGCTGTCCATCTCCGCGTCGAGCGCGCACAGGTTCAGGCTCGCGAGGCTCAGCGGCGCGTGCTCGAGCCGCAGGCAGTCCTCGTCCTCGTCCTCGTCCTCGTCGAAGTGCTCCGGCATGAGCTGCGCGGGGCAGAGCGGCTTGCTCGGGGCCGGGCTCGTCGGCAGCGGCACGTTGTCGAACAGGTAGACGAGGTCGACCGCGTGGTGTGGGACTGCCCGCCCCGGGCCCTCCTGGTCGAAGACGTAGCGGTACACGCCACGTCCGCCCCGCTGGCGCCGTGCGTGCGCGGCGACACACTCCGTCGGCCACGCGAAGCGCGTGTCGTTGATGAGCTCGAGCACGCGAGCATGGAGCTCGTCCGGCGGCGCGTGCGGGTGGATGTCGTACGCGCGCAGGAGCGCGTTCGCTTTTGTCAGCGACTGGCACACCGCGCGGACGCGCCGCTCGATCGCCGTCGCGGACCACAGCGACGCGGGGAGCGCCCAGAGGAGTGCTTCGTCGCTGCAGTCACCGATGAGGAGAGGCTGGTGTTGCGCTGGGCCTGGGGTATGGCGCGCACGCGACCTTGACCGTGCGCGGGACCGGGAGCGAGAAGGAGGTCGCAGGTGATTGTGACTATAGTTGCGAGGGATGTGGTGGGAGCGGCCGTGCCGGTGTTCCGCAGGCTGCTCAGCCTCGGGGACGAGCGACCCGGAGAAGTGTTTGTGGAAGAAGACGCCGTCATTGACCGCGCGTGCGTGCCCGTTCAGCGCGACGAGCTTCTCCGCATCGACGGCACGGAGCTTGTCGAGGGTCTGCACATGCAGCGACGCCATGTATCTTGACAGCTGCGAGCCTGCACCGTGGACGGTCGGGAGCTCGAGGTCCATGATGGCGCTCTGCACGATGGCGCGCTGGAAGAGGGGCCGCCTCTCGTTCGCAGCGGAATGCAGGTGACAGAGGATGTCGGCGGCGCCTGTTGACTCGCCGAACAGCGTGATGTTTGCTGGGTCGCCGCCAAAGGCCGAAATGAAGTGGTAGACCCATTCCAGCGCTCGCCGCTGGTCACGAAGGCCTAATGAATGAATGATGTCAGACGCGGGGCCAATAACATTGATGAATGACGACGAAATGAAGTGCACGCACCGTAGTTACCGACGCCTTCATCTCCAGCAGCCTTGTTGTCTTCGCGCAGAGCCGGGCTGGCGGCAAAGCCTAGTAAGCCGAGTCGGTAGCTGAGGAGTCGCGTGAGCACCTCCGATACAGGATGCAGTCAACAGTACACACTTGATGGTGACCATGATCACAGGCTTGCTGATGAACATGCTCTTCTGTACGAAGGCGCCGCCATCGTAGACCCAACGAGAACCAGAGCCGTGGTTCGCGCCTCCGTGTATCCATAACATGACAGGCAGACGCGACTCCGGAGTGACGTCGCCGGGACAGGTGATGTTGAGATTCAAACACTCGAACTCATTTTGCTTGAGGACTTGGACGGGTATACTGTCCTCTGAGATGCCAAACAGTTCTGCGTCCGCGCTGGGGTGTAGTCTCGGCTGCGGGCAGATGGGGCTAGCGGGAGCAAGACTCAGCACAGGACACACGCGGCTACTCGACGTTCACTTACCCATGGTGACTGGCGTCCGTCAGGAGAGGATAGGTGGTGTTCAGCCTTGACTGACGGAAACGCGCGGGGATGGTAGCGTATTTGATACCGCGATACTGGTGTACAGGCGCCTCAGGAGTGGAAACAGGATGGACAATGCCCGTAAAGGTGGTCGCGAGCTCCTCATGGAGGACGACGGGTTCGGGGGAGTCCATCGCAGGAACTTTCGCAATCATAGCTGGTGCACTGTAAGCGCAGAGGGGAAGCCAGGAGGCTCAGGGGTAGGGGCAGCGTGGTCGACTGCAACTGGGAGAGCGGGGAGGTGCAAAAGGTGCGGGGCCCCGTTGGATGCGGCTGGACATGGATTTGTACCTGCGCGGGCGAGGTCGTGCGCGCGCACATCGATGCGTCCGAATGCGGGGAGGCTCGAAAACTGGACGGGTGTGCCGCGAAAGGCAGGCCCCGCACTGGGGGCGGCGGTCCAGGTGTCCCGGCGATTGCCGAGCGAGCGGGCGAACCGACTCGAACGCTCGGCGAAACGAGCAGAACGGGCCATGGGACGCAGTCGACCCTCCTCGACCGCCCCCTGACATCAGCATGACGCCCATCCCTGCGACCAACGCCATTCAGTCCTCCGTAGGCGCCAGGCCGGCGGTGCGAACCCGAGTTCGCCCGAGGGGGGCACCCCATCTATCAGGCGCGAGGGATCAGCAACCTCCAGTCTGGAACGAGCAGAAATGAGCTCAGAGAACCAGTAGAGCACAGCCTACCGCGCTGTACGTATTCTTCATGGCGAGAATGTTGGGCGTCCCAGCAGCACATCTGGTCTGCTGAGCCGCAAGGGAAGCGAAGTTGGCAGCGGGCCCAATGGGAGTTTCGTCGCGCTGCGGTTTGTGGTGTAAAGCTTCTCTGCCACGAATGCACCGTCGTGCTCGACATCAATCCGATAGCGCAGCCTGATGGGGAACGCCATGGAGGCTGTATTCGCCAAGTGTGAAGTGTAACCTTCAGAACTGATGATCTCGGCCTCAGTTGGAAGTCTACGCGGGATTAGTGCGATAAATGTAGTCATCGCAATAATAACTCTTACCGCATGGCAGCATTAAGGCGTTGCGATCTTAAGCACGTAAAGTAACCAGCGGCCGGGCCGTAAGACCTCGGTACTGACGGTCATCATGTGTCCTTTCGGGAGTCTGACGGGTTCTGTACGATGAGTTTAGGCACATCGTGGCGATTACTCACCACACGGTCGTATAAACGGCGTACGTCCTTATGACACGTAAAACAAACAATGCTCAACGCATACAAGCATGTATTGCTACGGTACACGGCCCATACAACGGTAGGAATACACCAAAATCCATATGTATGCAGCACGCTCCGAGCGGTGCCCTATATCCGGACGTTGTAAGCACCCTGTATGTGAGAACTGATGGGAAACGGACTTACCTGAACGGAGCGCATGGCAACGCCTGCACAAAGGGAAGACGTAATGGCGTGGGCTCGTCACAGAACGAGAACGGCGACGTAACGTTCCAGGGCGCGCTACCTTTTCGGGGCTCCCGGAGCGGGCAGCTGATCATGCTCATGCTCGTAAGACCTCATAGCTGCGCTCTCACAGCCCGCGAGTATGGAGCCTACTAAGACCGACGTCAGATACGGATCATCGCCGTCATCCTGAGCACGGGCCAAGAGCAACGACTAGATACTCACCTGACTGACCGGTAGTCGTATGTACCCGAGTGGTGGTCCAGTTCGCATCGAGGACCACAGCCTATGTTGGAGCCGGCGAGACACATTACTGTAGTCATCTGAACCAGAGGCTCCGGCTCTTCCGCTCGTTGTACCGAGAGGAACCACCTAGGCGCAGTCGACTTTCCACCCTCGAAAACAGCGTCGGCTGAATGCAGTAGACGACCCACGTCGATCTCAACAAGATGCAGCGCCGAGGCAGATCATGGAGCCAAGCTGAACCCCATTCCATGGCGCGCAGACAACCTAGACCAGTTGAAGGGACCACAGTCGGGGGCAGTACCAAAGCACCATCCAAAGACCCAGAGATCCAGAGACGACCGACCAGATGACCGAGAAATGATATACCCGCATATACCCGCAGCCATAGAGATACACCGCTCGGCCTCCCAGCGCCACGTACCGACAACGTCGCCGCAGCCCACCAGACAAGCAGGTAGCAGGTAGCAGAGCTCGGAGAGGCGGAGGCAGGGCTCTGACGGCAGCGCACGCTTATATATCGCTCGCAAGTGTCGCGTCGCGAGTGATCTGGGGTGCGTCCTGTGAAGCAGCTGACTGTACGGTCCGCAGATATCGTGGCGATAGATGCGGCTCTTGGAGCGGGGTGTCTTCTTCCAAGGCCAATTCCGCGCGCCTCGCCTGATGACGCATGTCGTTCTGACAATAACTTACACATGTTTGGAGCCCTCCAGTGAGTACCCAGCGTCGGACCCACGCCCGATGCTACTCAGGCAGATGGTAGAGGAGACTGGAAAGCGAGCGGGTATCATGGGCGGGCGTTGAGTGTGAGCATGAGAAAAGACTGCGACTGCGATTATCGGCTGATCATACAAAGGACGCCCGCACGTGTTGGCTTACCTGCAAGTTACCACAGCAGAAGGGCAGCGTCGATACAGGTGAGCGGAACTATGCGGCGAAAGCGCAGGCTTGGAGAGGACGTGTACGAGAGCAGGGAGAACAGAGCGCAGGTTTCGGCGAGAGAGCTGGTCGCTGCTTCACGGGTGTTGCCGGATACGCAGATGGAAACGCGATCGCGTGACCGTGTTCCGAAGTTGCTCTCGCTCAGTCCAGTAGGGCGTTCTTATTCTTTTCATACTTCCGTGCATATATCCTTTTGCTGGTTTACAAACATATCTACGGTGGAAACGCTGCACTCTACTAGCGAGGAAAACAGGAAGCGGCTCAGCGCCTCGGAGGCCTTCGAAATGCGGTGCCAGCCTATGTAAAACATGATAATCCGGAGAACGTGCAGTCGATATCAGTCTCATCTCTTCGTCGGCTGGATACCTAGCACCTTGATACTACGCCGTCGAGCTCCACGTTTTTATCCTCAAGGTTCGTTGGAGGAAGGGGAATCCTGCTCGAATCCTAGATGCTGTCGCAAGTAAGTCGCCGACCGGTCATGTACCACTCGTAACCACACTCACGTATTGTTTGCAACCCAAAAATTGGGAATTATCAAGGCTACCTTGAACGCGATTGACGTTGCGCAGGCTGTTCCACTTCCACCCATTCTCTCTAGCCGCATTCCCCTCGACGTCTACGAAGAGATCATCGATTGGATGGACCAGCCTACCTTGGCTGCTGCAGCGTTGGTCGACACGGCGTGGCATACTCGTGCCATGGACAACCTCTACTCGACAATTCTGATCGACTCCCGCGCAAGCTTCGACTTGTTGGTGAAACAGGCTCGCACGTCGCCTCGCGTTAGGCGGTGGCTCACGGCCACGCGCGGGCTCATCGTCACGCATATCGTGATCTCTCGCACTTACTGGCACAACAGGAAATACGCGACAGTTCCAGGACTATTCTTACACGCTCTGCCTGCTTCTCTCGGGCAGACTATGCCTGGATTACGCACGTTGACCATCGGCTTTGGGCTGTATCCTTTCATGCATCCAACCTTCTTTCACGCGTTGCCCCTGTTCAAGCATGTCGTCTCACTGCGATTGCTTGATGTCTGGCTAAGCAACATTGCCCAGCTGCATCGGATCGTCTACGCATTTCCGCAGTTAGAAAGCCTCAGCTTGTTCAGCGGCTCACTCAAAGAGATGTACCCTGGCGCTAGATCCCAACGTCTTGCATTGCCACCTCCGAATCCTCGACATGCATCCAACATCCGGCTGAAGAAGCTCGTCATTGACACTTGTGACGACCAACACACCCTCGAGCGTATGATTGATTGGCTGGTACAGTCAGAAATCTGCGCCAACCTGCATGATCTGACGGTGAAATACTGGTGGGTCAAGCCGCATTATGAGGAGCAACATGACACGTCTGAGTTGGTCAACCAACTCCTCCGAAGAAGTGGGCCGCATCTAGTTCGATTTTGCGAAATAGCTGGCAGCCGTCGTCAGTGCCCCTTTCCTGCCGCTGAACTCGCCAACGACCACGCTAACGTAGCACATGTCTCACAGAATATACTGCTCACAGCGATTTCACGGACAACACAACTCTGCGGGATTTGGCGTTCTCTCTTAAGGCCTGGGAGCAAAGAGAATTTGCAGACGCTTTGTCGGAGAGGGCGATTGAGCTGTTTTATATCCTCAACACGATCCGAAGCTACCAGCTCAAGCGCATCGCAATTACCTTCTCCATTCAAACTACTCGCAACATAACTGAAGAGGATCCTGACATCAAGCAAATCTACGAGAGGCCATGGCCGGCAACGGGGCACCTGCACGGAGTCCTGACGCGGCCACACTTCAGTGCCTTGGAGCAAGTCACCGTCCGTATACTCACCAGGTATAGCGGAGATCGAGGTACCACAGAAGAGTCCGCGGACATCGTCACTCGAGCAATCGTCGCCATGTATTCGTCTTGGCTGGCGCCATGGTGTGACCGCCATATAGTTCAAATCCTCTGCGAGGCATCGGGCACGATACGTAGGCGTGCCCGACTAATCTGCAACAATGCGAGGCTCACAATATGTTCTTAGCGATACGAACCAACGCCGTCGACAGACCCGCCGAGTACCTGTATCGCGACCCAACTGCATGATCTCGGCTTGCGAACCCGAGATTCCTGTGAGTTAACATTCGTCGCACGTAAAAACGGACTTAGGCGTGAATTGCAGCTCGAAGCCATCTACGGAACGCTATGAAGTTAAACTTCTCTGCTCTCAACCCTATAGGCAGTGGGGAAGGGGGTACCGGTACTGTCACTCACCATAGGCTCCTCCCTGAGCTGACGCCCTGCTCAGCAGGCGTAATACTGCCACGGCGTGTCCAAGATGTTCGGCGTTGACGCTGAGTATTAGATGTCATTGGTAGATACAGGTCGACGCGTCTTCCGAGGCACTACTTTCTAATCCTATAGTTGCTCTTGTGGCTCGCGTTCCCTCGCTGGTAGAGCACCGTTAGTGCCAGTCCACCAACTGAGCCTACATATGTAAGTGTCCGATGTCTACGGAGCTCGTGTACTGTAACGTTTCGACCATAGGTTCAGTCACGGTCACACCCACCCCGTGAACTAGGGTTTTTAGTTCACGGTCACAGGTCACGGAGGTCAGTGAACTAACCCCCGCCGAAGTCACACCTTGGTCGCGACAGTCACTAGTCAGGCCCAGGGCCACCCGGCGTCGATTTCTCTGCAACCCACCGCTGCGGGCCCGCAAAACGTCTACTAGACTTCCACATGTATATTTTTCGCTTCTCTGCATTCAGTTTGGTGGCCATTGATGGTACTGCAGCCGCTATGGTGGTGGGCCGCGAACTGAACTAGCGAAAGGGTCACGGTCACAGGTGCGCCGTGAACTGGGGCGCTTAATTAGTTCACGGTCACAGGTCACACCCAGTGAACTTATGGTCGAAACGTTACAGTACTCACGTCACTTCGCGTTCTGACCGAACAATGTGGCATATGCATCTTGCTCGACTGGAAGGTTCTCATGATCTTCAAGTTACCGTCTCCACACTGAGCGGCCCGAGGCTCATCAGGCTGGACTTCTGCTACTTAGTGGTTGCATACGTAGAGGCTGACTCTACCAAACTCTAGTAGAGGTGCTGTCACCATGCTCTGTAGTTGCGCTCTATTTAAGACTATACCATCGCGCGCATCCTGCGCCCGTGCAAGTTGACGTGTTTGCTAGTCGCTTACAGCAAACACGCGGGGACCGCGTTTATTCGCTTCCGCAGAACCACACTATTCTGCCTGCGAAAAGTGGTACGATGACTGCAGCAATTTCCCTACCTGGCGGTAAAGTTTCCATGAGCGTAGGAGGCGAAGCGCAGGCGAAGTAAAGTTGGTGAGGCGCCTGGCGGCGCGTCGGGTCTTACCCCATATAAGGGGTTATCCATCACGTGACTACGCGAGATGGACGATTTATGGGCGCTTTGCGATCTGGCATGATCGCGTCAGGATTCCGCCGCCCCAAATTCAAAGTAGAAATGCTGCGTCTCTTGACTCGTCCCATCCGCCCCACCGCCCTCATCCCCGCCGTCCGTAGAACCATGGCCTCCATCCCTGATTTTGTGCGCATTTTAATTGATTTTACCTGGCGTGTCCGCTCTGACTGACGGGCTCGGTATACCAGAACAAGGCGCTCTACGCCCCGCTCGCCGAGGTCGACCCGGAGGTGAAGAACATCATCGACAAGGAGACATGGCGGCAGTTTTCGGGCCTGGAGCTCATTGCGTCGGAGGTGTGCTGCCTCAGGTGTGCTTCACCCCTCAGACAGCTGACATGCGTGTCAGAATTTGACGAGTCTCGCCGTCATGGAGGCCAACGGTTCCATTCTCACGAACAAGTACTCCGAGGGTCTCCCCAACGCACGGTACTATGGTGGTAACGAGTGGATTGACGAGCTCGAGGTGCTATGCAGGAAGCGTGCTCTTGAGGCGTTCCACCTCGACCCTGCTAAGTGGGGTGTCAACGTCCAGCCTTACTCTGGTAGCGTACGTCCGTTCGATCGTATTACCACTAACTTCACTGAAGTTTCTCTCTAGACTGCAAAGTGGGCATCGTCTGCTACCATCTTGTACTTCCACTGACATGTCATTACAGCTTCGCCGCCTTAACTGCACTCCTCCAGCCGCAGGACAGGCTGATGGGTCTCGGGCTCCCGGACGGCGGTCACCTGACGCACGGATACTACGTGCGTACACGCTCGTCTCTTCGCCGCATTCGTTCCGCAATGCCACCATCGCTGACGCCCCGCCGCGCAGACCGCCAAGAAGAAGATGACGGCGTCGTCCATCTACTTCCAGTCCTTCCCGTATGGACTCGACCCCACGACGCAGCTCATCGACTACAAGCAGCTTGCGTCGCAGGCGAAGATCTTCAAGCCGCAGCTGATCATCTGCGGTGCGTCCGCGTACCCGCGGGACTTCGACTACGCGGCGCTCCGTGCTGTCGCGAACGAGCATGGCGCATTCCTGATGGCGGACATTGCGCATACCAGCGGCCTTGTCGCTGCCGGCGAGCTTGCCGACCCGTTCCAGTACTGTGACGTTGTCACGACCACGACGTGAGTGTCCTATCCCATTTATCCCGAGAAAGGATCCCTGACGTGTTCCTCGAATAGGCACAAGACCCTCCGTGGCCCCCGCGCCGGTTTGATCTTCTTCAAGAAGGACTCGGACAAGGCGAAGGACCTCGAGAAGCGCGTGAACGACGCTGTGTTCCCCGCCTGCCAGGGTGGCCCGCACAACAACGTCAGTCGTCGGTCAACTTGACGTGCGCTGTACATTCTGACGATCGTGATCGACAGACCATCGCCGGTATTGCGACCGCCCTGAAGCAGGCTTGCTCCCCGACTTGGAAAGCGTATGCTAAGCAGGTCATCGCGAACGCGAAGACGCTCGGCACTGAGCTCGTCGGAAACGGCTACAAGCTGCAAACCCAGGGCACGGACAACCATCTCGTTCTATGGGACCTGCGTCCGCTCGGCCTCACTGGCAGCAAGCTGGAGAAGTTGTGCGACCTTGTTGGGATTACCATCAACAGTGCGTCTTCCCCTCCCTTGCTTTTCCTCACTGGGCACTGACCACGCCTATGGACAGAGAACGCTGTCTCTGGTGATGCCTCCGCACAGACTCCCGGTGGTATCCGGCTTGGCACGTCCGCGCTCACGTCGCGAAACATGCTCGAGGCCGACATGAAGGTCGTCGCCGGCTTCTTGAACCGTGCGGTGCAGCTCGCGCTCGTGCTCCAGAAGGAGGCGGGCAGCAAGCTCCTCAAGGATTTCGTGCGCGTCGCGGTGACCGAGGAAGAGGGCAAGGAAGGCGCGAAGGGCGTGAAGGCGCTGCGCCAGGAGGTCCAAGCGTTCGCGCGGCGGTGGCCCCTCCCCGGCGTGGATGTCAGCACGCTCCGGCGGCCGCAGGGTATCGAGGAGGACTGAGCGACGGGATGTGGGGCGGTGTGACGATCTTTGACTCTGCACTCCGTTTGTATGCAGATCGTTTGATCTCAGATGTAAAAAGGGCGGGACGTTCAACATTGTCCGGCCCCCGCTGGCGGTTCAACTTCGCCCGGTCGTAGATGTATTGTAGAACCAGCCTTCCACAGGTGTATTCTTAGCGTGCTATCGATGCAAGTCGTAATTGCTTGTCGTTTCGCAGTCCAGCGAGTTTGTTCTGGGCCTCTCGGTGCAAGCTCCGGCGGTAGACAGGTGTCGTATATTCATCTCTTCTTTATGACGACCTGCAGTGTGATGACAACTTTATCGCTAGGCGAGGTGCTGTGTTCATCTCATCCCGCATGTCTGAGAATGGTCGACAAGATCAGTGCCTTATATACCGACGATTGTCACAACATACTTTGGAGCCTTCATGGCAACGAGACATGCTATCGAGATCACGGTTGAGTATATGCAGTTTGCGGCTGCGCAGCGACGCATGTACGCCGCGGCGAAGGCGGGCCCATCAGTAAGTACCCTATTTGATAGCTCACCACAGCTTTCAAGATGTGGCTGACCGTCTCGGGTCTCTCGCTCTGCCGCGACGCGCGCCTAGCGCACTCTGAGGTCAGTCGCGATGTCCCATCATGACATGAACAGCCTCCTCTTCATTTGCGTTGATATAATGAGGAAAGACTTGGAGAGGTGACTGCCACAATACTCATGCTTTGAGTGACATTGCCGGCAATTATCGCTCGGGTATCGCTGTGGGCTCAGTACGAGCGTCCGAGTAAAGAGGTGTCCGGGGCTGTGTCCCTTCATGGTCGCCGGTCGGTGCCTTCGGGCAGTTTGTTTGATGGCTCCACACCATCAAACATCATGATGGATCACGCAAGGAACATGAGCGTATCGCCGGGTGCTTTCCGGTGCGTGTTTCACATCCTAGGTCTGGTACAATATATAGCGGCGCTCACCGCGCGTATGTTCCGTCATTTCTTTTCCTCTTTCTTCTGCTGAGCCTAGTGCTTGGTCTGGTTTTTCTGTCCCGGTTTTTGTTCACTTTCTCGCTTCACGCTACCTTCTTTACGCCCTTGGGCATCCACCCGACCCCACGTCGCATCGTTCTTCCTCGCTGTTCTTGACGAACACCATCATGGCCCGCTTCACGTCCCCCTTCGCTCTCCTCCTCGTCGCGATCCTGGCGATCCAGTCGTCAGTTGTGGCTGCGCCCATCCCCGAAGGTGCGTCTTTCGTTTGCATCATCCTTCGTAGGTCGGCGATCGCTGACTGTCGTGTGCCCACAGCCACTACCTCTGTCACGTCTTTCGCCGCTCGCGCGCCCGGATCGCACCAGGCACCCTGGAACCGCCGTCAGACACCTGAACAGGGCAGCGATCCCCTCAGCGGCATGTCCTCCGTGGCCTCCGGTGATGCTAGCAGCACCGCCTCAGGCGCTGACCCCACCAACGCCTGCGGCATGAACTCTGGCTCGTCAGCCGACACTGGTGCATCCGGCACGGACAGTGCCTCAGGTCCGTCGTCCACTGGTGATGCCTCTGACCCCAGCGGGTCAGGCGGTGCTGCCCCTACCGACAGCTCGTCGGCGAGTGGTGTTGCCCCCACTGACAGTGCATCGGCGGGCAGCGCTGCTCCCACCGATGGATCTGCGACTGGCGGCGCTTCCCCCACGGACAGCACGGGTACGACGGTGACGACTACGGTCTTCGTTACGATCACTGCGCCCGACGGCGGTGCGCCTACTGGCTCTATGCCTTCGCCCACCGACGGTACTGGTGCTACGCCCACGGATGGTAGCAGCGGAAGTGCGACAGACAGCTCTGCTGCGTCTGCCCCGACAGATCCCTCCTCACCAGCCATTGGTTCTTCACCCACCGACGGCTCCGCCCCCACCGATAGCTCGGCTTCCGCGGGTGCGGCTCCCACAGACGGTTCTGCGCCGACGGATAGTGCGAGTGCGGGCGCGACTCCGACGGACAGTGCAGGTGCGACCCCCACAGACAGCTCGGGCGCAACGCCCACGGACGGCTCGGGTGCGACGCCCAGTGACGGCAGTTCCGCATCCGGCTCGGCTCCCACCGACTCTTCCAACCCTGCCGGTGCGTCTGCGACCGACTCGTCCTCGGCGAGCGCATCCACGGACGCGTCCGCGACTCCCACGGACTCCTCGTCCCCCGCGAGCCCGACCGACGGCGCTTCGTCGAGCGCCGGTGCGACCGACTCGTCCGCAGGTGCCAGCGCGACCACTGACGCCTCCTCTGCTTCCGCCACCGACTCTTCCTCTGCGAGCGCGACGAGCGACGCTGCTTCCTCAGCTGCGTCCACGGATGCAGGCGCTTCTGCGACTGCTACCCCGACCGACTCCGCGGCCCCGTCGGGCATAACGAGCGGCGCGTCTGCCTCCGCCACCGACTCTGCTGCGTCGTCGTCCGCGACTTCTGATGCGTCCGCGAGTGCTACAGACTCGGGTTCGGCCACGCCTACCGCGACTGATTCGGCCGCGTCGTCCTCCGCGACCGATGGTAGCGCGTCTGCGTCCGCGACTGACGGCGGTGCGTCTGCGTCTGCGTCCGCGACTGACGGTGGCGCGTCTGCGACCGACTCCTCTGCGTCCGCGTCTGCAACCTATTCGTCTGCGTCGGCCTCTGCAACTGACGCGTCCGGATCGTCTGCTGCGTCCACGGGTACCGACTCCAGCGCCACTCCCACCGCCACCGACTCTGCCTCGTCCGCCGCCAGTGCGACCGACTCCGCCTCGTCTACGGATGGGTCCGTTGCCCCAGGCGCCGCTACGGCGCCCGCGATGCCCATGCCCATGAGGATGCGCCGCGTGCCGCTCCGGCGCATGTACGAGGAGATCTTCTGAGCACCCTCCGAAGCTCCATGATGACCGAACCCCCCTACTCCCCGGGATGAACGACACGACAGCGATGCCCATTTATTGTTTAAGTTATTCATCGTCATGACTAACGGTATACAAGCCCGGCCGACCTGGGCGTCGGCCGCTGTGCATGTCAGCGCTGGACGGACTGAATATATAGCTGTCGTAGCCGTTGCACAATCTAATGGATCGGAGGTCCTCTCAGCTACTTATATCGTTGTTATCTGAGTGAGGCGAGGAAGGGACCGGATGCGGACGTGAGTCTTCACTGCGGCAGTGTAACTGGTTTAAGAGCGCGACGCTTCTCTCTCGACCACCCCGCTGCCTCTCCCTTGCACCGCGCGAGCTCTCTCCTTCTGTTTACCGTGACATCAGGTGAGCATAGTTATTGGCCCGACGCGCTTCCTTCACACGACGCTGGGAGCAGCAAAGCTCGCTGCCGTGCGCGGTAGCTGGGGTATGTAAGCGGTGGCGCCGGTGAGCGCTTGAGCTTGAAGCACTGGAAAAGGAAAATACCGATTCCACGTGGTCGCGGGATTATTGCAAGGTGTCGGGAAACAGGATGATGCGGTCGTCTAACTTGCCTTCCTCACCCATCATCGATTCATCATCTGGGATTTGGATTGACGCGAACTTATACTTATCCGGCATTTAATTGCTCGCGGGGTGCTCCTTCTGGCTTGGACGTGCATCTTCACTGCCGCTTCAGCTGTGCTGACCATGATAGTACTTCGTCTGATCATGGACAGGTTGCGGTGAACTGAACGAACGCCACGCGCGTCTCGCTACCGACAAAGTTACTGACGCGTGAGCACGCCAATCCTAACGACCGTTGCGTCGTCGCTCGGGCTCGTGGCCAGCGCGTCGTCATGAAGCCTTAATGTGATCTTCCTTGCCGGTTCTTTGGAACCATACGCGCGCTCAGGAAGTCGAAATACAGAGACTGGTGCGTCGCCGACTTGAATCCACCCTCGAAACTGGCGGATGCTGTACAGATCCCCGGAAGCCTATCCCACCCGCGTGAGCGTCGACGACGCACTCTGTTATTATGCTGACAGTATGGAAGCCGGGAACAGCGACGGAAGACGGTCTCCCCCAAGTCTCCCTGCGCTGCGGTCGGTCCGTCGCGGAGACGGTGAGGGTACGCGGTATGACGAAAGGGGTAAGTGATCTCGAGTGCTTCGGCTACTCTAAATGAGCTCATGGGCCCGCACCGTCAACAAGGCCACGGACGCTTCGATTCCGCTTCTCACTCGACGCGTCCGAAGCGGCTCCACCCCGCCCCACCTCCATCATGCATCGAAGCTGCGAACGTGGGCGGCAACGGTCCCTCTCAACCGGGACTGTTTCAGTCCCCTTCGTCAACCAATCCGCCCGTTGTCCTGCGCGCGTATTTAACCCTCGCCCTTGCGTAGGGTCCCCCCATACCCGTCTCGTATTGTCACCCACTCTGAGCCCGGTGCTCCGTTCGACCTGCCGGCCTCCTGAGTCGCATCGGACGTGTACTCTCCTTAACCCAACTGTCTATACGCTCGTCAGCACCTTCCCGTCACTCGACATCCCCCGTGTATCTCATTGAACACATCAATTCCTCGACATACTCACGAACATGACTCGCTTTTCATCCGCATTCACGGCCCTCGTCGTAGCCGCTATGAGCGGTCCATCTGTCTGGGCTGTACCATTCCCGGCTCCCTCGGGTATGTCCATTTGTGGCTGTGACATTGACAGAGACTGACTTCACACTTGTATAGTTATCGCAACTGCGACCGTCGCCGTACGCCAGGTCGACGTTAGCAGTATCCTCGGCGCCATCGAGACCGGCTTGTCTGACCTCGGTGTCCCCGACGCGTCTATTATCGACAGCGTTATCGGCGCCGTCGAGACTGAGGTGGCTGGTGCCACCGGCCGGAGGCGTCGCCAACTCCCCGATCTCGGTCTTCCGGGCGAGTCTCTTGTCAACGGCGCTGTTGGTGCCGTGGAGACTGAGGTCGCTGATATCACCGGTCTCAAGCGTCGTCAACTCCCTGATCTCGGTCTCCCGGGCGAGTCTCTCGTTAACGGTGCTGTTGATGCCGTCGAGACTGAAGTCGCTAGTCTCACTGGCCTTAAGCGTCGCCAGCTCCCGGACCTCGGTCTTCCAGGCGAATCTCTTGTCAATGGCGCCGTTGATGCCGTCGAGACCGAAGTCGCTGGCCTCACTGGTCTTAAGCGTCGCCAGCTCCCGGACCTCGGCCTCCCAGGCGAGTCTCTTGTCAATGGCGCTGTTGCCGCTGTCGAGACTGAGGTCGCCGGCATTACCGGCCTCAAGCGTCGCCAGCTTCCCAACCTTGTCAACGGTGCCGTGGGTGCTGTCGAGACCGAAGTTGCTGGCTTGACGGGCCTCCGTAAGAGGACCGATGCCAGCGAGGACAAGAAGGACCAGAACGGCCAGCAGTCTTCCAACCCCGCTGACGCCCAGAACGGCACCGGCTCTACGGGCGCTGCCAACTCGACTTCTACATGCAGTGGCGCGACCGGCTCGACGGGTGCCACTGGCGCTGATGGCGCAGCTGGTTCGAACAGCACTGCGTCTGGCGATGACGGTGCGGCTGGCTCGAGTAGCACAACCTCTGGCGCGGATGGTGCGAACAGCACCACGACCGGCACCGACGGCTCGAACTCTACGACGGGCGCGGACGGCTCTACCGGTTCGGACGGCAACGACGGTGGCTTTGGCGGGCTTACCGGCAACGACGGCGGTTTTGGCGGACTGAACGGCGACGGCAAGGGCGCCGGTGCTAGCTCTGGCGACGCATCTGGCTGTGACGGCGAGGGCGCCGGTGCTGCAAACTCTACCGCTGGCGCCGGTGCCGGTGCGGGTAACTCTACCACTGGCGCGGGTGACGGCGGCGACGCTGGCTCGACTGGGAGCACCGGCCAGGATGGCAACGGCAGCGGCAACGCTGGTTCGGCGGCGACTTCTACCGTCTATGTCACTGTGACCGCCCAGGCTGCGTGCGGCACTGATTCCGCTGCCGCCGCATCTGCTACCGACTCTGCCGCCGCTGCGTCCGCTACCGATTCCGCCGCCGCCGCGTCCGCCACTGACTCTGCTGCTGCCACGTCTGCCACCGACGCTGGTGCTGCCGCGTCGAGCGCAGTCGCCTCCGCCTCTGATGCAGCAGCGTCTGCCACCGACTCTGCGGGTGCCGCTGCTGCATCTGCCACTGACGCTGCGGGCTCCGCCGCTGCATCTGCTACCGACTCCGCGGGTGCCGCCGCCGCGTCTGCTACTGACGCTGCGGGCTCTGCCGCCTCCTCCGTCGTCGCCTCCGCATCCGACGCCGCCGCCTCTGCTACGGACGCGGGCGCCGACGCGGGTGCTTCTGCCGCTGCGACCTCGGACGCTTCTGCGGCGTCCGCGACGTCGGCCTCGGGCGATGGCATGGACTGCGAGGAGTGCTAAACGCATTGCATCACATTCCTCCCTCGTATTCGTATTCGCTGCACACAAAAATGACTCCGATACCCTCATCCCCCACCCATCTTTTACCCCGCGGCGACCCGTGGTCGTCCGCGCATATGGGGCGCACGTCGCGTAGTTGTAGTGGCCGCCCTGTAGGGCCGCTTGATGGACTGAATCTATAGCCTATCCTGCGTGGCTCCCCCGTTCCAGTTTCGCCTCCCTCCCCTTGAGTAGCATAAATGATGCATTCGGGCCCAAGAGGTTCCGTTGTACTTTAGCATCTAATTTGACTGTTTGCAAGTTTTCGCTGCAGGATGCAGTCGGAGTGTGGACAGCGTTGGTGGTCGTGAGTGTGCATTGCCGATGGTTTGGTCTTTTGATTGCTACGTACGGTTGCTGTACTGTAAGTCTGAAAGGTCATGGATTGCGTGGACTTACGACTTAGTAAGTTTGAGCACTACAGCAATTGGACGACAGTAAAGGCTTCCTTGCAGATCTTCTAAACCTCCGCTGATGAGCTAGTCCAATTCACCGACCTGCGCGAAACTGTCGACGCTGAGATGGATGAAGGCGCGTTGCATCTGAACGTGCCGACAGTATTCAGTCGGTACGTCGACGGCTGAGGTCTACTGCCAGTGATATCGTCCACTACGCATACCGCATACCATGAGGCTTGTAACAGACCACCGACCCAATCTAGAAGAGGTCTTTGTTAGGGCATGAGACCCACGTACGTAACGCAACATGTCGCAACTTTCTTTCCCAGTTTCCAATGCCCGGGAATAGCAATGACATTTTGATGCAAAATCTTGTCAATTACAATGTAATGCAATGCTAAAATAAACACGCTCACGAGATTACTTTGTCATTGCAATGGCATTGAAATGGCCGAAATGGCCGCCGCGGCATTGGATAGCATTGTTGGATAAGCCGAATGTTTCCAATGCAAAATAATCGTCAAAAGAAAGTTGGGACACTGTCAGTCACCGGCACTGCAGAAGACCACCGTGACGCGTACATCCACGTTCTCTCAACAAGCTGGATCCGGAGCTGCTTCTCAACGCCGTCCATGCCGTGGCTTGCGATCATTGCTGAATTATATTTCTTGGTTGGCTGTTCCTGTACAACTCTACTGCGCAGACGTTTCGCTATCGTATTTTGCACGTTACGATCTGCGTTGTAACATACTCGGTCCGTATGAGACTGCGAAGAAACCATTGCTTGACAGTGTCTTAGGCTGTATCCTAGCAGATCGTGATCGATCGGGAAAGAAGCCTCTAGCGATCCGATTCCAGAAGAAGAGCTGCAGGGTGTATCATGAATATTTCAATTCAAAGCCTCGACATGGGTTGATAATGAAGTACTCACTTTTATCATGTTGAGACAGACCTAGCGGCGGTGTTGGGGGATGACGATGGAGAAAGCCAGACAATAGAGCCTTCAGACTTGGTGAAGACGCCGACCGAGTCCAGTGCAATGCCGATGCGCATGCCCATGTGTAACGCAGTGGGCAGAGACTCTTGCAGTGATCTCAGTACATCCTTCAGGTTACGCTGGGAACCGGACTGAGAAGACAAAATGCCTGATCTAAATCGGATAGTGACTTCCAGTCTCGGATTCTGTTGGCCAAGTTGAACGAGAACATTGTCCATGGAGTTCCAGTCCTCAAATATCTGTTGCACGTCTTTAGAGTCAAAGACACTGAGGCTCAGCAGAAGAGTGCGGAGATTACTGGCGGAGAAGCCCGAGAGGAAAGATGGGAGCATTGGTGCGGAGGCGTGCGGCGTGCGGCGAGGCGTCAAGACCTCTATGTTCAGTGACTGCAGGTGGGTATACTGATGGCTGTCGGTAGTCGCTAAGACTGACTTGATCATCAGCAAGGACTAGACGTAGCGGGAATTACACGCTTACTGCCACTGTCTGAGGTAGTGACGAGGTGCAACTCCCGGATGCTTGGCGCGCAGGAGTGTAGCAAATCTAATACCCAGCGCTTCCGAGAGGCGGCATATCCAGGCAAGTAGAAGCGAGTTGGTGGCCCGGGCAACGCGCATTCCCGTACGCGGCGCAAGCAGTCCCGGCCCGACTCGGTGATGATATGGAGGTGCGTCAAGGCCTTCAGTCCACCGTATGTGCTCTGGTTCTCTCCGTCAAGTCCAAGGGGAAAGGTACCAGTGTCCAAATCCTGCAGCCAAAGGATCCGCAGTGCGTAAAGAACAGATAGGCGAGGAAATGTTGACAAGAGTTGTGGGATATGGCGTACGGATTTGAAAACGACCGAGGACATGTATAATGTCTCCAAGGCAGGAAACGGGAAGAGTTCAGAGAACGGGCGGAATGCAGACTGGCTATGTCCCAGCAGAGGGAAGACGTCGATAGTGACGCGCTCGAGGCGCAGGGAGTAGACATTGGGTAGTCGACTGAAGATGTCGCGCAGTCGCACATAGGACGGGTTGCGTGAATCCTCTAACCTGCAAAACGCCAGGCCAATAACGGCTATGCTTCTGACGTGACGAGCTATGTTTGTGTTCGCGGCCTCGGAGCGCTTGAGCGCATCCTGGAAGCATAGACAATGGCGTTCGCCGCAAAGCTCGATTTGAGCGAAGAGGTGTAATCTTGTTGCGGGTATCCATGCGCGGTTGGTTAGACTGCACGCTCGAAGAGACTCGACGTCGTCGTGCAGATGGTCGATAACGTCTTCCCACACTTCTAGTGGGAGCTGAAGCGTAGATTGGGGTCCCGCCTTGCAGCCGTCATGCTGTGGTTGATCATTGATTTGACCCATGCTGGTACGTATCTTGTTCAGTGCAGGAACCGACGTGAATGACAATGCATCAACTTATGACGGAGCGTGCCTACGTACAGCGGCAATGTTAATGGCAGCATCATCCACGCTCCCCGGATCACATCCAAGGTTTCCAAGAGGCATCACGCTGGTTCCAGTACCACCTGAGGAAACTATGTCAGTAAGGGAAGTCGCTTGATAAATCATAAACTTACCGGGCGATGCTTTGACCGCTCAGTCGAGGCCCTGTAGCACTGTCTGGTAGCCCCCTACTCGTCGCGATCTACGTGGGAGCAAAAAGTGAAGACAACTGCTTTGGCGCAAGTCTGGGACGAGAGCGGTATCAGGGATAGCGGGATCCTATGAATGCGTGCGTACTTCCTATATGAACTTTGGAGATAGGAGGACCAGCGGCAATCGGTCGCCAGTCAACTAATTAACTAAGTTATCTACAGGCGGGCGCCGGACGCCGCCCCAGGATGACTTCAGTGAGGCATTGGTTCATGATCGCAGCGTACTTAGTATTCAGCTGACGACACGCAGATTGTGATCTACCAGGGCTACTCAGAACGACTGCGACGATCCTGCACCAAAGGCAAGGATTGTATAAGAATTCGCCAACACCCGGTTCATCAATAACATGGCGCGTGAGACACCTTCGCCATTCACGAATAAGCAGTGCGAAATGCATCCATCTAGCTTCCGCATCATCGCTAGCTTCGGCCGCGGCCTGCCTTGAGCTGGTCGTCCAGAAGATAGTGCAACATACTTGTGCTTGCAATCGAACTTCGAAGCCTGCGGGTTTGACCTCGTCTGAACTCGCATGTCAGGTGTGCTATCGCGAACTGTATACGATCCAGCGCAGTGTTTCATACAACGCTGTGACACCTTCTAGTGTACGCCTCGTCTTCCTGCGCTTGGGTCGGCGAATATCAAGAGATACATCTATCGCATCGTCAAAATACGGTAGAAGCGCACAACAACACATTGGGGCGCGCACACTAACCGGGACTCTCTGCCGCATCACGCTCTCTCTTCGCCCGCAGAGATCGCTCGAGTTCCTCAAACGCGCTTAAGGCTACGTTTTGAGGTTGCTTTGGCGAGCCCTCCGCCCCGGGTGCCTCCTTCGTCCTGACCTCCACTGGCCACTCACGTTCTGGCACACCTCGCGCCTCCAAGGCCGAGCGCAGAGCTTCCAGGGCATGCTTGTAATCCTCTAGCGCCGCGGCATACAGGTCGTATACACAAATTGCACAGCCAGACATACAGCACTCTGCGTAGAATTGTAGCGCATATAAGAGCACTGGTACACAAGGAACGCAAGCAGACGTACCATCGGCCTCAGGTTCCCTAGGCTTCTCCGGCAATACCAAGCCATAGAACATTTGCTGTGTTGGCTTGGACGACGTGATCCTCTCCGCTTCAGCAGAGGCGTGGTCGGCTTGTTCAATAAGCGTGTCCCTACGCGCCTCGTATCCCCCCTTTCCTCGTAGAGAGCGTTCAAGTCGAGCCCATCGCGCTGTAAGATTCTGTCCGCCTCGCGAGCGTACTCGTTGTTGCTCTATCTGGATCTGGGTAGGCAGGGTGTTCGGACGTGGTGCACTTGACTCCGGCGTGACACTCGTGTCAAGGTTGGGTGGAGACTCGGTGAGTGACGTCGGCGAAGGCTGAGTCACTTGCCCGGAAGATGTGGTAGCAGTAGACGCAGAGCGGGTAGCCGAAGAACGGCACAACCAAGAGGGGTCTACCAGGCCCAGGGACCCTGAACGTTGAGCATGATGAAATGCAACGCGGAGCACGTCGAGAGCATTGACGGCGGTGCGAGGTGGGTGGCACATTCAAAGTCGGCACGAGTATATGTATTCGCTTTTACCAGAACCCGAAGGCCTTACAGTGGTGTATAAGTAAAAATGTATGTAGCTGACTTACAGCGTTTGCTGAGCTTACAATAATCATATAAGTAATGGCATTAACAGAGTAGTTGTATCGATTGAAGCCACCTGGCTAGAGCCACACAGTTATTTGGCTCATTAGCGCCGCCACTACCTTCATCCTCGACGACCACCATGGCGGCGTCGTCGAGCACGGCATTGAAGACGTTCTCACTCGCAAACGATGTCACTGAAATCTCCCCACAAGACGAGATTTACCGGTTTGATCAGCTGGCGAACCGCAGGCTCCTGCAGGAGGCACCATGGGCGCGTGAGTACGTATGCCTGCTTTGCACGCTGCGAGAACGGATTGGAATTGACTCTTCCCGATGTATTTGCAGCCCGCACTACTTCAGAGTGTGCAAGATATCTGCTGTTGCGTTGATCAAGATGGTAAGTAGACGTCTTTACACTGACCATCGTCCCTCATCCACTCTGTTTAGGTCATCCACGCGCGTTCAGGTGTGCCGTACGAGATCATGGGACTCATGCACGGAAAGGTCATGGAACGGACCCTCGTTATTGTCGATTCCTTTGCTCTTCCCGTGCAGGGCACTGAGACGCGTGTCAACGCCGCGAACGAAGCCAACGAGTATATGGTTCAGTACATCCAAGGCAGCGAGCGTGTCGGCCGCTACGAGAACGCTGTCGGTTGGTACCACTCCCACCCCGGATACGGCTGCTGGCTCTCTGGTATCGACGTCAACACCCAGATGACGAACCAGAAGTACCAGGATCCGTTCGTCGCCGTTGTGATCGACCCAAACCGCACGATCTCTGCGGGGAAGGTTGACATTGGTGCGTTCCGGACGTACCCTGAGTCCTATGTTCCGCCGGATGCTAGTGCTGGCGAGTACCAGAGCATTCCGCTGAATAAGATCGAGGACTTTGGTGTCCATGCGAATCAGTACTATCCCTTGGAGGTGCAGGTGTTCAAGAGCAGTCTTGACGCGGAGCTCCTGGGTCTGCTGTGGAACAAGTACTGGGTCAACACGCTCAGCCAAAGTGCGCTGATATCGGTACGTACTATGCTTGCATAAGTGTGCGCTTCTAACAGATTATGCACAGAACCGAGCATACGCTGCTGCGCAACTGTCGGACCTTGCACAGAAGTTGACGAAGGCACAAACGAACGTGCCTAACACGAAGGCACCACCACCTGCACTGAAAGACGACAAGGCCGCGAAGGTCAGGAAGGGTGTTTGCTGCATGGATCCGATACTGATAGTCGCGAGTAGAAAGAAGAGAAAAAGAAAGAGGATCAGAACCAGCTGTTGAAGGGCGCCAAAGATGGGTGAGTCCCACGCCATTTGTGCATACTCGTACACTGAAGTGTATATGTCCAAAGCGAGAAACTGGTAACGGAGGCGCAGCATGGGCTAATAGCCCAGGTCTTAAAGGACGTCATTTTCTCGATGCGCCCGCAGGATGCAGCGCAACGCGAGCTCAGTGAAGCAGTGGATGCGCCCATGGCCATCGGTTGATCGGACATCCCGAGACGGTGTTTGTCCAGCAGTTTGGAGGTGTGTCATTACGCCTTGTATCATTAGATATCCTGCAGTGTACGCGTGCTGTCGTCATTCTTGTTCATCATCATCCGCTAGATGCAATGTATCATATTCGAGAGCCCGAGATTGTGTTCCACCTTGTTGGGCGCGTCATTGCCGGGTTCGCGGACCATATGCAGAGAGATGCAGAGTACCCGAGAGCCGTTCCCAGGGCAATGCTGATCGCAAAGCCTGTTCGCGAGCTCTGAAGCACAGCAGCAGTTAACACCCGAGATGGACAGATAATAGACTGGGTGTGTGCTAGCACTAGCGTACGGACAGAAGTACGTCGCATTTAAACGTTGTTGTCACGTTATCATCGTTGTTCTCTGCAAGAGCTCGCGCCATGCCTGATCAGACAAGCTCCAGTGGGATCCTTGCGTCGGTACACGCTGGGCAGTATCCTTTCGTTTCTCAAGTTATCCTGGAGCTGCGTGCGGAGCCTATGACCGTTTGACAGAATGGCCACTGCAAACGGACATAACAACTCCCTATCGAAGGTAGAAGGCTGTCGCTTGATGTCGCCATGTCCCTCACACGCCAGACTTTCATATGAGAAGCGCATCCGTATTCTCAGTGCTCATAGCCCCGACACCATCGTCGCACTGGACTCATACAGCAACAGCAATAACACTGCCAGTGTCACAAAAACGTCGCTGCGAACAGCTGGTCAGGTCGGTGCACCGTCAACTATATGGCGCACTACGCTCACAATCCATTTGCACGTAGACGAAGATGGGCGGCGGCAGTCTGTTCAAGAAACCGTTATCAACTCCGGGCTGCTTCTGAGTCGTCAAAGAATCGACCTGTAAGTTGACCGTATGCGAATGACTTCCTCAGGTAACGTCCGTTCGACGCGTCGCCCTCACTCGGTGCGCGATGCCTCTCGAAGACCTTGAATGGATTGCCGACGACGTTTATGATGCCTCGATTGCTGCCGTGAGTAGCCACGTTTTGCGACAACTTGTTGCGTAGCCATGTATATTTGTTCCTACGTCAATCTGGTTGTGGTAGAGCATGAGCCAAGTTGATGACCGTCCACAGCCCGCTATTCACAGGGCGAAGTTCCTACCTGCCCCTCAACTGTCGCAAGACTTTTTGAATATATTATCGACCATCTACACGATGATTACGAGGCATTTAGGGTATGCAGCAAGCGTAGTTCTCGATAATGCTGCCTCATCTCTTCTCCCTTGTCAAAGTGTGAAATGACTCATCGTTTCGTGGTAAGTGGTGAGTAAGTAGACACCCTTTGACAGTTCGAACTTCGCCTCTGGTCGTTCTCCTGAACATAAAGACGACGCGGCAATTCGCACTTGTATCACTCTGGGCCCTGGCGATGAGCTGAATAAGAGAGTGCGGCGTGCCGAACTGAATGTTCAGCGTTCTTAGTCTATTTTCGCCGCATCCTCGGCGACCGTACTAGTACGCCCATCTCCAAGCCTGCCTACTAGACACACCGGTAGTGTTATGGTCTCCACTACTGACTGTCGCACAGTTAGTTGTTACGTAGTAACTCCGAGTCAGCCACTAGACCACAGATACTTATACAACTGTCGGCATCAGCTGGCGTAGTAATTAAATTATGGCCGAAGGTTGGACTGAATTTGGGCCTATTTTGCTCTCAGTCGACTCAGGAAACAAAGTGGCATTGGACAGCTCAAGTGACAGCCTGATCATGGCATGAGCGCTAACTAGGAGCGGTCGACACTGTAGCGGCTTGCACGGCAGCGCCGCTTCGGCGCTTCAGCCACAAGCCCCCATCGGTCGTGCCTCCATCAGCACACACAAGTTGCGGTAAGCCCCGGTTTGTGATTAGCAACTGGCTCACTTCACAGTAATCTGGCATAGATACAACGACGAATGATGCATCCGTTGACTGGCGCTTTTGTAAGCAGGCACATTTTACTTCTATACGCGTATCATCGGTAAGTAAACGATATCTGCCCATCGCAGGAATTCGCATCCAGCTCCGAGAACTTGCCAGACGGCCAAATGACACACCGCAAGCCTTTCAGCGTGCCACGGCTTCCCCCAGAACTATGGGAGCAAGTGATTGATCATCTACAGGATGACCATCCATCCCTCCGGGAATGCAGCCTTACCTGCCGAACATGGGTCCCAGCCACGCGCTACCACCTCTTCGACCGCATCGACTTCAGCTCTCAGCATGATATTCTGCGCTTCCGAGATACTCTGGACTTGTCGGAACTCGCAGCGACGGACATCGCACGGTACGTGCGATGCGTCGCCATCGTCGGTCTACCACTCTGCAGACTCAGTAATCAGTACGATGATGGGAATGCGCTACTCTTGCACGACATCCTCATCCGGCTGCCCAATACGGATACGTTGATGTTGGATAATGTCGACATCGATGTTCACCTTCCATTGGACTACACAGATACGGGCGGTGAACTCCGGCCGTTCTCCCACCTCTTTCCGCTCCCAGATCTTAGGGTCTTGCGTCTTTCCTCTGTTATGTTCCATTCCATCCATGATGTCGCCCGCTTGATAGCTGCGTTTACCGGGCTGTCTGCGATTGGAATAGACCGTGCGCTTTGGTGGCAAGACAATAGCGGCTCTTCTCCACTATGGGATGAAGAACGCCAAGGTTCACATCATACACTGCGGAATCTCACCCGTTTATCGCTATTCGCCGTTCCAAGCCCTGTCGATCTGTTGCGTCGTATACAGAGGTTTCCTTCTTTGCAGTCGACACGACACTTCGGTTGGACAACGTATGTCGCGGATGAAAAGCGTCTCCTCCTGTGGTTACTCCATAACTCCACGTCAAATGTCAAAAACATGGATCTAGTCACTAGATACGACAATGAATGTAGGTCCTCAATATCTCGATGCATCTGATGTGGTACTCAGAAGACCGGCGAACATAGTATTATCAGACCTGGACGGTCGCCAGTACGTCAATGTGCAAAACCTCAGCCTGATGCTAGCTGCTTCCTCAAAGAGCCGTGACGCCTTCTGTGCCTCGCTTCCACCCTTCCTCTCGCAACTCGACGTCACGAACCTGCGCACCCTCACCTTGGGCTTCAGCCTCTTCCGCCAGACAGACATGTACTGGACGTTCGTCGACTGGGCCGCCCTGGATGACGCTCTCGTCCAGCTCCACGCGCGCAATCCGGCGGTGACAGTCGTCTTCTGCATCGCGTTCGTGCCCGCAGCAGGGCTATCGGAGACCTTCACAGCGGATGTCGCCGCACCGTTGATTGAGTACCTGCCGGGCGCTTTGGGAGCGAAGATGCGTATCGGCTTCAGGTGTGACCTGTTTGACCAGACAGTGGCGGGCGGTCCTCTTCGCCAGGGCACGCTTCGCTGGTTGTTATCAATCGAAGTCTAATGCACACAGAGTATGGTAGCGGGGTACTAAATCGATGGCTGTCCTCAGGTACTGTTCCCACCAACTAGGATGGATGGATGGATGGATGGATGGTAGTTATACTCGTTCCCTGCCTGTTGTACGGACGTGTACGCCTGCTCAGGTGCGAAGATATTTCTATTCAAACGGGTTTGCACTAGGTCACTACCTATTCGCTAGCTGTGCTTCAATGCCGTTGGTGCAATGCGGGGAGCTTGGTGGGCAGACTCATTCGCAGTTAGGACTGACGGGAATCATCTGCGGAAGCGATCATGATACAGGGGCTGGTTTGAACGCAAATGTGCGGTGTGGTGCGGTAGGTTACCGATCTATGATCACCAAGGCGATATCCGGACTCAATGCATACACTATTCAGGAAGGGGAGATACAAAGGGTGGGGAGATACAAAAACCGATGCTCGAGCCATAACAACGCAGCCATTCACCTGCGGGTTTTTTTGGTATACTTATAAGACATCATGGACAATGTACACAAGGGTATATGCCAAGACAATAGGTAGCAGAGGTATGAAAAATCTGAGAGTGTGTAGCAAATTACTGCCGAGAACACAATCCTACAAGATCTTATGCAATATACCAGCTCCTTCAATAGGAATTATTTGGAATCTGTATCCCAGAAAGAACCAAAGCCTGGTATAAGTTCCCGATTAGCTGAGGGTAGACAGGATGTCGTGCAATTTGAGAAAGAGAGATGCTGCCTTTGTTGTCTGCCACCAGTGTGTGACAAGCTTCAAACTCCGCTCAACGCGTCGGTGGCTGTCGCACAGTGCCCGTCGCTGTGTACGACTCGGACACGACTCGACACTACACAACACCTTCACACAACTACTCTATTAATTGCATTCTCCACTCCTGCAGTTCAGAATCCTAATCTTCCTCACGAACACCCTCTTTTTTTCTTTTTGCTGGGTGCCGTGGCGAGGTGCACAGAAATACCGCAAACCGAATTTTGAGAATGATGCACATCTCGAAGCCCGGATCAAGGGTGCTTGCGAATGGCTCGACTCGCAGAAAATACGGAAAGGTCTCCTTACCGATGCAAGTAGACGGTTTAGTGCACCATACTACAAGCTTCACGGATGATACATGGTCGACTCATTCATTCTTCAGCATAAATTATTGTTATTGTACATAGAACAACTGTATCTGTTTGGTATATACAGACTATTATTCATGCTATTCAGAGTGCCTGTTGAACGTTGAGCATTGAACATGCTGCCCGCCGGGCGTATTGGTGCTTGCAAGAGTTGCTTGTTACCTTGCGACTGGCAACTGCAAGGTTTCTGCCAGGTCGTTAAACGTACCGTGCGAAACTGCAGCTTGTTTTGCAATATTTACACTTTTACTAGATATGGCGCCGCATGCACTGTACCGTTCCAGCATCCGCTCGAGTGTCTCTTCGATGTCTTGTTCTGTCATAGTAACGCTCTCAGGTGCCTCCACCAAGAGAGCTTCAAGCCAATCTTGCACCCACTCATAGCATGTATCTTGACAATGGTAAGTTGTATGCGTACTCACAGCCAATAATATCGCCATTAGTGGTACTCTGGAGGGGTCCGCAAGCGTCGCGAACCCCAATGCGAGCACGTCTCTGAGCCTCATGTTGTAGTACAAATCTTTTGATTCAAATACTATGGGTGCTAGTAGCACAATATTAGGACTAAAGGGGAAGTTTTCTATCAAATGTCCCCATTGCACCCACGAACAGAGAATACTGTATTGCACACTGCACACCCTCGCCAACCGCTAACTTGGTCGCAGTCGCAAGGTCCACAACCGGCGCCCTCGCCGGCGCCAATCGCGTTTAGGAATGCCGAGTCGGAATTTGAGCTTGCCGATGTGACAGTCCGTGACGATCTTTGTATCTCTACACCCGTAAGCCACTGGCGAGAGTCCGTCGCGCGGAATATTTCCCTCTCCTTTCCTCCTCAAAGAAAAATCGGACAGATCTTGAAGGTATGCTTATGGGACTCTATGCTACCCGCCCAGCAAAAAAATTCAGTAGTTACAAGTGATTTCCTTGCGCTAATTGAATAAGTTTGTGATTGTTGTATCTCCCCTTCCAGAATAGCATATGTACGCCAGTAAATGGTTCGAACATGAGTCAGCCCGCAGCGACATGGCTCCGCTCATGGAACTGGTTGCTTCCTTAGTAAGTCCATGGCTTCACGAAGCCTGTCAAAACTTGCGGTCCTAGGTATAGGGCATCAGTCAGCGAGGACGTCGATGGATTGCACGAGGGCGGCAGCGAATGGCTCGGATCGATGTCATACGTCTGACGCAAGCAATGAACTACATCCTGCTATATGCTGTTCCGGTACCTCCGCAGTCTGCACAAGGATGCTCTCACTGTATTGCACCGCTGCTGCAGAAAAACGTAGTCGGTCTCTCCGAGTCTCGAGGAGTACTAACACTAATGTTGCATCGACAGACATGGCTGTTCGAGTCTCGTCTGCATGGCTTTGGATAGGCTCCTAAGGCTGACAATGCAGCTAGCGGCTCCAATGCTGTTCCCATGCATCCAGAAACAGGCATATCAGCTGATGGCACTCAAATTACAGGTCGAGTCATTGTTCCCGCTTATGGCCAATCCACTGTGCATATAACAGAGGCTCTCGCAGAGGTTCAGACTCACGGTGCTCTGACGAGAAAATATGTCTGCTCCGAGTCAACGAGCTATCAAGCTGTTTGATCTGCGCTCAAACCTTTCTCCCCAGGCGTGGTCACTTCATGCTTGGAGAACAAGGTTGGTCGAGCTAATTTTTCAACTACCGGAATGAAGCTTCACTTCCTCTATTCAGGCTCGTGTTGAACTACAAGAAGCTACCCTACACTACCGAATGGGTGGCGATGCCCGACCTTCGCACCGTGATCCCTGCAGTCGGCGGGCCGCCAACTCAGGAGAACGACCCGAAGTACAGCGTGCCTGTGATCATCGACGCCATAGCAGACCCGCCGGTCGTCTTGTCCGATTCGACGATCATCGCGGATTACCTCGAGAAGACATATCCTGAGCCAACAATCTACCCTCATGGTAAAGAGTCTCAGATGAGATACACTGCGGCAATTGTGGACCACGTTATCATGCAAATGGTCTTCCTCGTCGTTCCCACCGCCCCCAAGATCCTATCGGAACGTGACGCGGAGTACTTCATCGCTACGAGGAAGTTGGTTTTTGGTACGTACTCCTGTCTAATATATATATGTTCTTTATGGCTGAGAGTCGCTTGAGGGTTCGACGTGCAAGACATAGTCGCGAGGGGTCCAGAGGAGGAGGCTGGCTGGTGGCAGGGATTGGAGGATGGTTTGAGCAGATTGTCCGCGCTGACGGATGAGATTGATCACGGAGAGCGCTGGCTGTTCGGGACAGCACAAGGCCCGGGATACGCTGACTTTGTCCTGGTGGCTGCTCTCTACGCGTTCAAGGTCGCTGTTCCTGAAGGAAGCTGGGAGAGGATCAAACGTCTGAACGGAGGGAAATGGGGAAAGCACCTCGACAACGCCCGAGAATTCATGGAAGTTTTGTAGCATTACTGAAGTATTAGGAACACGCTACGATCTTTTCTCCTGTCAAATAGCGCCGTGTACTTAACATCCAATTACGACGTCTGGTCCGGTGTTATTGAGTAGGTACCAACATCATGATTCGCGATGCCGCGCGTTCACGTGATCGCGATTTGTTGATGGCATGCTCGCGTCACGACTTCGGACTCACACCGACAGTCTAAGGCTCCAAGCTCCATCACCCCCCTGCTTTCCTCCTACTTTGGATACATCATACATCTGAACAGACTCGCCGACGATATCTACCCCTTCATACCATCCAGGAGTATACTCACAGACGTAGCTGGAGTGTGTACTGCGCTGCCCCGGTTTTGCCGCTAGGGGCCGAAGGTACGAGTGGAATCCTTCAGATTCCAGACGCAGTATCGCGCAGGTGTGCGACCCTCACTTTCAAATTGCGCGCTCACGTGTGCGGAATCCTTATTGTTGGTGTCCTGTGCTCATTGTCTCGCAGTGTATAGCCAGACGGACTGCTGTTCCCACCAACACTGCTCAATTTGTGTCTTACGCAGCTCTTTCCAACCTTCACGACCCACACACCCCACACCACGAAAGATGTTGAAGCACTCACTCGACACTCCCACTCCACCCTCATCACCTTCCAAGCGCGCCCGTTTCGAGCCTGGCGCAAGTAGCCCAGTACGCCGATATGCGCGTGTATCTACCTCCGATTCGTCGCCCTACACGCGTTACTCCTTTCCAAGCTCGGGAACCAGCGCCAGCACGCCCTACAGTATCCCTTCTGACTCTCCTTCTAACCCATTCGGCCTCCAACGCGCACTCCTCGCGCTCAAGCTCCCGCGGTCACTCGGCTACGCGAAGCATCTCGCCTTCCGTTTCCAGCTCGTCTACAGTCCTCCGCTACGCGACTTGAAGGGGAAGGGGAAGGCTCGTGCGGGGCAGAGGGGCGGCGAGGGGAAGGAAGGGCAACAAAACGTGGCGAGTGCACTCGCGGAGGAGCTCGAGAACGTCTATCGCGTCGCCCAGGTGCCGACGAACTACACCTTCCGCCACCTGCACAAGCTCATCCTCTGGCTCTTCGCATCCGACGCGCGCTGGGAGCGTCCACCCCACGCGAAGTTGCCCACGCGGCATCGCCGTAGCTCGCGGCTCAAGGAGCAAAAGGGCCAGGCACCCGACGCGCACCGCCGTGCGGGCCCTTCGCATGACCGGAAGGGCAAGGGGAAGCAGGTAGACGTGGATGTGGCGCCTGCCCCGCGCCCGCGCCCGGCGATAGGCGTGGACGTCCCGCCGAGCTGGGCGGGCCACGTATTCGAGGTGCGGGACGGCGTGCAGCTCTACACTACCAAGTATCGCCCCGGCGTGATCAAGCGCGACGCGGGGCGCGTCCGCGTCCGGCTGTCGAGCGAGCGCGACAGGCAGCTCTTCCCCGACTTGTACGGCGGCGACGCGCCCGTTGGTACGTCTTCGTCGTATGCGAGCATGAGTGGCGCATGGGACGAGGGCGAGGAACTGGAGGGCGTTAGCATGCCGGAGGCAAGCTTTGAGGCGGACGCGGACGACGAAAGCGCGGAAGACGTGGAGGGCGAGGGTGGGGGTAAGCAGGAGAAGGACTGGGTGTGGGAGGCGGAGGACGACTACACGGTTGGGCATGTCTGGCCGGATGGGCCAGAAAAAGGGCGGGGGATCATCTACGTGCGTCGTCTCGACTCTCAGTGTCATTTGCCACATCCGTTCTCATCGGACTCGTGTATTCGCACAGCATCATCTGCCTGGCGTGTCCGTGCATATCACGATGAACGAGGGTAAGCTCCCGCCGCGCAAGGGCATCGGGAATCAGCCGTACGTCTTCCGCTGGAAGGGCTCCACCCGCGGGGCCATCCGCATCGCGCACCTCTCCCGGGCCCCCGCCACCTCCCCCGCCTCTGCGCCCACTACCTCCCGGGAGCTCGCGCGCTTCTCCGAAGAGGTCTTCGAGGACGAGACAGACATGGACGAGCGCCGCCTGCGCCGGTGGAACTCCGCCGACGCGTTCAAGCGGTTCCTCGCGCGAGAGGAGGAGCGCGAACACGCGCTGCGCCGGCGGCGCGCGGCCTCCCTTCCTTCCGCCAGCGCATTCGCTGACACGACGTTCAGCTCGCCCCCTCGCCCCCGCCCAGAGGACACCGGCGCCCGCTCGCCGCTCCCGCCTTCCTCCCCGCCGCGCTACAGCTCCTCGCCTACGCACCCGGCGCGGGCGTCCTCGCCGCTCGCGTTCCCGTTGATGGACTCGCCGCACGCGGGCGCGGGCCGGCGGATGAGCTCGCCTCCGCGGTGCGCGAGGAGCTCGCCCCGCGTGCGCGCGCGGACGCTGTCGTACCCGCTCTCGTCGCCGGGCCCCCGCGGCGCGCTCGGCGCGTTCCCGCTCACGACGCCGTTCCCGGCGCACCCGCTGCTCGCGAAGCGCGTGCGCCGCGCGTCGAGGAGGTTCGAGCGGATCACGAGGAGCGTGGTGAAGGACATGGAGGAGGCGGCGAAGAGGAAGGAGGCGAGGAGGCGCAGGAAGGACGAGGAGCGCAGGAAGGATGGGGGCGGGGGCAGCGGAGAGGGTGGGCAAGCGGGGGAGGTCCTCGTTCCTGACTCTGACACGGGCGAGGATGCAGAGGGCGGCGATGCAGCTGCAGGAGCTGAGGAGTTTGACGGAGACGCGCTGTTTGCGGAGGACGCTGAGGATGACGGGGACGTGGGAGACCTGCAGAGCGATGGCTTCTGGAGCGCGGTAGGAGGCTTCCAAGAAGGTTACTCGCAGTGGATCGGGGAGGGCAGGGAAGAGGATTGGGACCCGTTCGGCGAAGCTGAGTTATGAGCCCAGATATGATACGATCTAATGACTAATTAAGGATGTGGCCGATGTTTGGTATGATGATATTATTTCAGGAAATGTGTGCGTGGAATGGAGCGGGTCTCTTGCGACTCAGTCGCATATGCCACACTGCCAGGTACCGTGACCGCGTTTTGGCGCTTGTTTCGCGCACGGAATCTCGAAACGAGGAGTGGACATCATTCTGCGGATGTACAGCCTCCACGGCCAAGGAATCAAGGCTATTTGCACACCCACACCCGCCGAAACGCGATATGATCTGGAAGGGCATCTTGCACGAGTGCTTACTACATGCACGTCTCATACAGTTCGCGTCTCTGCGCCTCATGGAAGCAAACATATACGAGTTGTCCCCACGTCGGGTTGTCAGGAAGTATGTGAACGAGTGAGTGTCGGTCGATCCATGCACCCATGGCCAATCCTAGCATATGCGCAATAGGAGGAACGCGAGGTTCGAGAGAGAAGTGGGTGGCTCGGCGCTCACGCGACCGGACGGACAGCAGACATTCGGAGCCCACATCTGTCGGTGGGCTACAGTTCCACACATGTTGGTGCACGACGTCTCGTTCGCTGGAAACTCTATTAGCGTGGATGGAGAGGACCGCGCATCAATGGCGAAGATCGGACCTTGCGCACCAGGTGTTGTATCCATTTTATTTCATTTTATTTCCTCAGTGTCAGCAATCACCGTACATGGGCTGAGGACGAACTGCAGGGACACTTTGCGAATTCTATGCAGTAGTTACGTCGACGACGTTGGGTCTGCCTGTGGCGGAGGTGAGAAGCTGTCAGGCGCGGCGGAGACGGCTGACAGTCGCTAGTTCAGGACCTGTCATCGTCCCGCCTGGATCGCCCGCTGTGGCTGGCGGTGACCGCAGGGCTGACAGCGACACGAACCACTGGCAGAGACGGGGTATAAAGCCGCTGCGGGGCGCGTCGTCGTCTCCCATCCTCCTCTCACCGCTTCCCCCATCTCGCCTCTCCCCCCGCACTCGCCCTCTCCCCCGCTCCTCGTTCGCTGTTTCTCGCTATCCTCCTTGCCCTCACCTCTCGCTTTCTTGCTCCCTCGCTCTCTCAATCCTCCGCTTCCCTGCTTCCCCACTCCCATACTCTTCCGCTCCTGCGCTCGCTGTTGCTCTGCTTCCTCTCCTGCCGTGCCTTCTCTCCGAGTCTCACCCTGCTTCCCCTCCCGCTGTGCTTCCTCTCTCACTCTTCTTCCTCTCTCGCTCTGCTTCCCCTCTCGCTCTTCTTCCTCTCTCGCTCTGCTTCCCCTCTCGCTCTGCTTCCCCTCTCACTCTGCTTCCCCTCTCACTTCGCTTGTCCGCTCACTCTTCTTCTCCTCTAGTGCTGCCTCTCTAGTGCTGCCTCTCCTCTCGTGCTGCCTTTCCTCTCACGCTTACCCTCCTCTCGCCCTTCCGCTCTCCTCTATTCCGCTCACCCCGCTCCTTCTGCATCCCTCCTGCTTGTCTTCTCCCTCTCCCCCACTCCTCTCCCATACTCGCCTCCCTCTGTGCTCTCCCTCCTCTCTTGCTCTTGAACTATCTCTCGGCTTGCGCTTACTCCCGTTTTGCTCACCCTCCCTTCTAGCTCTCACTCTCCTCTCTCACTCTCCTCTCTCACTCTCCTCTCTCACTCTCCTCTCTCACTCCGCTCTCACTCATGCTCTTCATGCTCGCTCGCTCGCTCCCTTGCACTCGCCCTCGGTCTCTCCATCTTGTCTCCGCTCTCACCTCTGCTCTCATACTCCCTCGTCCTTCCCGTCCACTCTAGCTCTCATGCTTGCCGCTTTCATGCTCTCCACATTCTCTTGCTCTTCCACTACTTTCCTCTCCCCTCTTCTTCTACCGCTCTCCTCGCTCTCTTGCTGTTGCTGCCTCACTCATCTCGCTCTCACCTCACCCTCACCTCTTCTCACTCTTGCTTTCCCTCGTCATTGCTTCCCTCTCCCTTCTCGCCATCTTGACCACACTGTTCTCCTACTGATGGTCTTCTGCGCAGGTGCAATAAGCTCGCGCGATCTGTGGAGATCCGCGGATGCCTCTCCATATTGCAGCTACCGCCACGGGCCAAATGATCAACGGCTTGCCGCACCACTGGTATGTCGAACAGTCAACAATTGTGTGCCGCCATACGGCGGGCGACTGCAAGAACCGTCTGCGCTTTTGTCTACGATGGCCGATGCTTTCGCTGTGTTCGGCGCGCCCGGTGCGGGCGTCGCACCATATGTGGTGTGAACTGATTATTTGACTGTCAGATTAGTCGCGTTACCGTGAGCCCTGGAAGAATACGACGCGGACATCGATGATTTGGAGGAGGGCTTGGAGCGGCTGCACGACGTTTGGTGCAGCATTCTTAGCGTTCTCTCGCGTGAGTCGTAGTGTCCTTCGCTCGTAAAACGATGCTAACTGAATGGCATCAGCAGCGCATGGCCGGTGGCGGACATTGCGGGTGTAGATGTCGCACCATAGCGTAAGTTAGGTGCGTGTGGCTTGTTTCCGACTTTCGTGAGGCGGAGATGAGTTCGTCGTACTCGGGCAGTATTCTTCGCTGCCGGAGCGAAAGGAGTCCGATGAAAAGGTCCACATGCCTTTATAACGACATAATATACAGGTTAAGGTCTTGAGAATGCCGAGTACTGAGCGTATTATACATACATTGTTATGTACACACCGATTGTCCGACCATCCGAGCAGATCAGTGGACACGGACGTCGGATTCACCGAGCACCAGCCCATTCAAGATACCCGCAAGTCTGATGCCCGCCATCGCCAACAACCGCTCGACGACCCAGTCCTCGCGCACGCGCCCCGCATACTCCGGCGTGTCCAGCTCGAGCAGCTCCGGGTGCGGACTCGGGCGGCGGCCTGCCATCGTAACGTCCGACTGCCGGCCGTCCATGGCGCAGTCGTGTTCATGTTCAAAGGACGGAGAGTCATCCGCAGGGCCCGCACCGAGCTTGTCGAGCTCCGTGGGCCACACCGGGAAATCGCAGTTGAGCTCGTGGATCGCGCGCGCCCACGCATACGGGCAGAGCACGTCGTCGTCCCAGCGCTCCTCGTCACCCCCCGCGCCGAACCAGCCCCAGAGGCCACCCGCCCGCTTGGCGTGGCGGTGGCGGCGGCGGCGGACGCCCCGCCCGCGCTTTGCGAGTCCGCCGTTCGAGGGCGCAGGCGCGAGTCCAAGCATGCGCTCAACGCTCCGCAGGGCGGTCTGCACGATCGGCCATGCGTGCTCCGTGGTCGCCTCCAAATCGCCGTCCGCGTCGTCTGCGGAGGGGCACTTGAGCCATTCCTCGATTGCGCCGAAGCGGCCCTCGCCGGCGCCGCGCCCGCCGCCGACGGAGAGCCCGAAACCGTCGATCATGAGCCGGCGGACGTACCCGTCGTAGATCGTGCCGCGAAGGTGCGCCTCGAGCCCGCCGAGGAGCGGGCGCGAGTAGTTCGCGGGGATCGTCCGGAGGGCCTGCGCGATGAGGAAGCTGTCCCAGACGGAGTGGAGGTCTGAGGGGCGTGGTCAGCATGAGGGTCTAGGTGGACTGAGTTAAGGTTTTGGGTCGGACCGGCCCATGGTGGGCACGCGGGGAGAAGCACGTCCATGCGCGCTCGCGTTTGAGAGAGCACGGGGGGCGCATACACTTTGCTCGTGGCAGCTGCTTCTCTCTGCACGTTCACTCCTTCTTTCCACCTCATTGTTCGACGCGTATAGTACACTGTCGCGCACGCTAGACGGCGCGGATCAAGCGAGCGCGACAGAGCGTAGCATACACAGCAAGAGTGCGGCACCACCGTAGAGCCCCAGTCCCGAGCCTACCGCCCTACCCTCCCTACGACAAGAAAGCGCGTACTCACTCGTCATCCGCCCATCAAAGGTGACCTTCGCGCCATTCCCCCCGCGCTCCCGTCCAGTGAGGTGCAGCGGCATATGCATGTCCCCGGCGAAGTGCACGAGGAATCTGAGCGCGTCCGCCGCGTCCGCCAACCCGCCCTCGCCCTCGCCGTCGAGGAAGCCCGCGACGATGCGCGTCTGGTTCCCGAGCGCGGCGAGCACGTTCGCGTCGCGGCGCCCCGCCCAACCGCGCGCGCCCGGGAACGCGCACGCCGCGCCGGGGAGGTCGTCGAGCGCGCCGACGTAGTGCCAGCTCGCGGTGTGGCGGTACGCGGGCGTCATGCGGACGCGGTCTGCCCACGCGGCGATCGGGGCGAGGTGGCAGGGCGGGTGCGCGGCCGGGTCCGAGGTCGAGGAGGCGGAGGAGGAGGCGGGGGCGGGGTCGAGGATGTCGCAGAGCACGGGGAGCACGTCCGGGTGGAGGTGCATCTGCGCGATGGTCGCGACGATTTCGTGGCCCGCGGCGCCCCAGGCTAGTGCGCCGGGCGCGCTGGCGAGTGCGAGTGCAGCAGAGACGAGGGCGAGCCGCATGTTGCGGGCGAAAAACGACGGAGGTTTCGTGTGCGCGCCGTTTTATGCGGTGCGGTCGCCGGTAGAGGAGGCAACGGAGACAAAAGAGACGGCGTCAAGGCGTCCGCTGTTGTCCGGCGGAAGGGCGACAGAACCCTCGCGAGAACAAGGAGAGGCTGTGTGCTTGGGAGGCGATGTGCAGCCCCAGAGCTGGTGGCGGAACAAAGGCAACCGAATTCGTCTGTCGGCGTACGAGTGCGGTACGATTGGTACATTTGACGCCCACTGCATACTGAGCGACTCAAGCGCTCGTCACCACGGTACAGTAGTGACACTGCATTTACTACGTCTTCTGTTCCGACGTCTTTCAGAAAACTGTACATGTGGTGTGTATACTTGTGCGCTTGCTCCGACAAGAGTCCAGCCGAGAAGGCATGTACGCATGGCCAGAGGGGCCGCCCGGGCTCAGCCTGAAGTTGACCGGTGCACTGCGGCCAATTGACTATGCTGACGATTCGTACAGTACTTGGCAACCTGCCTCACACTGAACACGAGCACACGATGCTCGAAGTCGGGTCACGCAGTCTCATGCCGTCGCGAGTTTCAGTGCACCCGTCGTCACATATATCACATAGTCACACTACAACCCTATGCAATACACCTACTAAGTATCATCACGGAGGCAAACGAGCTTCACCCCAAGGACACTCTCCCAACCAATCGCTTCCTCAGAATGCGGCGTGCGCGTACTTGACGGCGACGAAGTTGCCGTCGGCGAGCGCACCGGCCGCCTTCTGCGGGACCGTCGTGCGCGCCCTGAGGAACGCGCGCGCGATCCTCTGCCAAGCAAGCAAGTCAGTATCGAGAGCCGTTGGCGACGCAACACAAGGCCAGCACGCACGTCGCTGTCCTGCGCAGAGAGCTTCTGGCGCAGAGTCGGGAGCTGGTCGGTCTCCTCCTCGCGCGCGTGCGTGTCGAAGGCGGCGAAGGCCTTCGCGAGGACGTCGTCGTAGCCGGCCTTGTCGAAGCCGTGCGCGCCCGCGGCAGACACGAGCCGCTTCACCGCCGCGTGGTCCTCCTTGTTGTGCGTCGCGACGCTGCCGAGGCCGACAGCCGCGTAGTCGTTGTACACGGAGGCCTCTCTGCGCGGACGAGCGTGTCAGCGTGAGCCCTCGGCGGCGAGAAGGGAAAGGCGGGACGGACTCAGCGTCGGAGTGGACGGCTATCTCGCGGAGGAGCGTGTTGGCGATCGCCCGCTTCGTGGCGGCATCCGTCGTCGACTTGTACCTCTGGAAGAGCTCGCGCACGTTGTCGTGGTCGAGCTTGATCTCCGTGGTAACGTCGAGGAGCTGTGCGCTGGCCATTGTGTGGAAAGAGTCTGCGGTTGTACAGTTGAAATCTGAGGCAAGAGCTTGCAGTGAAGGTGCTGGCTCGACGAGGAGTGGCGTGAAGGTGGAGGTATATATACGCTCCTTACTGGGGGGCGCCTGCCTGCGTTGCGTGCGCTATGTTGGCGACATAGTGCGATGGCATGCCAATAGTACTATGAGCCAATGAGGTGTCCGTAGTTTCGCGGATGTTGCTACATAGCTGAGCTCAAGAACGATGAGGTGGGGGGATCCGTACCGCTGAGCACGGTCCTCTCGGGCGCAACGCGACACGTATGGAAACGAGACACATAACGCGACCCGTCACGTGAATTGCCACAACCGCGTATCGACTGCGATGGGTCTCAGAGTCTGCAATCGCAGTCCCGACATTGGTGCATAGAACGAATGGAGCTACCGCCGCTGTAGCTGCGTCTCAGCATTGCAACACAGGCATACAGTATCACGCTATGCTGGCATTGGAAGTGTGCAACGCCATCTGGTAGCACGAAAGCACCATTGGTGAGACGATGCACAGGGAACCCAGCACTAGTCCACTAAGCAGAGTAATCATAGAGGGTTAAGAGGAAGGACATATATAGATCATGTTACGCACCAATGGACTCGCAGCTCTTCTCAGAGTGTATGTGGTTGCGATGGTTGACTTGTTGATAGCGTGTACGGAGAAACGCTATGAATTTCGCGTCAGCCTTCAAGCTCCAGGCATTGGATTATTTAACCGGTTTGAGGACAATACCCTGTCCGAAGTACCATAACTCCAATGTGCTCGACCTGTTCTCAACCTTCTATTGAGTGAGACAACCCGCAAGCTCGGCGAAGCACTCACTGGACGGTAACCTACCTATCTCAATCATCCACGCTATGTCCTCGTGTATCTCTGTTGATAATTTATGCAATACAGTATCTACACCAAATCCTGTTGTTCATGACAGTAGTAAAGGCCCCGGCAAGAATAATACCATCTCAAGCACAAATAGCCACTCCCGGGCCCTCGTTCTCCGGTTTCAAACCGTTTGCCTCCATTCGCCGCTGGCCCCACTGGATGATCCTCTTGTAGTACACCTAGTAGAACGTTCTCCCCCCTCTGCTACTGTTGTCGCGACTCCGTCGCGACGCGGCTGGTTCGGATGTTTCAGCTGATTGTGTCACACTCTATACTGAGTTATGACTCACCATCCTCCATACTTCCGTCTTAAAGTACGAGTCGCAAGATATGCCGTACTAGCTCCAATTCCGGTGGACCCAGTGCCTCAAACCAGATGGCCTCGTAGGGTACACCCGCTAGTTCCTCGAGTTTCGGGAACATAAACATGAGCTCGAACGCGACCTCGGCGGGATTCCCAAATGGTGCGTGGCAGCCCAGAGCAAGGTGACTGACGGCGGAGGGCGGGCACGATTCCCGAGGCAGCGCCTTGATGAAGGCTCCAGGATTTGCAGGTGAGGTGTCAATTCCGATGTACAGGTGGGATAGCTTGGGACAGTGCCACGCGAAGTGAGCGAGGCCACAAAGCGTCGCTATGGGCACAAACCCCTCGGATGGGGGCCCAGCGCTTGAGTAAGATGGGAGTAGCCTCAAATATTCAAGGCTTGGCCATGCAAGAGCCATGTCTCTGAGGTCGGCATCTGTTAAGAAGATGTCATAAGACGTCTTCACCGACACCTTCTTCATTTGGTGAAAGATGTACAGATGTTTGAAGTCATCCGCTGAGGCGGCCGGCTCTCCTATGAATTCGTCGGTGAGTAGATAACATCTTGCAATTTCTATAGTGTGGAGTGACGCATGGGAGCAGTGGTCATGTATGATGCTGAAGATGGCCCCAAGAGACCCAATTATGCCTGCTTGAATGTCCAGTTTCTCAAGAACGGGAAAGAAGGAAGCCTCCAGTACAGCCGCACAATCCGGACCATGGAGAATGAGCCGTTTCAGTGCCCGGAAAGATGGGGGAGCTCGAGGTTCAGCGGGAGGTAGGGGAGATACAGGACAGTGGCCACCTGTCGAGACGACGGACAGATCAACCAGCTGAGGTAAGGATTGTAACTCTGCGAACAGAGAAGCTGGAAGTGGAGGCTTTTGGAGGATCCTTATACTGCGTAATCCCGTCAACGAGCTGAATACACCAGATGGTATGCAAGTATGGTCAGGTGCCGACGGGAAGCCGATAACCAGTTTCTGGAGATTGGGACAGTGCAGAGGAAGGTAGGCAAGGAAGGACACTGCACGGTCTTCGAAGCCATTCGAAACAATGGAAAGTTGACACAATGTATCGCCCAGAAGGAGGCGATGGTCTGGCATGATCATCTTGGATCCCCAGGAGCCAATAAACGAACAGTTGCGAAGATTGGGGAACAGTGGCATCGACAGGTTTGATATGCTCAAGGCGGAGCAGACATCCTCAGGAAGCAGCACGTCTTCACAGTTGTTCTTGTGTCCCCCAAATGAGAGCTCACGAATGCGTGGCGCATAGACATTGAATCGATCCCAGTCATCAGGTCGAATAGCACGTCTTAGAGTTGCGGTCTGGCCAGTCAATGAGACACGCGAGCACAGGACATTCACGACGGGACGTACTGTGACGCGGTAGCTACCATCATAGGAAGGCTCCTCAATTTCCCATAGATCCGCGGGCATGCACTTGATGATGTTCCTGAGACCCGATTGAGAACGCCACAAGACATCGAGGGCGGGCGAGCAGAAGCCGCGGCACGTCCGCGCAAGAGACGCAAGGCCGGACGTGTCTAACCCACCGTGACGGTGTTTGAGTTCTTCTGCCACCAGGCTGAGAACTTCATGAATCGCCAAAATACGATATACGGGAGAGTTGACAGGCGATATTCGCATGAGTACGGCTTCTGAGACTGCTCCAATGGACTCGGAGTCGGATGCCTGTCAATTGGGTACTGTTCAGTGGTGATGACCGTGTTATAAACGTCTGATACGACTGACCTGGTATATATGGGGAGTCCTGAGTTGTCTGTTCAGATCGTACTTACAAAGAAAGAAGAGGCAGCGCAAATACGACTACTAGTGGCAGTTGCAATAATGTAACCGAACTCGACTGTCCATTCGGAACTGGGGCGCGCGATCCTTTGGAACGACTCAGATGTATTTACTATGAGCTCTTCTCGAGCCTTCGAATCGTGTGGAGGGAGACCAAGATTTGGGATGGCGGCCACGGAGGGGACGGTCGGGGGTAGGTGCAAGAGACTGACGCGTGCGGTGTGGCCATGACTGGAGGCATGTGACATCAGCCATTAACATTAAATATCGCACGAAGGGCCGCTACCCCGCCAGACGCGGCCGCGTCAAGTCTAGATGTTCTGTCGCCTCATAAGGGTACGAGCTCAAACGTTCATATTGCAACGAACGAATGTGCACAAACTACCAAGAGGCGAGAGCAATGATACTGGAATAATATTACAAAAATGCTGTCCAGCCGTGAGAGTCGTTATGATGTCCGTGTATCTGCTGCTCCTGGCTCAGGAGTCCTCCAGCGGGTATAGAGCCTCCTCCTTCAGTTCTTCTTCTAGTGCTTTACGGCCAGCTTCAGTTAGCCTGGGTATGCCGGACTCTATGTCACTCTCGAAATAATTCGGCACAAACCTGAGAACAGCGTGCGTGAGTGATAATAGAGCAGAACGAGCATGATTGATACACACTGCGCTCCCTTCCGTTTCCGCTCAGCGGCGTCGTCGCGCTGGCGCTGCTCTATCGCGAGCTTGTGCTTTGTCGCCTCGCTGTACTCCTTCGCGACGAGGTTATTCGTCACGTTCTCCCACAGCTTTCTGCTCTCGTTCGCGTGCTGCTTCTCCAGCCCACGCACCGACTTCGGGATACTGCACAGCGTCGACAGGTCAATCAACGTCGCGTACTCCGAACTCCCTTCGTTCACCCGCTTCCACCGAATCCGGTGCTTCCACGAGCCGTCCACCGTCGCCAACACACGCTCCCGAGGGACGTGCTTCACCCGCGTCCACTCCACATGTTCCGTGCTCCCAGGCCTGTACTTGTGGATCACGCCCTCGATGAGGAAGTGCGCCCTGCCCAGCCACGACTCCTCCTTGTACTCGATCACCGCACGCAGCTTCTCCTCGTCCCGCCCGCCGCTACACTCGATGATCGTCGCCTCACTCATCGTGATGTAGAAGCTCCCGCGTAGAATCCCGTTCACGGACCCGACGGGGTGTGTTATCCGGTACGTTTCGCCCTCGCCAGGTCCGCCCGTGAGCCGCACGAAAATGCCCTTGTTGTACGAGCCAGGCACGATCCGAATCGTCGTGCCAGACACCTTCGCCGAAATTTGGTCGACGCCCATCAACTCCGTGTTCCGGCTCGGGCACATAGCGTAGAACGCGGAGATGGGCGGGTGGTGCGAGACCTGCTCGGTCAAGAAGATGACGCGCACCCGCCGCTTGCCCTCCGCCTCCGGCGCATCGTCGGCCTCCAGCAGCTCACCACCGTCCTCGTCATTGTCATTCAGATTCAAGCTCGACACGCCCGCCTCCAGGTTCGTCTCGACCAAGTCTGGGGATGTCGCCGGTGTGCTCTTGCCTGGCGTCGAGGCCCCGCGCGAGAGTGTGCTGAGCCCGCTCACGGTGCTCTTACCGCTCTTCGTACTGCGGCCGCTCAAGCTGGCTGTCTCAGATGCCGCGATCCGCGGCGTTTGCGATGGGGTTGGCGCCAGGGATGAGTAATTTGACTCCGGTGCAGGCGTGGTGAGGTAAAGATGTTGTATTGGCGGCTCCGTGGGGTCGGACGGATACTCGACGGGGATCACGTCCCAATGTGCACGGAAGTGCTCTCCGAGAACCGAGTTGTAGGGTTTGCAGACCTTCCCGCGCTGTAGAAATAGTCGGCGTCAGTAATGCGTGAATCACAAGCACACTATCCGAGCACCCCCTCCCCCGACAGATATTCAATAGTAGGACCACTGGATACAAGTGGTGAGGCGTGATCCTCATCCGAACTGGAATGGGCCTGGTGTAGTATACTGACACTGGTGAGCCTGTGGCGTGCACCGATCTATCGGCTGCTGCCAGATGCCCCGGGGGAGTGTATGCTGCAAGAATTCATCCCCTAGTCCGGACAGATGAGGGCGGGTAGAACACCACAGGCTGACGAGGACTGATATGATTGGGGAGCAAGCTGGAATCGCATCCGGACGAAATAGGGCGTCGCTTTAATAGGCTACGGCAGCGGGCGATCGTGGACTCCACCATCACTAGAGAGCTGAGGAACGTCCAGACACAGGTAATCCGGATTCCCTGGTCAATGGACGCTAGTACGACACCAGCTACCAGGAGTTTTCATGGCGCCCTAAGTCACCCAATCATGCGGTCCGTCGGTAGAGCCCTGGGTGAAGTTGGGTGAAGTCCAAATGATTGCGCCATACCCGGGCAGACCAGATCTCATGCTTGACGCCATCCGGACACAGTTCGCGCTGAACAACTCAGACAACGGTTCGAGCTCGGGATCAAACCTGCACCCGATGACCCAAGGCTCCTTGGCCAGTACATGGGCACAGGTTGCAACGCTGTGTAGCAAGCAGTTGCTGCCGTCGAGCATGGGTTCAACGCAGCCACGACCAGCTGCTGCGCACATCGCCTCCTTGGTTCCTTCCCAGTGCGTCCCGAGAATTATCCCTGCCGTCCTGTCCACACCACACGCAATATCTCCACGCGGCTAGTAACCACTTCGGGAAGCAGGAAGCGAACCACATTGGGCCCGGAGAGGAAACTTCACGACTAATAGCCACTTACAATGAACTTGAGATCCTTAGAGAACGTGAATCGAAGGACGCCCAGCATGCGCTCAAAAGGATCGTCAGAGTCATTAATGCTACAGGCATATCAGTCTCGGCATCCACTGATGATCACTGACACAACACTCACGCCGCGAACAGATCTGGACGGTCAAGATAGTGCCAGTACTCCAGGTTCGGGATGGGCTCCAGCAACGAAGCTGGTAAGGAGAGTCGCCTATCCCACCGTGAGTGAGGAGTCTGAGAGCAACTGCGCCTGCCACGTACATGGACGCGATGTCCTTCACGCCGACGACCTTCTTGACGAGCGATACAATCATCTTGAGCTTGCCACTCTCACCTGTGTCGCCTGCGTCGGGGACGGAAACTGGCTGAGCATCGTCTTCATACTGAGTATCATCCACCGGGGACATGATAGAGTGAAGATTGAAGTGGAGGAAGGAAACGGAGGAGGACAAAATAAAGCACTGCCGCTTCAGAGCCTGTGCCACCGACTTGGACTGCGTCCTAATATCCTGCCATATTGAGCGCTTACATAATATTACGTCTTCGCAAGCCGAATAAGGATTTTCAACTTGGAACAGAGCTGTTTCTTTCAGCTACGATTTCTCGGACAAAAAAATGTTGCACACACTCTTCACAAACAAGTTTGAAGAGCGACAGGTGTGTAGACTCCAACTGTTTTGTCGTATCCGTAATACAAGACTCCAAATAGTATACAGACAGGAAGTTAGCGGTCACTACAGGCGAGACAATGCTGCGACTCGCCGGGTGTCTGTAGTCCAGGCGTTACTACGCATCCTACCTCTCGTCGAACCCCCACGGTGCTGAGTTGCAATAGCCATCGCCGCTCACGTTCACTATTTGACCTACTAACCAACGATACATAAATAAGTATGAGAAAGAATCACTTTGGTCTTAATCCTCTTTCAGGAACTGCACACCTGTGATGAAATGCGACTCGGGCTTGGCCAGGTACGAGACGAAGCTCGCTACAACCCCTGGCCCAGCCATTGGAAAGGGGGTATCGTCTGACATTCAAAATCTCTGGCAGAGTATTGTCAGTTGACTGCGAGTTGTCTCCAATGGGTACTGCGATCAACCAGTGAGTCTCCTTTGATAGTTTCGCGTGCATACCGCCAAATTACTCACTTATATCGGCGTGGAGCCATCTAGGTGTATACGCCTTGACGGTGATGTTATGTTTCGTGATCAGGGCTCGGAAGATTAGCATCGTAGGAAGATTCAGCTCAAGGATGGATGCAAGCTGTATTGAGCAGCCTATGCACCAGTACGTTGTGTCAAGTATGTCAAGCCTCAGATCGCAAAATTGGTTGCAGATTACACGACTATGTTGACCATGCGTTGCTTCCCGGTCTGCGATAAATCGCCCATGACCGAGCCTGAGCCCTCTAGCAAGCAAACGACAACACGGTGTTCTCAATACATACCGACTATTCGGCAGTCTTGTCCCCGCTTTACCATCTGTTTTACAGTGTACTTGTAGCAGAGCATCTCGCCACAAAGATAGATTACAATGATACGATCCTACTCTCCCAATGGGATATGAGCATGGGTCAGCCAGTAACCCTCGTCCACACATAACGAGCTCGTGGGAGTCAACCCGATCTATCATACATAGTGACCAAAACCTACTATTCATAAACTCGCGACGAACTGCAGTAATGCAGCATCTGAGGGCAAGCAACGTCAAAGTAGTTTCCACCGGTGGATCCACGCACACAGGCCGCCAAACTGCTCTATGGTTTGTAGAAATACACGGTACTTTCCGCGAATTCTGGTCGGGATACGTTCAAGCTCCCTGGAATGGCGGTCTCGCCTGCCCGTGCCAGTCTTCGGCGACGGCATCTAGTTATTCGCGCTTCGCGAGCAGGTCGTTGACAGCCCATTCGGGCTACCTTCTACCACACGCAGTGCAATGCTACGACCTGACCCTCCGCCGCACCGGGCACAATAGCAGTTCGCCTGAACGGTGTTGACGAGGCCATAAGAAAGAAGCTCTTCGGTACGGGTAGCGATGGCAATCTGTACCTGATAGCGGGTGTTCCGCGACTTATATACCATGCTTCCAAGAAATGTCTCGAGCCGACGTTCAAGCGGGCAGGGCGGTTTGCTTGAACAGGATACAGTACTTGCGGCAGAGCCGGCGTTCCTGCTGTGAATCGAGGGCCATGAAATAAGACATGCCGATACAACAGGCTTCACACGCGACCACGATCAGCTTATGTATTACTCTGGCTCGACGAAGACCCTCTCCATATTCGCGCCGCTCTCAAGTTCATCCGCCGTCGCATCCGAATTACCCCCGTAAGTTTGCATTCGCTGCATGAAAGCAGCCAACCCCGCAACGCCCTGTTCACGTAGCTCATTTGCGTACTCAGCATCGTCTTGCACAGGTGCTGTGGGGTCCCAAGAGATAGGTTCTCCACGCCACCCATCATTGAGATTGATATAGTTGAGGAACCGTCGCCAAAGCGGATCCGTGGAGAGAACGGATGCGTTGCCGACCACAATGAGCAAAGCTTTCGCTCGAGTGACAGCAACTACACAAAAACTACATGAGACATCATATGCACGGCTACTTGCGCCAGAGACACTCACCATTGAACCTGCGGGGATTCGCGACGAAGCCGAGCGTATAACGTTGATCATACTGTAGTAAGTCCCGAGTGCTCCGTACAGTGGAGAGGATGATGACTCGGCGTTCCTGACAGCTGCCGGTCAAGCTCCTGTAACCCAGACGCAGGAAAGTCTAACCTGTCCTTGGAATTCTTCCACGCTAGCTACCTTGACGTCCGCAGCAACTGTGGACAAGGCCTTGCGTATCTTGTGGACCTGTGCGCGATACGGTGCTATGATCCCGATCTCTTCATCGGCTGTCAGTCCGGACATTCAGAACAAATAGCGTCGAACAGAGAACAACTAAACCCACAAATTTTATATTTGGCCTCTGCCTTCAACTTCTGGATGTAGTCCTTGAGAACGGTGATCTCATCAATGTTGAAGTAAGATGGAGACGATGCCTCCCTTTCGTCTTGACCAGATATCGAATGGAAGATAACGGGGAACTTGCGAGACACGAGATGTGGCCATCCAATGAAGGAGTTGATACTCGATGGAGGACCGCACACTTCCAGCTCGTTTGCATAGAAGCTTTCGTTCGGGTAATTCAATATCGCGCGGTGAGAACGGAAGTTCTTGACGAGCTTCACAAATCTGCAGTATTGTCAATCTCGGCATCCATAGATGTAGTCTGTTGCTGTGACGTACGCGACACCCCTGCCCGAGTGAACACTGTACGCATCTCGTTCCATGAGTCTCTCAAGGTACGACACACCGAGACCTAGATCCCGAGCAGCGCTGGACCTGATGATGGGTCCTAGTTGTTTCGGGTCACCGGAGAGGACAATGTTCGTAGTTGAGGTTACCATAGTCCTGACAGATGTCATAACCTCGACCTCGGTCGCTTGACCGGCCTCATCCACAAAGATGTGGTTGAAGTGCCCTTGGGGAAGTCCAACCCCGTATGCAAATGACGCTGAGCCACAAGTTGAGACGATCACTTGATACTTTGCTAGCGTCGATAGTGCGGGAACAGAGAAATATCCCTCAGGATTGATGTAGGTGAACAAGAGAAGCTGTTCTGGCACCGCGCTCCTCGTTCGAGAAACAGCATAGTATCGGAAGAGCTTCTCGGGTCCCAGCGCCATCAGCCTCTCTGCCAAGATATCGGCGGCACTGTTGCTTGGAGCGCAGGCAAGGATATGCGTATCTGGATTGCGCTGAAGCAACTGTTGTATGGCCTCAACTACGGTCACAGTTTTCCCGGTTCCCGGGCTAGAGAGTGGCAAAGTGTAGCAGTCAGGGGAGAAGTCGCTTTCCGGACGAATGCAAGACATACGGGCCAAAGATGATGAACGGGGCCAGACCTGCGGGTCGCTGCAAGATGCGATGAACAGCTTGGAGTTGAGGGGCATTGTTCGCGATTGACGGGTTGTACAGAGCCAGAGGGACATTGGTCTGAGGAAACGCCCCAACATGGCTAGGCAGCGGGAATAAGACACGGTCCGATGGCATCGGTAGAACTCCGAGAGCTTCATGCTGTCGCCTCAGCGGGATGCGGTTGAGTTTGAAGCGAACGTTGAACAGGACGGCTTGGGCGGGCTTGAAGGACACATGGAAGGCGACGCCAACGTCGCCAAGGCGCACGTCATGTACAAACCCTGCGAAACAGCGACCCGTTGGGTCTGCTCCCGAGGCTTGTACTTCGATTTGGTCCCCTAGCAGATATCGTAAACAACGACAAGCCGGTTGGGAAAGACACCTATGTGACTCACCAACCACGACACTTGGACGTTTCTCCGCAAGACCCGGTACAACGAGGCTAACCAAGATCAGATATCATCATTTGAAACGAGAGGCTGAAACCCACTAGTATAGAGCCCCTTCCTTCGTGAACGTTACATCGGCCAAATCGTATCGCCGCAGATCGGTTCTATAGAGTCAGTTATCGCGCAAGTAAGTTTCTCGACGAAGACGCGTCGCTTACTCCATACGCCATTCTTCTGCCCACAACAACGTTTTGAAGTGTGTGCAGTGAGTAGTTGCGTTGAACGCAGGCGGTAAATGCTTTGAACGCATGGTTTGGGTGAGATCATCCAGCGAGCTATCCCGCAACGTTGCCACGAGCGCTGGAGGTATAGGGTACGCCTTCAGCTTCCGGACCCATGGCACTGCAACCAATGCGGGCGGCCGGCGTCCGGGATAGTATTTCTGACCGTTCTTCCATGGGACACGCTTCCTTGGTACGTGCGGTGTAGCTGCCTTGAGGAGCTCGCGATCGAGCTTGTCGCCGACGATGGCACAGACCGGCCGAACAATGACGAATTGGCGATTTGGGCTCAGCCTACGGAAGTGCACTTCTATGTGGCCATCATAACGCCCATAATCTGCCTGTGTGAGTGAGACGCGTAGCTGCATGTCTTCGCCGTCGACGAGAGGGCCACCCCCAGCCATCTGCACAGCAAACCTGACGCGCCGTCATTTCATTTTGAGGATCAGCAGCACAGAAAACTCACGAAGATGAGATCCGGTTCGATTTATCGAACACGTCCGCTCTCTCCACTACGACACCCGGTGCTCCAGGAACGAGATGAACAATCAAGACCTTGTGAACCCCCGTCCGCGATTCATCTAGCTTGACAACTCCAAAGTCGACTCCGCCATCAGGAGATATACATACGCCCTCCTTATCCTGCTCGGCATGTTCGAAGGCACCTTTGTGGGCCGCGACGGCTTCTCGCTTTTTGTGGTCCGTTGTTTTGATATGTCCATGCCACCGGAGCTTGAGTACAGTGGTGGAGCAAAGCGGACAATGCTGTGCGCGATGTGCTAGCTGGGAGGCACTTGGAGGTTCAATTCTTGCTGATACGCCCCTACGGATTGCCGCCTTGCGATGGGCAGCTCCCGCTAGATGCGACCCCCAACTGCTCAAATTGCCGATGTCCCTTTCGCAGATTATACAGAAAGGGAAAACGTTAGGTTTCTCCCTGTTCGTGGAATTCTTCCGATGGTGGTTTCCTCGAATGTGGGCGTTATATACCGATTGAGATACGCAAATGACGCAGCAAAGTTCGCAGAGCTTGACGTTATGCAGGAGCGTGCAACCTTGGGTAGTACAGCCCCCCGCGTAGAGAGCAGCAGGACAGTACTGCGCGAGGTTACCGGCCATGATAGTGAGAGAAAGGGGAACACTCTCAGCGAAGTGAGGTGAAGGCCGTTGGCTTTTCAGACATAAACCTCGTGGATGCAGCAGGTACAAAAAAGTGGGTTCTTCGGACCTCGTTAAGGTAACAAGAATATCAGAAGGCGAGAAGTCAAACACATTGCGGCCTTGAGGCCATGGCCAGAGCGCTCGCTCACTGTTCCTGGCAACACAATCGCTCAAGTACGAAGGCCACATACCCAGGACTGTACATCTCACCGGCTAGAATCTAAAACTATCCTGATTGCCATGGAGAAACGATGTCGGCGTCCATGCATACTGGCGAAGAATGCAACGGGGACCGACGTGTGGCTGCGCAACGTTGCATGTTCCGAGAACCTTATTTGGTGGCGTGGGTGCGGTGTCGATTATCTGCGTATGAGTGGCACGGCGTTCTGAATCTGTAGAAGGCGCATCAGTCGAATCGAACAAGAGGTCGCGAATCGACTACACCTCCGTTCCGCCGTATGATGGGAAATAGGACATGTAATGCCGTGTTAGAATACCCATGAACAGGGCGATACTGTGCGTAGGCATCCCACACGCTGCTGCAACGCGCGAGTCACTCACGCATCCACTGGGCACCCCAGAATATGCTCAAGAATATACAGAAAACACTGGCTAAGGTCTGTAAGGAAATCCATGCGATAGAGCGCCGAGGACAACAACATGCAAACTACAGATCAGGAGAACAGCTTGCTGACAGAGGTGTTGCCCTCCTGGTTCTTCTTCAACACCTGCAACGTTACGATGAATATTCGCCTGTCTACGTTAGCAGGTAAAGCATGCGACTCTTACCTTCGCTACTGCAAATTCGAAGTCCTCCTGTGTGACATGTTGCCTCCGTTCCCGCAGTGCATACATGCCTACGCGCAGACCAAGATCACTACGCGATTCATGTCCACATGGAAGATGCACTCACCGGCCTCAGTACAGATGCCCCTGACCTCAGCACCGGAGCATTGACCCATCTTCTCCGCTAAGGCCCGAAGGTTGATGCCTCGCTGAAGCGACATCTTCGATGTTCCATGTTCAGCCAAATCATCGAGATAAGACTTTGAGGCATTTGTGAGACCGCACCTTTCGTGAGTGGATACGCAAGATAGCTACCCGGGCTTCAGGGCCCGGTGGGGGGAACTCGATTTTCCGGTCGATACGGCCAGGACGGAGCAGTGCGGCGTCAAGGATATCTGCACTGGCATTAGCACAAGAAAATAGTCGCTATATACTACACTCACCTATCCGGTTAGTTGCCATGATGACCTTGATGTTCTTCGTCGCCTCAAAGCCATCAAGCTGGTTCAGTAGCTCCAGCATGGTCCGCTGCACCTCAGAGTCACCACCTCCCGAGCCACTCTCGCCTCGCGAGCTGCCGATGGAGTCAATTTCATCCATGAAGATGATACTGGGAGCATGCTCTCGTGCCATGACGAAGAGCTCCCTGACCATCCGACTACCCTCTCCGATGTACTTCTGGACGAGCTCGGAACCGGACACTCGAATGAACTTGCAGTCTGTGTGGTGTGCGACTGCGCGCGCAAGCAGCGTCTTTCCAGTTCCCGGAGGGCCATAGAGAAGGACGCCCTTTGGCTGTGCGATACCGAGAGACTCGAAGAGCTCTGGATGCTTGACAGGAAGTTCGATGACCTCCTTAATCTCTTTGATTTGTTTGTCGAGGCCGCCAACCATCTCGTATGTACTATCCGGGACCTTCTCGACCATCATGAGGGATACAAGCGGATCGACCTTGTTGGGCAAGATCTTGTGAATTGTGTACGAGTCTGAACGCAGGGCGACACGCAGGGTAGGCTTCAGGGATGCGACATCGATGTCCGAGTCGAAGTCAACGACTGAGTCACTCAATGAGCAGTGGGATTTATTACGATCAAGGTAGTTACGCACTGTATTTCCCTTCCGGTTGGACTTTTACGAGGACCTTGTTCTTGCCCATTACCTTAACTACTTCGCCAACATAGCTGCCGGGTTCGTGCAACAATTGTAGCTCCTCCCGCAGCAGCCGTACTTCCATTCATGTTAGCGAAGGCACAGTTAGTGAGAGATACAGCATACCTCTTGCGTTCAGCGCATTCCTCTGTGCCTCCAGACGTCGTAGGTTCTGAGTCTTCTGGTTAATGTCGAGTTCAGCAGCCTCAATCTTTGCTTGGTAGTACGACTTGATCCCACCCGGCGTAACAGGCGTCCGCGTGGCTACTGGCATCGTCAGAGAGGGTTGTAGGCGGTTTAGGAAGAGTGGGTGGCAGAAGGAGAGATGTAGACCAGGCGTGCACAGGACGCGTCACTTACGCGTCCACTATCACGTGATCAATATGCTACTATAAATGGTAAATCCATCAGATTGGGATCGTACATACCTCCGCCACTCACTCCTATGGAAGTTCGAGAGGGCTCGCGATCCAGGAGGTATTGGTTATGGATTTCTCATTGACCTTATATGTATTCTGGGAAATCCTGGATCGGCCGTAAAGTCCACTCAAACAAGGTCGAATTAGGCTGTAGAAACAGCGGCCTTGACTATCGTGTGCGCACTAGTACACCTTGCTCATCATATCCTGCTTATTGATAATCTACTCCGACAGAACTTTAGCAAGATACAGCAATCCAATAATGATTGATTCGGCATTGGTGGAAGGCTCTTCCACACGATGCCGTCTGTCTGCGAGCAATTGAAATTAGCGGGCCACAAAGGTCAGTTGTATTGGCGCTCGGAGGTAACTTTAGACTTGCATGCTACCCCTCTTATCTGATCTTCATGTTATCTCCCTTGAAGACTGCGAATGACCTGCGCTTGAAGTTACTTCGTGAGTACACAAGCACACGCAGAATCCCGCACGGTCGGCACTTCGGGCGCCTAATGTCAGTCAGCAGACAGCAGAATCTTACATTGTGACGAACTAAATCTCCGCATATGAGCGCTTGCAGATCATTCCAAACAACAACTAGCGCTCGCATCGTGGGCTTTCTGTGGCAGGGGGATCCCTGGCTATCTCTTGCTTCATACGGCAGCGGCACCGTGGTAAGGAGGTACATCGCGTGATTACTGCTAGGGTGGTAGATCACCCTGGAACGCACTGGGCTGACTCTATTAATGCTTCATAAACCCTAGCGGGACTATCGGCACGAATTTCTGGCACGGGTCCAGAAGCACGGTCTCGCGGAATTGGGGTCCAATTAGTGCTGCAGAACTAATGTCGACGACTCTGACCGCTATACATGATCCATAAGAGTTACCACGTCCTATGAGGCGCAGGGTACTGAGATCAGGCTTAAGATAGCGGAGGCGAGGAACAAAACATACACTGCAGGGCATGAATGAGCGACGGGCGAATCGTATTCAATTTTGAAAACGAGGGTCCGTTCCTGTTGGAAGGTGTTCATGAATCATCGTGACCTAAGCTGATGATAAGTCAAGAAGACGCCAACTCTAAAAGCTAGGAAGGCGACGCGGTGACTCACTCCCGATATTTTCGCTGCAGCTCTGTCCACCCTGTAGCTGCCTCCCTGTGCTGGCGAACAAATTCGTTCATCTCCTCTTCCGGTATTCGATTGATGTCTACTTTGTTCCAATAGCGGGAAATGGCGAAGACGATATCGTGAGCGTCGCTCTCGGTACCACGACTGATTCCATGCTGTTGGAGGGATACCGGATGACGGCCCAGGTAAGCGAAGACCACTCACAGCGCCCAAGCTTTTAGTTTTGCCCTTATGAATTCGGACATTGTAAGGAAGGGGATTCGGCGAATGATCTGCACCTTGGAGGAATCGAGATGTCGCGGACCCTGCTCTCCTGCGGGCAAGATTTCAATCTGCGGATGTGTCCGGTAAGGTATCAGATTCTCCATGGGTCAAGGACGGTATACGGACGTCGATGGAGGGAATGTACCGATGGTACGTGGCGTGCAACCTACAGGGCAAATTACGTCGTGGCGCGCAGGAACGTATGTCGCGGATTTACCTGCTACTCCACGGGGAAACCACCGTCGTAATATCTTCGCTTCCGGCGCAGGCATGCCGGACTCTACGGAAAGGGTGTGAAGCACCACCTTCGACTATACAGAATATTTCCTGTAATCGGTCAGTACCGGTGCATGCGCATAGCGGTGAGAAATTACATCGGTATGTGCTGCATCAGATAGCATCGCAGTAAAGACGCTTCCGTAAAATGCATGAGGCACCTCAGCGGCCCTCAATAGTCGGGAGAGAGCCTCTGCAGCGTCGAGCAATCTGCTCGTCTCGTACATCACACAGAGGTGGGCGGGAAGGAGAAGGAGCGAGAGCGAGTCTGAGCGCTCTCAAAGCATTCATGTACTCTGTCGAGAAGGGATCAGTCGAGAAGTATAAGAACCAGCGGGGGTGGGGGAGGGGTTAGCGTCTGGTACTAATGCCGTTGCCGACAGAAGTGCCGCCGGTGCGTGGCAAGCGTCTGATCAACGACGACACTCGACCCGGCCTAGTCACGGTTCTCCAACACCGTTGCATATCTAGGATCGCGGGGAAGATCATGCGCTTGTCTCTCCTATACCGAGGAGCAGCCTGCATCACATGCCCTCACACGCGCGTGATTGGCAAGGGCCTCTGGGTGCGCCTCAAGGCACAAACCTTTCCGGCGATGAGCGACGAGATTAAGGGCAGCGAGATCCTCACCACGGAAGCTGCTCCTAAGTTGCAGGAGGTAGGCTCTAGCATCATTTCATTAGTGCTAGTGAACAGCGCCATGCAGTCGAGGACAGATTGGCAGCCCTGAGACTGCTTGAGCGGAAGGAGCAAGCGAAGGAACTCCTGGATCTGGAAGTTCTGTTCCTCCGCACTAGTGGTCTCGCAAGCTAGCTCAGCCTAAGTGCATGCCTTCGGTCTGCGAGGACCCGCGCGGATCCGGAGGTGTGGGGGAGGCAAGGACTTCGGACGCGTGCGGTTCGCGGAGGCAGGTATTGCCTTCTGTGGAAAGGCAAATGCTTACGTCAGATGGACGCGATCCTCGTCGCGTCTCCGGAGCAAGTCGCCTTGCTTGCCGACCTCGACCTCCTCTTGCTGTCTCCCGCACCCTCGGGCAGCCCACGCTTTCCGCGCATGCATATGCTGCCACGGACGCTAGCGAGAAGTCATGTAACAAGCCTCACTCGCCCTGTAGCTGGGTGCAAATCGCTACACTTGAATGAAGCGCCTTCTTTGCGAAGACCATATACTTACCGCGCTGGTATCGGATGGATCTCAACTATTTCAACGCAGCAACGTCCTAGTCATGTGCCTGCAGCGTATTACCGCTGTCGCACAACATTCTCGAAATCACTTGGATCCAGGAGTCTGGCATGGCTTCCCCGACTTAACCTCCGCTCCAGTGAACCGGACAGTGAGCCTTCAGATGGTCTAGAGGAAGCCGCGAAGGTAGCGATACTGGAGAAGGCGATGAAGGGGCGACAGCCGACTGATCTTATGCTGAGATGTGAGTTCCCGTCTCTCCCCAGCTTCTAGTCCGTTTACCTTTGCGGTACCAGGTACTGTACTGGACGCCATTGGTGCGAATTCTTGATGATCTCGCCAATTAATACTTCTCTTAATATGAGATTTACGTCGTAGGAAATGTAAAGACTATCTCGGGCCAGTTCAGAAGAGCCGACTTGTGCTCGGAACACCGATTGAACGTAAGCGACGTCCCTCTGTCAGAATGGCACACACCACTAACCTGTCAGGAGGCAGCCTCGTGATCTGAGAAAAATTGACTCGCGAATACCCAACCTTGTGCCCACTATATTGGTGCGAAAGGAGGTAATCCTTGTACGTCTTCACGGTTTCGCTGAATAGATCGTATTTGCACGTGTCTCATCGATTTCCCCAAGGTCAACATCTTACACATTCGTGCCCTTGTTAAGGCAGATGCAGTCGTTCTCTTCGATACCTACGGCTCGGCAGATTCCAGGCTCCACTCCGTATTCCTTTACCACCTCGAGGTGTGTCGTGTCATTACACGTTCGTAGGATCCCGCGTGAGATTTGTTTTCCCCTTGTGCTCTAGCACAACCTCAAATCCAAGAGCCCAGGTCTACCTTATGAGTTTCGGTAAGCAGTCGCCGCGTCTTTCTGTCCGGCGAATAGCGGCTTCTTACCAGGTCTAGTTGCGTCTTTGGATCATCAGAGCGCTCGAGTCGATTTTGCTCTCCGTGCTGAGCGCCCTGGAGGCGGAAATGGTGTTCATTCGTAATCTTGTCGGCGGCCTACTAGCCGAGCTAGAGGACGACATAGATCATGATCGCTTCAAGCGGCTCCTCCATTACTCGAGGCGCCTCGCGAGCTTCCAAAACCGCGCCAAACTGGTGAGCCTCTTTTGCCAAGATTCCGCACGCGCAGACGGCACGCCCTGGCTCCAACGTGCTCGGGACATCCTCCGGCGATGTTGCGTTTGACTTTAGAGTTCCGAGCCACTGGCGAGGGCGTTCTGGCTCTAGGCATGGGTCATGAGCTGGAGCCCAAGACCACCTGCTCTCTCCCCAGTGGCTCGGACGCCTGGCTTCGGCTCTCAAGCGTGCACGCCCTGGCGCATGATGTTCGGGGTGCAGAGGACCCTTCGGCGTGCGCCGTCCGTGCCGTGATGTCCGGCTAGCCCGCGAGGTCAAATGACGAGACCTGCCACGTGCGTATAGGTGCAAGAGGCCCTCGAAGAGGTGCTGGAACAAGGTTTGTCCATCCGCGCAGAGCATATTACGTTCCGCGAGTGACTCGCTCCCGTGAACCGCCAGATGAGGACCTCGCCGCGATGCACCTCACCGACAAGAAGAACGGCAATCCGCGGAGGCTGAGCGACCACGAGGACCTCGAGGTGCTCCTGGAGTCGTTCTCCAAGCAGGTCGAGGAAATCGTGAACGAGGCCGAGAATATCCAGGTTCGTTATAGCGCGAGCTCTCGTCATCACCGCGGCAGGGAGGCTCACCGTCGCCATCGACAGAGCAATGTGCAATCCACGCAAGAGATCGTCGAACTAGTATTAGATTCTAATCGTAATGAACTGCTCGCTCTTGACCTCAAGGTCAGAACACGTGGGTCGCATCGTATTCTCCGTTGCTAACGTCTCGGCAGATCTCTATATGGACTATGGGAATTGGAATGGGAACACTGGTAGCCGGTCTATTCGGCATGAATGTACGCGCCGTGTTGTTGTCCCGCTCCTCCTCGGCAGCGCTAACGAGCCCGCCGTACTGCAGCTCAAGAGCCATATTGAAGAAAACGAGTTCGCGTTCGGCGTCATGTCGATCGCCTCCCTTGTCATCGCGGGCATGTTCGCGATGCAAGGCCTCCGTCGGTGCGTATCAGTGCCATTTGCAAATCTGCGCGCTCTGAGCGCGCCGCCCGCAGGCTCGCGAAGATCCGCAAGGTCGGCCTCGGCTCGAAAAACCGCAAGATGTCGAACAAGTTTCTGCTGCGAGAGTATTTACATTCGAAACATGAGGGCTGGTGACGATCGATTGTGCCCGTCCCTCCCGTGCGTTTCGCGACCCCACTCCGCCATTGCATCGCATTGCTCCGATCACGCAGTACTCACTACATAGACCACACGTAACTTATGCTCCCTCACTCAATTGCAAACTATCCAATCGTCTCCGCACACGCATGCCGGCGCTTTCGCGTGCGAGAGCTCCGGCTCAGCGGAAATGCGTTCAGCTGGCCATTCAGTGGCTGGCGCCTTCCCCCGTTTGAGATCCCGGGAGGACAAGGCGCCTCAGAGCGAGCGCGTCTCGCCCACTTCCGCGTTGTAGTCGAGCGCATCGCGCCACTCCAGAGCGCTCCACTTCTCGGGGTGTTCGGAGGCATCCACGTAGTGCTTGACCGCAAGCGCCATCTGCTGTGCGCAGCGCTCCGCAGAGACCCTGCCCACCCCCGTCGCCAGCCCGGTCATGAGCACCTTCCCGATCCTCGTCCCCGAGTCCGCGCCGCCCGCGGAGGCGTTGTGCTGGTCGAGCGCGACGAGGAGGGACCACATGCAGTTGTACACGACCTGGCGGTGCCAGGTGACCGTCTCCGGGATGCGCATGGTCGGGCAGAGCGCGATGTAGGCGCAGCCGTGCTTGTTGGCCTCGCAGACGGTGCCCCGCAGCGGGACGAGCGTGCACGTGCCCGGCGGCGCGTAGCCCCTCCAGCGCCGGTAGAGCGTCGCCTGCGCGATCCGCGTGGGGGCCTCGAGCTGCCCTGGGGGGGCGAGCTCCCGCGCGAGGTAGTAGTCGAAGCTGCCGGGGCGAACGGTCACACTGGTCAGATGGGCGCGATCACGCGCAAGGCGCAAGGCGGACGCACCTCCCGTCGAGGCGGCCGTACGAGTTCGCGGGGGAGACGATGCAGTCGAACTGGTCCGCGGGGAAGGACAGGTCGTCCCGCGTGGAGTGCACGAACGTGAACTGCGCGCGGGCGGCGTCGGGGACGTGCTGCGCGAACGCGCGCCGCCACGCGCCGACGAGGTCCTCGGAGATGTCGAAGAGCACGAAGTGGAGGCCGTCCATGTTCCCTGTGTCGGGATGGGTGGAATGTGGGAGCAGGTGCAGAGGTTAGGTAGTATGTGCCAGGGGGGACCTACGCACCCACAACGCCAAACACGCGACGACAACGCCACCCCCAGACCCCACGATCCGGATGCCCCCGCACACCAGCCCGTCGCGTAACACAGATCTGGTCCTCCGCCGCGCAGCGAGAGGATCGACGGAGCCGAAATTCGTGTTTCTGAGGGGAAGGACTCGGACGTGTTTGCGCGGGCTGTGGTCAATCGGGCAGAAGTGCTCGGCGTGCTGAGGCCCCGCCGAGTTCCGCTCTGCTTGAGCCGGCAAGGCTGCCATGCCGTCCAATGTCTTGATAAGTTATTGAGCGTGGTAGCTGGGGAGTACAGACGATTTCTCGCAGGAAGCTGGCTTGTGATGGGAGTGAAAAGCAAGCACTGAGGGCAATTTTGAAGGTGCTACCAGTGACCATCGAGCGAACTTCTCACGTGCCAATGACATCTGGGCGCTGGTGACATTGCCAGCCAGGAAACTGCATCCAGGTGGTCTCCTCGCTCAGCGCGGCACGCCTTGGGCATGCCTTTGAGCAGTACCACGGCGTTGTATATATAAGCTTACCCTGGGGGCGGTCGTCATGTCCCGGCAAATGCAAAGACACGCAGCGGCACAAGGTGAGTTCAGGTTGAGTCGAACTGACGCAAGGCTCGACTCGTTGCGATTCCGAATTGACATGGCATCACACATGGCGACCGACAACATAAGTGCAGCAGTTTAAGTACTAGTAACTTTATTTGCTGTACCACTAGGACCAAAATACGTCTCCGGAGGAGCCGCTTCTCGTTCGTGGCCGCCTTCCAAACATAGCGCAAATATATGGAACCGGGGGACTCCTTTCACGCGCTCACGGGGGAGATGTACCTGAAGAGCCGCTCCCTCGACGCGACGGCGGTATATAAGACGCCCGCGCGCATGGAACACCGATTCACTGACCCCTTCCTCCTCCACCTCGTCCCTGGACCGCCTGTGCATAACGTTACTATCCTTTCCTTCACTGCCGTCCGTCACACTGCGTCCCTTTCATACATCTGGCTATAAATCTGGCTCTGATGCTGTCACCAATGAATGTCGAGGCGTGACCGTGCCTTGTGCCTGGCGTCTGTCCGGCCCGGCGTCTCGCAGGCGTGGGCTCGGGCCAGGCTCGGTCAATGGCTTTCTCGAAAGCGTGCGCAGGTGAAGTTCCCTGGTGACCGCTGCCACAAGGCCCGCGGACGCTATCGAGCATCTGGCCGCCATACATACATATCGCGACCCACCCGCGCGTCGTCCAGGTCAGTCCCTGCCGCCATCCTCAGGCTCCCCCCGCTCTGACCCATGCTCCGCCCTCCGAGCCGTCGCTGATCCCCAAGCTGACCCGTGCCGCCATGCTAGCACGCTTACACGAGCAAGGCGGTGGGCGTCTCCTCCCACGGCAGGGCCCAATCTCGCTCCAGCCCAGCCTGAGCCTCCCGGGTTCAATCCTGTCCATAACCAGGCCCAACCCGACGAACACCGATTCTAACACGGGGTCGGCGACCTTACCCTTGAGTACGTCGTCGCTCTCCCTTTCGACTGGTGCGTCCTCTTCGTCTGGCAGTGCGGTCACATCTTCATCTGTTCCGTCTGCATCGCTCCGCCCCACGTCTTCCTCGCCCATATCCACCCCATCCTCTTCCTCGACACCCTCGACATCCTCGACACCCTCAACGCCTTCGACGTCCTCAACAACCTCAGAGTCGTCCACGTCTACGACTCCTGTAGGCTCTTCAGCAACCTCCTCTTCCTCGTCTTCCCTTACCGGTTTCCCTACGTCCTCGGTTCCCACGGCCAGCAACGCCATGTCGTCCACAGCCGAAACATCCTCCAGCATCAGCCCTTCTCCTACCAGCGTCGTCGTCGTGCACTCCCACGTCAACACGGGTGCCATAGTGGGCGGCGTGATCGGCGGCGTGGTCTTCGTCATCCTCCTCATCGCAGGCCTCCTCCTCTACCTCCGCATCCGGCGCCAGATCCCCACCCGCTCGCGCCGCCGCTCCATGGGCGAGTTCGACGCGGGCCGCCCCGCAGGCCCGTGGGCCGGCCTGTCCTCTCGCGAGAGTTCATTCCAGGCCGTCGCCGTCCCACCCCGCTCGCACCAGCGCTCCGGCTCGCGCACGTACCCCCAGGCGGACTCGATGGGCATGCTCGTCGCGCCCCCGGACAGCAGCGCCGGGCACGCCCAGCACCAGCACCAGCACTCGCCCTCCTCCACCGAAGAGGCGGCCATAGCCGCCGCTGCGTCCCACGGGCAGAAGCCCCGCGCCGGCCCGCGCCGGTCGGAGTACATCGAGACCGTCCCGCCGCTCGAGTACACGGCGCCGCCCGCGGGCCCCGAGGGCGGGCCCCGCCATGGGCGCAAGCCGTCGACCGGCTCGAGCACGCGCGCCGTCGCGCTCGCCCAGCTCAACACCGCCGCGGCGAACAGCACCAGCACCAGCTCGGCCGCCGCCACGGCGCACTCCCGCCAGCGGTCCGCCGACCGCGCCGCTAGCCCGTCCACGCCGACGGCCGCGCCCGCCCGGAGGCCGACGAGCCCGTACGCGTACGCGGCGGAGCCGATGAGCCGGAGCACGTCGACGAGCGTCGGCGGCGTGCGCCGCAACCCCACCCGCAAGCCCGTGCCGTCGTACCACTCCAGCGTGTCTGCAGCGTCCACCGAGAAGCGCCGCTCGACTGCGAGCACGCCCGCGCAGAGCCTCACGCCTGCGCACTCGCGCGAGGACCTCGGCGGCAGCGGCCGCCGCCCCGTCGACCCGGACCTCGCGCACAAGGCGAGCTTCGGCGACCGCCCCGTACACTACCTCGTGCCGGACCTCCCGCCGTCGCGCAAGTGAGCGCGCGCGCGCGCGGGGGGCGGCGTAAAATGTACTAGTAGCGTGTGTGGTGAGTCTGCCTCTCACAGGACATTTACGCGTGACGGGACCAGGGCTGATGGTAATGCGCGCAGTACTTGTGACGTGCGTGTTGTTGTTGTCGTTGCTCGCCTATTGTTATGCTTCGAGTCTGCGCTTTTTGCTTGTTCTCTGGACGCTTAGGGACTGTTTCCGTTCGCCTAATCCGCGCGGTGGCCGCCCGTGGCTGCCACCGCCGCTTGCTGTCGTGCTTCACTAATGCCCTTCTTCGTGCCGCTAGATGGCGCAGGCCTCTTGCGCGCCCCACACCCTTGCTCACCCATCCCCGATCCCCACCTTACAGCCACCTATGCATGTATCCCTCCCCAGCACCTAGTTGCCGACGTAGTTGTCTTACTTACGCTTCACGACGCTATTGTGATGACATACGATTCACCTTCCTGTATGGCGGTTACGCGCCGTCGATAGATAACATGGTTAAGTATGAGAGTCGTCGAGATGCTGCCGAAGCGCACGACATATGAAGCAGGCCGCTGGAACCCGGCTCCGCATATGTAGATGTCGAGCTCAAGAGCTTCGAAGTGGAGCCCACGCACGCGTTGCGGACGCATGTGCCATGTGCAGCGAGTTGCAAGCGTAGGTTCATCACGCGGACGTCATACTGTAAGTGTCATCGACAAATAACAACATGGCCACGAGAGTCATCGAGATGCTGTCAAAGTCCACGACACATGACGCGGGGCGGGGCAGACTGTGTAAAGATATCGAGCTCAACAGCTTCGAGGTGAAGCCCACGCACGCGTTGAGGACACGCGTATAAGAAAATGCAGCGAGTTGCAAGTCTGTAAGTAGCGACTGAATAGCGCGAGATATACTGTAGCGCAGGCAGATGGTTTCGGTTGCCCGGTTACGCGTCCCCTTTGCGAGGCTCCGCCTGCGCCTGCTCCTGCGCCTGCTTCATCTTCTGCCCGAGAATCTTCGCGCTGACCTGCATCATAACACCGACACAGCTCAGCTGCTCTCATCCGAAAGTACAAGGACGCAGGACGAGACGGACGTTACGGATGTGCATCGCCGCGCGCTCAACGCCGAACTCCTTGCTCCGCTTGTAGTGCGCGAGCGCCTCTTCTAGGCGGCCGCCTGTGCGTGCGTTGACGTGTTTTTTGAGCAGCGGGACGTGCGAGGACGGGAGGGACTTACAGGCTTCGAGAACTGCGGCGAGGTTGAACGCAATCTCGGGATCTTCGGGCTGGAGCGACGCCGCGACGCTGCGAGGGGAAGCGTGTTAGGTACAAGGCGAAGGGGAGGAGGGGGACGCACTGGAGATGGTGCAGCGCCAGGTCTGGCCTGCTTACCGGCGATATGATGTACGCGCTGGCGAGGTCTGCGCACGGACGCAAGGCTCGTGAGCAGACGCGAACGGGGACAGCGCAAGAAGGCGGACGTACTGGTGTGCGCGTCGGCGCTGGACGGCTGGAGCGCGATGGATTCCTTCCACGCGGCGATCGCCTCATCGTACTCCTCTTGAACGGTTAGTTTCTCTGAGAGGGCAAGGGGGCAGGCCGGACATACTGAGGTGGTAGTGCGTCACGCCGAGGTTGAAAAGCGAGCTCGCGCTCCGCTTGATGTCGACGCTGCGCTGGTAGAGAGCCTGGTCGCGCAGGAGGTTTGGGTCAGCATCATCTAGCGATCGTCAATGTAAACGGGATATGCGGGCGTACCTTGGCGGCCTGCACGTCGCCCTCCTCGAGCTTTTGCGTGCCTTCCTCCAAGCACTGCAGGGCTTCTACTTCAGCGGGGTCCACCGTGCTCGACTGCTCCGACGTCGAGGTCGCCCACCCTGCATGTTTGACGTTCTCAGAACATGTGCTTAGAGAAGAGCCGCGTGCACTTACGCCGCTGGGTCATTGACCCCCACAGTGAGGCGTGCTTTTGTGCTCTGCTTGCATTCGAGCGGGCAGCATGCGCAGCAGGTCTTTGGGCAAGTGACGAGAAAGCCCGAGCAGCGCTAAGGCCTTTGATGCGGTTCTTCGCAGCTGAGCGTAGGGCAAGCGACATTGTATACGTATGCCCGGACGAGAGAAGGCTGCAACTTGAGCTTGAAGTCCGTCGATTGTAAGCACCGTTGCCGGCGTGCGACACGTGATCCTGCCATTACAGGAGCGCGTTAAACGTTTGCGGCGCGCGCCAGTGTCACTCCCAAGCACCCTCGTCCTCGTTTCTTCCTCGAGCTCCTTGTCCGGTCCCTGCTGCAGCCCAAGAGCCCTCCGTCTTTGCGGTCCATTTAGCCTCCAAGATCCGGAGTGTTCTACTGTCGTGGCTGCTATAGCTGCTAGCCGCACATGCTAAACTACGATCCACCATGGTACTAGTGAGCGCGTCGGTCGACGCCTACCTCTTCACCGCAGTCGCAGTCGCGCTCCCCATCTACTTTCATCTGCGCCAGAGGAACAGTGGCTCGCGTCCAAAAGTGCCATACGAACCTTACCTCACCATCCTCGTCGGCCTGCACACGCTGTACATCCTGTACAACCTCATCCTCTGCTGGCCGCTCAACCTGTTCAGCCGGCTCCACATCCCGCTCAACGCCTCGCCAGACACGATACGCAGCACCATTATCAGACGCGCAGGGCTGGATGCGAATGCAGCGCTACCCATGTCGCTCGAGCACCTCTTGACCCGCCTCTCGTCCTTCGAGATGCGCATGCTCTATGTCAGGTTCTTGCTCGTCGTCTCACTCGTAGCCTTTCTCATAGCGCTGACGCGTCCGCTCGGTATATGCGCGTAGGTTCGGGCAAGCAGTTCTGCAGGAGTGTGAACATTGCAGGACATTCGACGACTACGCGCTCTATGCTCTGCCCCGTGCGCTCGCAGAGTATATCCGTGAAGTGGCCGTCGTCGGAGTGCTCACCATCCGGGGGTCAGGGCGCGAACGCTGGCGGACATACGCCGTGGGCGCGCTCGCATGCGGTGCGGTCGTGGAAGCCTATTGGGTCGCCACTGCTACGATCGACGTGCCTTCCAACGGCCTGGACGTGACCATGGTGCGTACATCATAGCATCGCCCCTTCTTTTCCCCAATCCCAATTCGTCCCAGTGGCACGACAACCTCTGGGCCCTCCGCCAGTTCGCTTTCCTCCTTACCCCCCTCGCTACGCACTTGCTCCTCCCCGCGCGCCCGCAGGCATTCTTCGACCCTGTGGCGCCCGCGCTCGAGGCCAGCGCCGCGCTTGAGCAGGCGTCCACGCGCCTCGCGACGCTACGGTACGCGCGCGGCGCGATCATGCGTGACCCGCAGATGCGTGCGGCAGCGGGTGAATGGTGGGAGCGCCAGCGCGTCGAGGGTGCGTGGGCACGGGAAGACGAGGGCGTGCAGAGGGTCGCGGAGCGGCTCGGGAAGGGTTTTATCGAGGGTGCGGGGGAGGGAAAAATTCGGACTATTGCGAGGGAGGCGGTCGCAAGGCTGAGGGCGGGGCTTGTGTCGACGGAGGGCGCGGGGCCTTCATCTTGATGCCGTGTAGCTTTGGGTGCAACTTACTGACCGCTGGGAGGACCATTGTGTCAGCCGGTTTGAGACGACAAGAGTGCATAGTGAAGTGTATTGGCAGGATGGGCACAGATCCCATTCAAGGCGAAGACAGGCCTACCCTAGCGGTCCGGTCTACTCTCATCACGTCGCCATGAGTCTGTGTCCAGGCCTCCACGTCCTCTACGGCGACGGGCGGCGGGACTTAGGTCATAGCCCATGAACCGACCTCGATCTGATGCAGTACCATAACTCGTCCCACCTCTAGACCTGCCATACGGCATATATGCACCCCCATGCGCCGAGTCATACGAACCACGGGATCCACGAGAGCCACTGTAGAAATCCTGCTGCCCGCGGCCGCGCCATCCCCTATGGTTTCCGTATCCGCTACTAGAGGGGTATCCCCTAGCAGACGAAGGCGGGAAGAACGAGTCGATGCGCGTCTGCGGCTGAGGCTGGGGCGGCGCGTCGCGCAAGCGGTCCAGGATGGCGAGCACGCCCTCACGTGTGTACTCTGTGCGCTGTTCAGAAGGCGGGAGGTTGAGGATGCGTGTGTAGCCTTCATGCGGGGAGGGCGCTTGGTATTGGGAAAGGAAGCGGGAGAGGATGGGAAGTGCCTCTTCGGGCGTCTTGATCGTTGGGTGGTCGGTGCCTAGTAGGTGAACGTCAGCTTGAGAACGAGGCACGAGCGGCGAGCGATTCACGTTGTTGCAGCCGCTGTGCGCATACCTTGGTGCTATCGTCAGGTTCTGGCGTGGTCCGTTGCTGCGGGTAGTACGGGAGAGTCGCTCACTTCATACGGCGTGTCGAAAACGAGGACCCACGCCTCCGTACCCGGGAACTCACGCGCGATGTCTATCCACGTCGCTCGCTGTCTAGCGAGCATCAGCATGCGAGGCTCTGTCACTCACCATTGGCAGTCCTGCATGCCATTCCCTTCCGAGAGCGACTCACCGAGCGTCGAAGTTAGTCCGGTCGATGCACACGGACAGGCCTTCCTCGAGGCACTGCCGCGCAAGCGCTTCCACACGCTGTCTGCTCCCCAGGTCATCTTGGTTGCATCGCCGGAACCGCGGGACGTGCTGCTCCAGTGCCTGTGCGAGGGTGGACTGGAGGACGAGCAGCATTAATACGAGGCCTGGTGACCATGACCCACAATATAACTTACCTTCCCTGAGCCTATCAGCCCCACTAAGAGCAGAACTACTTTTCCGTTGCTGTCGGTGCTCATATTGTTCACGGCTTGACGGTGCTACCAATACGCACTTCTTCAGTAAAAACACTGGACGTGTAGCAAAGCTTAGCAGAACGCTAATCACGCCTCTGAGTTGACACAGTCAGTATAGATGCGACTCTTCTGCATGAACGGAAGCTCTGAGTGGTGTCCCTGCTGCGTTTGTTTTGCAGTCCCACGACGCTGCCCTGCGATTCTGACAAATTAGGCTGACAAGAAAAAGTTGCGGTTCAGTGGTGTAGTTGGTTATCACGTCTGTCTCACACATGTGATTGCTCACAGGAGGTCTCCGGTTCGAGCCCGGACTGAACCAATTTTGGCACACCCTCCTCGGATAACGTGCAATTTGATTTTTGTTTCATGACCCGCAGGTGTCGAGCACAACCTTCTCTGTTCCTCGACTCCTCTGGCACCATGCGCATATTTGATTAATTCCTAGATAATTGCGTGGAAACGGAGGCTGCAGCCATGCACCGCAGTCAAGACAAAGGCTGTTATGGTGTGATCCCTCCTCTCAGAAGTGCTGGGGAGAACTGTCAATTCGATGCGCCTTAGCATGAGCGTTCCTTCTTCTACGGCTGTTAACTTACACGCTTGCGCCTAGCAGCTTGCTGATTATCGCCCCTACCTCCGTCCCAGGTCATTTCCCTGAAACATCTCGATGTTCTCACCGCTAGTACTAACCATTGATCCAGCATCCTTCTGTGGGCTTGCTTCCGCGCCGCAAGTCCCCGGAAGCACAAGCATTGGTCAGCCAGCGTAATTATATAGTCCTTATAGCGAGAAGGACGTCCACGACTAGGTCCACGCCCAGTATGTCATCCACCCATCCGCCATACACCACCACCAGTGAGATCGACCAGGTGCGCATTGTGTCCTGTAGGGGGAACCTGTATCTTCGGGCTGACTTCTCACCCCCGGTGTGCAGATACATGAACGGCTACGGAATAATTTCCGTGTGGGTACGACGCGGCCTCTCAACTACCGCCGGAGGCAGCTGCACCAGCTTGGGCGGCTCGTGCAAGAGAATCTGCCGGCGCTAGAGGCAGCGGTCAACGAGGACCTCGGGAAGCCGCGGCTGGAAGCGGTAACTGAGTTAAACGGCTTGATGTCTGGCATTAGGTATGCTATAGACAACCTCGAGGAATGGGCACGCCCGGAGAAGGTGGAGGTCGTGGATGACTTCAAGAAGGAGTGGGATGCGACGGTGTACAAGGTCCCACAGGGCGTGGTTCTGGTTATTGGGTGAGTGCTGACATCTGTGGTTCTGCTACATCACCCATTCCCGCGTAGGCCTTGGAACTACCCGTACATTCTCAACCTCGGCCCCCTCGTAGGCGCCATAGCGGCAGGCTGTGCGTGTGTAGTCAAGCCCTCCGAGCTGGCTCCCGCGTCGTCCCAGGTCATGACGCACCTCATCACCCAGTACCTCGATTGGGACGCGTACGCAGTCGTAAACGGTGCCATTCCGGAGACAGCACACCTCCTCGACCTCCGGTGGGATCACGTCCTGTTCACAGGCAGCGGTAGGACCGGGCGCATCGTCTCCGCCGCCGCGGCAAAGCACGCAACACCGGTGACACTTGAGCTCGGCGGAAAGTCGCCCGTCGTGATTGCAGACGACGCGGACCTCGACCTAGCGGCGAAGCGTGTGCTGCATGGCAAGGGTCAGAACAGCGGACAGGTGAGATCCCGTAGTTGGCGTGATGCACGGGATGGAACCCTTCTGAGCGCACCCATACAGCTATGCGTGTGCCCGGACCATGTGTACGTGCCTCGGGCGAAACAAGACGCGTTCATCGACGCGCTGCTCAAGCATTACGATGCTTTCTGGCCGAAGGGCGCATTTCACGAGGAGGCGCGCTGGGGCAAGATCATTAATCCCCCGCACCACGAGCGGCTACGGAACCTGCTCCAGCGTACGAAGGGCGAGCTCGTCAAGGGCGGCGAGTATGATGGCGACAGGCGGATAACGCCGACAATCGTCAAGAACGTTGCGCCGGACGACTCATTAATGGAAGAGTGCGTGGCTTGCAAGTCGGTGTCGGTGTCGAGATACTGACGTTGTGTGCAGCGAGTTGTTTGGGCCGATTTTGCCTTTGATCCCGGTCGATGACATCGAAGAGACGATAAGGTTGATCAATGAACAGTGAGCGCATTGTTGCTTCTCCAGGGGGGATCGGCCACTAAGCTCTCGTGTACGAGAACTGTCCCGCTGGTCATTTATCTGTTTACGAACAGCGAGGATGTGAAACAGCAACGTAGGTGTCTATTCACTCCCCATAGCTGCGATGAATTGACCGTGCGCAAAGTTTTGGAGCGGACGAACAGTGGTACTCTTGTGATCAACGATACCATAAGTCAACTCGCGGTATACGAGATGCCGTTCGGTGGACAACGGGATTCTGGGCGTGCGTTGACTTCATCCAATACCTACCTGTGGCGCTGACCTGTGTTCATGTAGACGGCAGATGGCACGGCAAATACAGCTTCAACACGTTCACCCACCTACGAAGTCACATCAGCGTCCCACTTGCGTATGTGCTCGCCCTTGTCATATCCTAGGGTGTCGACGTTGACTATGCTTCTACCAGCGCGGAGCCGGTCATGAGCAGCCGTTACATGCCATACACGGACGAAAAGTATGAAGCAGTGGCTACTATTGTTAAAGCGTCACTGCCAAAGTTATGAGCTGCCATTCTACAGGCTGTTGTTCCTTTTGATGCTTCGGGGACGTTCACTATGTGGCATATGAGGCATATATGCACGCTAGTTATGCAGTTGACGGGATTCTCTAAGGCACGTTCGTACTGCGGCCGGCTGGACTTGAGCGGTTGAGCGGCTAAAAAGCGTTCAGTTGGTGTGCAATTAAACGAACGGATACTGTGGTCCGCTAGTTTAGCCGTATGAATATGTGATCATCACCAGATGCTTCGGTGGTGGACTCGAGTCTGATCACTGATCAGGCTTGTAGATTCTGAATTCGATGAGACGGTTGGCGCGGTCCCGGGGTGCTGTGGGAGTTCCAACACAGCACCAGAGTGGACATGAGTGACGGGGACCGTGGAGGACAGATAACAAAAATTAATGACTCAAGCCGGGATCGAACCGGCGACCACCTGTGTCCTTGTAAGACAGGTGTGATAACCACTACACCATTGAGCCTCTAAGTGAGCGCACAGTGTTAGTTACATTATCTCCGGCCAGAGCATCTGAATCGAGGAGAGTTTCGGCAATTGCCCTTCAGTTCAGGCTCTCAGTGCCGAGCGACCACCGTTGACGTTGTTCTTTGCCTGAACTGTCGCCAGTGGCAGAAATCTATGTGTAGCCACCGCAAGGAACGTTGAATGCCATGGACGCCGCCGCGCTACCGCCATGTGTCATCGCGTGAGTGGTCACCACATATACATCATTCATTCTGCTCAGACAGCCTGAAGAATGGTCTGTGACTTCTTCCACCCGAACGTGGGCGGTGTCGAGAATCACATCTACATGCTGAGCGCCAACCTTTTAAAGCGAGGACACAGGGTATGCTTGATGCCTTGGGTTTGAAGTTGAACCGACTTCAGTACCAGGTGATAGTCATTACGCACAGCCATCCCCCGGATCGCGTCGGCATTCGATGGCTACTTCCTGGGCTGAAAGTCTACCATATACCTTTCCCGACAATTGCCTCATCCGCTACTCTACCGAACTTCTTCACTTTTCTACCTTATTTGCGCTCTATCGTCTTGCGGGAGGGGGTTGAGCTTATACATGCTCATGCAAGTCTTTCGTCGCTCGCGCACGAGGGGATTTTGCACGCACACCACATGGGAGTGCGCACTGTCTTTACCGATCACAGCCTCTTCGGCTTCGATGATGCTGCCAGCATCTTGACAAACAAGCTATTGGAAGCTGCACTCAGAAATGTCGATGCAGCCATCTGCGTCTCACATACGGGGTACGTGCGTTCTTTCGTGCAGGCAGTGGAACCATTCAACCCCGTTCCCTTCAGCCGCGAGAACACAGTGTTGCGTGCGAGATTACCACCAGATTCGGTCTACGTCATCCCAAATGCGATAGTCGCAGACCAGTTCAAGCCTGGCGTCGCCCACAAAGATACCGCTAGTGAAGGTTATCCATAGCAGCCCCCACTCATTGATGAACGGGCACACTGACTCGACATAACAACATGCAGTAACAATAGTCGTCATATCTCGCCTGGCATATCGGAAGGGGATAGACTTGCTCGTTGCAACGGCACCTCGGATATGCAAGCTATTTCCAAACGTGAGATTTGTTGTAGGTCCGTCTTGCTACGTTTATCGTCGCACAATATACTCACCCAAGGCAATGCAGGAGGCGACGGTCCGAAGATGATCGACCTTCTTCAGATGAGGGAGAAGCACATGCTGCAAGATCGAATAGAGATGTTGGGCCACGTCCGCCATAATGGTGTCCGAGACGTAAGGCACTTGCCGCGCTAAGGTCCTCCCTAGATGGTTGACCAAGCTATTTCCCTGCAAGGTTCTAGCTCGGGGGTCGATCTTCCTCAACACATCATTGACAGAGTCATTTGGCATCGCGATCCTTGAAGCAGCTTGCGCAGGACTCTACGTTGTTGCAACCCGCGTTGGCGGTGTCCCTGAGATCCTCCCCGAAGACATGATCTCCTTTGCCAATCCAGACGAAGACGGTTTGCTTCACTCTCTGATAGTAGTCGAAAGCAGCGCCTGAAGCGAGCTGTCAGATGTCGTGCGAGCCATGGCAGAAGCCGTCGACATCGTTTCAAAGGGTCAGCATGATCCTTTGCGAGCGCATGAACGCGTGAAGCAATTCTACGACTGGGCACCGATTGCGGAGCGTACGGAACGCGTATACGCGAACGTTCGACGAACACAGCCCCGTTCGTTTTGGGTTCGAATGCAAAGGTCGGCGTCACCATATCTGTCGGTATCGAGCGTCTAATATGTACCCTTTCAGGACACTGGAGTTAGGGCGATTCGTAGGACCCATCTTTGCAATCATTCTGTTGGTCGACTGCCTGTTCTTCGTGTTCCTAGAGTGGTGGATACCCCGAGATTTTATTGACAAAGTGGAAATGCACTGGGACCAGCGACGTTTCGCACAGGTGCGATTGGCTCGTTGCCCCGCGCTTTCGCAGTCTTGACCATACACGATCAGCTGGCCGAGGAGGTTGAGAAGCGCGAAAATCTGGAAGAGCCGAAGACGGGCTCCGAGTCCGCATGAAGCCTCATGACGGACGGACAGCTAGTATGAAGACTGTTGTTTCTCCGTACAATGATATTGTCTATTGCGCTACTGTCCGTGGTTTGCTGACCGATTCTCGGAAGGTGTCTGCGATATGTGATATCGGTGACGTCTTCTATGGTCGGCACGGTGCTATCTGAGCGGTGAATCTGATTCGAACCTAGTCTACGCTATCAAACAGCCGCGCGGGGCCATGTGGATCCTCTGCTTCGGTATAGCAATTCCTCTATCAAATGTTATTTAATCCGCACTGCAAGTCGTCTGAGATCTCCTTACTTCCGTCCTTCTCGCTTCCTTCTTCCCAACGACGCCAACGGTCGTGCTCGAAGACCCGGATCCACTGTGCGTACCCTTGATTCCCGTTCACGGTTTGAATACGTAGTGCTCAACTCCATTACGTTCTGCTGCGTGCTGTCATCAGATGGAGACTCCTGCAGACGAGAAGAAGTCCGTTTTCGGCGTCGAGGAGCTCAATGTCACCGAGAGGACATCGAGCTCGCTGAGCTATTATCATGGAGTGCTTGATAGGATAACCCACACGTTGACACGTTGGGGTATCGAGACCAATGGGTATGTCTCCATGGTTTGCCAGCCCGGAGGAGCCGTCACATATTATGATACAACATGACAGTATCGATCCGATTCCTCCAGCAGAAAGGACAGATAGCAGGTTGTATCAGCTGTTCTTCGTTTGGTTCACAGCGAACATGAATGTTATTGCGTATGTCTTTCTTCTGCGTGACCCATCTCGTTCGTCTGCTGACATTTTACTGTTTAGATTTGGTACAGGCTCTGTAGGACCAGCTTTCTACGGACTCGGCCTGAAGGAGTCCCTTGTAATCCTCTTGATTGTTGATGTGATGTGGGTAGAAATGCTTCTACACTGCATGGCTATTGACAGAGCCCGTTCCACACTATCTGTAGATCATGCACGATCCCTGCATACTTGCAAGTTCACTCAGCGCTGCCGCAGATTGATACGTGTAACACTGACATATCGCAGTGCCGTCTTGGGGCCTAAGCTTGGAATGCGCTCAATGGTCCAAGCACGCTACACTTGGGGGTGCGTGTAGCTGCTTCTCGGGCTCAATCTCAGCCTCTGTCAATGGTGTTTAACAAACAACAGCTACTATGGTGTTATGCTTCCAAGCGTTCTGAACGTCTTCTCGATGGAAGGCTTCCTCATCTTAAACACCATCATAGGAGGTCAAATGCTAGCAAGCGTATCCGATGGGCATCTGAATGATACTCTCGGAATCGTGATTATCGCCATCATATCGTTACTGGTAAGCTTCTGTCGCACTACCGAGTACCTTTCACGGCGCTCAGACTCACCAGGTCTCGTTCTGTGGCTACAGAGTCATCCATTGGTCAGAATATTTTTTTTCTTTCTGTCACCTAGTTCCTAAATGCTGATCCGCCATAGGTTTGAGAGTGTCGCTTGGGTACCGAACGTGATCGCCTTCATCATCATGTTGGGTATCGGAGGGAAGCATCTCAACGATGCTCCGGCTTCCGGTCCAGTCTCTGCATCAACCGTTATAACGTTTGCGACTGTCACTGCGTCTAGCGTAATCAGCTGGTGTTCAATGACCCCTGACTATGGCGTTTACCATCTGGAGAGCGCGTCGCGGTACGTGATGGCACATGTCCCTAACTTGACGCTCACTTCGCGGCTACAGACTTCGAGTGTTCCTATATGCCTACGCTGGGTTCTTGATAGCGAGCGTACGTTCACTTCGAAGCAAAAACGTACCTTGAACCTTACTATGTTCAGATCACGGGCCACATGTTAGGCGCGGCATTCGCTGCCGTAGCACTTTCCGGCACCAACCCCGTGTGGCAGGCAGGATTCGACGACGGTAACAACGTCGGCGGATTGTTCGAGGCCATCTTGTCCCCTACCGGGGGTTTTGGCAAGTTCATGACTGCTCTGTGTGCGCTCACGATCCCGAGTGCTTGCGCTCCCACGGTGTACACCTTTTCGTCAAGCTTAATGACGGTTAGCTACTTCTTCGCGAAGGTGCCGAGATACATATATGCTATCATCGCCACAGCGATGTGAGTGGTTGATATTGTGCATATTGATTCAGAAGCAGTTGTTGACATCTTGCATTCCTTTGCAGTTTGATCGGGGTAGGCATCGTATGCGCTCAGCGGTTCTATACCACGTTTACGGACGTCATGAGTACGCACCGACACGCCGCACTTTGTTCCACAAGCTAAAGAAATTTCTGATTTTGTAGGTCTCATTGGATATTGGAGTGTTGTGTACGGAGTCATGATCCTTGTGGAACACTACGTGTTCCGCAAGGATGATTTCGCTGCATACGACTTGAATGCATGGAACCAACCCCGAAGGCTGCCTCTTGGCGTGGCCGCCACATTGTCTTTCCTATGCGCGTTTGGAATCATCATACCTTGCATGGACCAAGCTTGGTACGTAGGCCCCATTGCGAAGGCAGGGAGCGGAGACATAGGCATCATTGTGGGGAGCTGTATCATCTGCATTCTCTATCCATGCTTCAGAGCTATCGAGCGAACGATGTGGAGATTTTGATCATTTTGCTGGATTTGATTATTTGATACTATATAGAATGGCTGCATAGGCTAGATGAAACGTGATATTGTTGACCTGAGGATGTGAGTACTTATCCCGGTAGAATTTAAAAAAAGAAATAAAAAAGAGTACTTATCCCGATGACGTGTCCGAGTCCGGTCTACGGCTTAGTATTAAGCGCTTGAGGGTGCCGATCCCGATCTATCGCCACTACTGTCGCTGTTCCGAGTCGAAACCCCAACTTACCTCCGGACCGCATCATCCGTATGTCTCCGTATGTGCGGTAGGTCAAATATACCAATGTGCCAGCTTCAAGGAGCTTGCTGTCTTCCATGTGGGGCTCAAAGGCCTGCCCTGACTTCTCCGTGCTCGTCGTATGTTTCCCGTCAGTCAACAAATTGGTAGCTGGAAACCTCTCTTACAGCGAACTGCGGTGGCCGAAGGGCCCCACTGCCGCAGACGTTAACACACATTTCAGCGAAAGCCATTCTGCGCATGCTCGAGCAACCCACATCACATATTCTCGTTCTTCCCAGTATCAGACGGTCCCAACCTCTATGAAGCTTAAGCTTTGGCGAGTCGATTCGCAGGAAGTCTGCTCACGAGTATTATGATTGTTGGCCGCGAAGTAGCTGTGCCTCTTTCGATTTGCGGTGCGATGTTAGCAAAGGGCTCGTTCGTTGACGTTTGAACACTGACCACTGCTTGTCCAGTCCATGGCGACCGCATACATCGACCTAATGGAAACGCGTTAGTTTTCTTTGACTCTTTCATGTGCTTATCGTCATGATCCGAACACCAGGATCAGCAGCCTTGAAGCTTATTGGTACAAAAGGTTGAGCTATCACAACATTTCCACGATAGGACAAGTAAGTACCGTGTGTAACTGACGTTGGCAGCTCTGCAGTGCACCGTGACCTTCGCATCTCCGCGACCATTCTCATGTCATGTCAAGACTGCCATAGCTTAAAATACACAGGTCTGCTTAGTACGAAACCTTTTCAGATGTTAAGTCACGGCACTGTTTCTCATGTCTTATCAGACGCTCATGGCTCCCATGAATACCTCTGCCCTCTTGCCGATAGCCTCCCTCACGCTCATCCACCGGGTTTGAGGTAAGTATAGTAATCTCATTCGGTGTTATTATCCTTATCTAGCTTCTGTACTTCGACAGAAGTGACTAGTGTTGTCTCAGCCACACTAGGGCTCGTGGTGGTACTGTATCTCCGGCCAGGATCCACAGAGCGCTGTAATCTATATGCACTTTCATACTGTAAGGGCCCGCTGCATGTTTTGCTCTGCAATAACCTCCTTACTCGTCCCTTAGACCGAAAACCCGGCATACAACATAATGGAGTCATACGCTCCGCTGATCGCGTTGCCGCCCGAACTGTGGGACCACGTCATCGGCGAGCTATCGTCTGATCCCCCATCCCTCCGAGCGTGTGGCCTAACGCAGCGAACGTGGGTTTCGTCGACGCGACGGCATTTATTCAAAGAAATCGAGCTGAAGGGCAGTGCGGACTGTAGGCGTTTTCGAGACATCCTCCTGCTGTCCGCGGCACTTGGCACTGGCATTGCGCAACACGTATGCGACATCACGCTCTCCAAGATCCGCTTGCGCCTTGGTTTCTCCGCGGATTCTGTAACGACGGACGTACCGCTCCTGGAGGAGATACTTTCGAGTCTTCCAAACGTAATTTGTCTGCGATTGGATGATGTGGACGTCAGTTATGCTCCGGCACGACCGAGTACGCGAGTTCATGGATATCCCGACAAGCCTCTCCAATCGCTGTTCACTCTGCCGCGACTACAGACGCTATATCTCGTGGCACTCGTATTCAACTCACCCTTCGACACAATGATGCTCTTGGCCGCTTTTCCGCAAGCGTCTTCCTTGCATCTGCGGTTCTGTGTCCACATGGATGGGGCACCAATGCACTGGCCACCTCAACTACCAGAGAACGAGGAAACTGACCAGTTGATGTGTATCCGAGAGCTGACTGTGGCTGCCATGACGGAGACGGCGTGCGTGATGAGTGCGCTGAGGCAACCGCCCTTCAGCTGCGCCTTACGGAAGCTTCAATGGTCGCAATTCTCAACAGATGATGAGGATTCCCTTCTTCTGGATATAGTGCAGGAGGTAGAAGGGACCCTGGAGGAGCTGGAGATTCACTGTGCCGCGGGCTCAGAATGTAGGTCTCCTCTGTTACCACCGAACACGCACCCTTTCTGAAAGCTAAGACAGTATTCGAGAAGATGGATCTATCCAATCATAGACATCTGATATCTCTTCGCGTCGCTGCCATGCGCATGATGGACACGGAGCCAATCGAATTTCACCCCTCCTTCCCGACGTTTCTCTCTCGCACTCCCATCAGCTTACGGGCCCTGCATCTGCCCATTAGTCTGGCTTTATCTCGAACGGACGGCATCGTGCCATGGAGTATCGTGGATTGGACGAAATGCGACGAGGCCCTCAGGTTCGTTCACAGCAGGAATCCTCTATTGGTTGCCTACCTGCGATTGTACTTCGGCTTGCGCCAGGACGGCCGCTTACCGGAGACAGTGCAGCCATTGACGTCGCGGTTTTCCTCTGCTTTGCGTGCAGGTGTCCGCGTCAGATTGGTCGTGGGTGGTTATATCCCCGGTCCCGGAGGCTCAGTACCAGAGGAGCAGTTTTGGTTATAGAAGATCATCTCCGGAAAGCTGCATTCCGACTCTGATCATGTTACTGCGTGCCGGGCTGCAAACTAGGCCATCCTCCACGTCCCCAGACTGTCGCAAGTAGAAGTCATTAAGTTACGGTGCCGGCAACCCAGACCTGACTGATAGAATGTTCATCATCGGGTTCATGCTGGAACGAGGCTCGTGCTGCAGGTTGTCTGAATCGGGGTTTGTGAATCTCGCAGTATTTCTTGGAGGCACTGCTAGGCAAGGCCCACGCGAGATCATAAAGAAGACCATCTCCAAGTCTGTCTACTGACGATGCACTCTGGTGCGCCTGTCATGGTTTGCCGAAGCAACGACATAACTTGGCACCATGCCCCTGAGGTTATACCATGGCACTGCTCTTGTACATCATCAGGTAAGTTGATCCTTGAACAGCGCCGGAATAACTCGCTCTGCATATTTATATTCTTCTCCAGTCGCTGAGATAACTTAGGAGCGTCGTGCGCTGAGCGAAACTGTCCCGAGATCGTCGCTCCAGAGAGATCAGCCACCCGAAGTCGCTCAGGTCATCATGACGAGTTAACTCCTTTGAGAGTGAGTCCGACTAGTCCGACTGCCACTTGCCGTCGAACCAGTAATCGAGACAATGGACTAACCCTGACTGTATTTCAGGTCCATTCAAAGAAAGATCGGTCTCTCGAAAGGACCGTTCAATGGCGAACGGGCCTCGATCTCTATTCACCGGGATTATGAGCAGTAAGTACGTGATATCGGGGTTCAGTTTCATAAGCACTAAGTTCAGCGAAGACGAACATCTGATTCGGATCCCGAAACACGAGCCTCAATATTTGCTTTATGGCGTCCATGTAGACGGCTGTTCGGAGGCAATTATCTCGGGGCGCTGGCCAAGTCCGGTCGCAGCCCGTCGTATCGCGATCCGTACGCCGGCTGACCAGATTCGCTGGAACGGGAGTGGGATGGAGGCTGTGGTATAGGTAAAGTTCACATGTCACATCGCACCCGGCACTCAGAACCTCGCAAGTCTAGGGTTTTATGTTTGAAGACAATTTCGTCCGACTGCCACCGGTAACGGTCTGCGGTGTACTACCATCTCTGACACTTAGTCGGTCTTATATACCGCTGAATGTTTCCATCGGAGAGGGCATCAGCTGAAATTGATCAGCCTAGGACATGCCCTCTGGCAATACATGCTTCGAGAACGTCGGTATGAATGAGGACCCGGGCCTAACTCAGCAAGTAAAGAGTAGCGCCAGCACCAAGTGCATAAAACGCATCGCTCGCAGAAAACCTGACCCCAGCATCTTTGAGTTACTACTTCCCAGCATGAAGTTCACGTCTGCTATCGCCGCCTTCTTCAGCGTCGCTGCTCTGCTCTGCGCCGTGTCTGCGGCTCCAGTCGCTGGCGATAATGGTCCGTTCTCTGCCTGCACGTTAGAAATTGGCCCTCTAGCCTCATCCACGACTCACAGAGCTCGCTCGCCGTACGAGCCCAGGAGGTGGGAGTTACACTGGTTATTTTGGTTAGTTTCCTTCCGTTGTACACCGATGACGGTGACCTGAAGTCCTTCAGACCCTGCTGAGGATGCAAACGTTGATAATAACGGTTTGGATATTGCTGCCTCACCACACTACTCTAGCTTGACGTGTTCCCCTAGAGCTTTCTCGTCGCACGAGCCCTGGGGGTGGGAACTACGCCGGCTACTTTGGTGTGTTTATTTTCTGAGATTATTCTGGCCGTAATCTGATTTTTCCGCAGATCCTGCTGAGGACACGACTGCTGAAGGTACGCACTCTACTTGTATACAAACCACTCATCATGTTGATGTCTCGAAGGGCTGTATCGTCGCACGAGCCCCGGAGGCAGAAGCTACACGGGTTACTTCGGTGGGTTTCCTGCGGATACACCGTGACAATCCTCATCTGAACACTGACAATACGCCAGACCCTGCCGAGAGTACGGATAATGAGGCTTAGTTGTTCAAGTTGGTAGCCTGCCACGAGTGGCTCAGGTTGGAATGTCGGAATTTGGGCGGCTTACTAAGAACAAAGACTTCGTGTGTATATGTCTGATTGAAGGGTGTCATACAGAAATATGATCCTGGCAGAGACCTCGCCTGAGGTGCTGATGTTGGTTGGCTCTGTTCAGTCCAAGCGTTATGACTCGGAAAAGCTTCGATTAACTGGTCACTGAACTGAACCCTGTGGACAAGCAAGGATGATTTGCTATCCTTTAGCCGTCCGAATCCTCAGTCTCATGGCCACACTCATGCATCTAACCATTCAGGCTCGGCGGAGTCGACTATCTAACCCACCGCTCAAAGTCAATTGCAAGGTATACGTCCGCTGAACACCAGCGCTGAGTAGCCTGAGTCATCATCGTAGCGTCTCAGGCTGATGCAGCCCTCTCTGTTGTTGATGGTGGCGCGAGGCAGCCTTCGTGTTAGGGCACCATATTCCCATTGAACCGGTTGACCAGACGCCGTACGGCCCATGTGTTTGACTACTGGGAAGGAATCAAGGGCTTGTCATGTTGAAGGGAGGTCCGATCGGCCTAAGCTTGCAAGGACGTCACGGGCCCACACGTTTACGCCTTCAAGCTGAGACCATGAAAATTGTCGTTTCGCCTATGCCACAGTACTGCCGGTTTCAAACCCCGAGCCACAATGAAGAAACACCCCGCTATCATAATAAGATCCTCGACATCGAGCAAACCAACATTGCGAGGATAACTACTCTTGTGCCGAAGCAGCTCCTGGAGTCTCTATGACTACATGCCCGAGTCTGTCTACCAACACGGTGCATCTGTTGCCAAACGCTCAGTACATGGAGAGAAGGAATTTACGGCCTGCGAGTATCTGACCTTCATTGGGACTACGACGAGCGAGGTCGGAGCGCTCGTCGAGTTCGCTGTCGGCAACATACGCGATGCAGAGAACGTCCCGTTTGTCGAAGGCAGATCCTACATCTGCGGAAAGCGAGACAACGTCAGCACCATCTACTTGGATGCGAAACCTGGAAATAGCAGCGATGCGTACCGATTTCAGCCGCAACCCGCCGTTCTTGGGCATCAAGAACAGGCATGGCGCTGGTCGCCTGGAGCATGACGCATGCGAGGATAGAAAACACGAGAGCGAACTTCATCCTGAAGGCGATTTGCGACGCGGTTACCTGTTTAGCGGACAGACAAGTGTGATGCTCATGCAGCACCGCCAACCTGGCTTTTAACATTGCAGACAGCGTCTCGCGCCGGGGCGCCGCATTGTCCTATGATCGCATGAGTAACCCATTTAATGCACGAGTCAAGAAACCTGCGTGTTCCATGCGGGTATAATGCCATTACTGTCACCTTTATCTGTATGCGCGTGCGCGTACTGTCAAGATGTTAGCGACTGAATGTCACTTTTCAGACACCTACAACTTGGATTCCAAATTGATACAGTGCCACGACCCGTTTGCTCTTCCATCATGGAACATCGTTCGCAGTCACATTACGGAGAAATGACGGCAATATCGGATGCATATGTCGTACGCCCGCGAGGCAGTGAAATGGACAGTACCTCGTGTGACAGGAGGACCTGCCATGTTGACGCGAATACTAGTAATAGGTGGCTGGATCTGTAGCTGGTCGGCCTCAACCACAAGCGTGCTTTACCCGTCTCATGGCCTAGGCCAGTTGGTAGGCCCGCATTAGAACTGAGGCCTATAGTTAGAACCACGACAATGTCGTCCAATCAGTGTACGCACGTACTGCATGGCAAACAGGGCAATCAGAAGGTGGATGGGATCATGTCGTTGGCGTCGGTGCTGTGGCTGTCTGATGAACCTACTGCAAAGTCTAGAGCCTCAGGCAGTTGACAAGTCACGATGGGCCTCCTATGATGAACGTTATTGGTACGGTAACTGGTAGTGACCATAAGACTTCGTCTATACGCCACAACAAGCATTTAATCTTGTCCAAACTTGAAGTTCGCAATGAATTTGCGACCGGCTGAAGGGAAACTGGGCAGAGGGAGAAGATAAAGGCGAAGACCTATCATATATGGGATGCTGAGTGGTTCAAAACTGGACTCGGAAATGGCGCGTGACGAAGCTATCCGCCAGTGACAGTCTTGCGGAATCTGACTCAGTTTCAACTCGAAAGTACTTACATCACTGCGTGTTTTCAGGCACATAAGGTAACCCAGACTTACGAATACATTGCTACGGTATCCTAAACTGACATAGCAACTTGAACGAAGGACATACAGATGCGCCGAAGGACATACCTTCTCATTCAACCCACAACTTAACGTTTATTTTCTCTTGGCAGTCGTAAGGCGTGTACTCGCAAACTCGTGCCTTGGCTTCATTTTGACTCTTTGACACCATACTGTTCCCAGTACTGCTGCATACTCTTGAGTTCGTCTGCGCGGCCGTGCTGCTCCAGCCAAGTCATGAGATGCCGCATCTTCAGAATCGTCGGCACGCTGCCCTTGCCGCTCAAGATGCCCTCAACCTCCTCTATCATGCTCTTGCCCTCCCTGCCGACCTCTTCCCTGTCTAGCAACAATACCGCACCCACTACCTTCCCGCCTTCCCGTTTGACGATGTCAATCGCTCCGCGGATCGCGGTGCCGGCGGTGGCAACGTCGTCCAAGATAAGTATGCGTTTGTCCTTCACCGGGGCACCGACTGTGACCCCTCCTTCGCCGTGGTCCTTCGCCTCTTTCCGATCGTACGCGTATCCTACATCGATTCCGTGGTCACGATGTAGAAGGAGGGCGGTGCACGCAGCAAATGGGATGCCCTTGTAAGCCGGGCCAAAGAGGATGTCAAACTCGGGCAGGCCGGCCTTCAGAGCGTCGGCGATAGTTTTGGCATAGGCAGTGCATAGAGTGTCAAGCACCAGACCGTCCGCAAGGAGCCCAGCGTTGAAGAAGTAAGGTGACTGTCTGCGCACGGATCTTAACATCCTCTAGCTAGCGCAGCGGCGAACGGTCTCACCGTCCTGACTTGAGGGTGAATGCTCCGAATTTAAGGGCTCCGACCGCCATCGAATGCTCGATGAGGTCGTTCTGATACTTGTCCAGCGTGGCCATCTCGAATGGTCGGGAGGCGGATGGTTGTCGAATATTAGAGTGTGGAGTGAAACAAGATACGATATGTAAGTATAACTTACCGCGCTCCTCAAATTTAAATAAAACGATGCGGAATCGCGAGAAAACCGAAAAACGCGCCTCGGGCACTGCTGTGAGCGCGATGGCCCCGCTCCCCTCGTTTCCTCCACGCTGGCTTTCCGTAGCGCCTACCGTCACCCGAGAGGAGCTGCAGCAGGCTGGCCTCTTGAACGATGGTGGGAGCCCCTTTTGACCGAGCGTATGGCCGATGGCTGAAGCGCTGACCGACCATCTCCCTCATCCTCGCAGGCGTTTCCCAGTTCGTCACGCAAGCACTGCAGACGATAGGAGAGCATCCCGGCCTCTTGAGTGTGTCCTTTTCCCTCTGCCGACTCCCGCGCCCGCGGCATGCTTACCGGTTCGCGTCTTCTCAGAGCTGTCCCTGTTTGCGCTGCAGTGCATGCCGTCCCCGGTCACTGTCCATCCCGCCGACCTTTAGCAACACGTTCACGGCCTTTTCGGTCCTCAACGTCGCCTCGACTGTGACCGTGGTCTCGCCCCAGTACTACCTCAGCGAGTTTGAGAAGCTCACGTACTACCACGGCGTCTCGGTCGACCCACCCGAGCTCCTCTACCGCTCCGACTGGCACGAGAAGCCGTTCCCACTACCGACCGACCGCATCTAGCACATCCCGACCAAGACCACCCACGGCGTCTTCAACCCGCCGCTCAACTCCGTCTGGTACATGGTCGCGCCCGAGATCCGCGACAAGCTCAAGGACCGCAATATTCGCTACTCGGCCATCCAGGCAGCCCGTTTCGTGACGCACGCCGAGGACCGCGTCCTTGGCCAGTGGGGCGACATCGTACGACGTCGACGAAGATATCGTCGACGTGGCCGATACGAGCTGCTGCGACATATACTTGGCGCCTGCACGGGTCTCTCGCGTCAGACGGGGCGACGGGACGGAGGAGAAACAAAACGGAAGATGACGCACCTAGATCGACGACGTTGCCCTTGAACTAGGCCCGGAAGCGATCGACATCGACCTCGAAGGTACCGATGTCCTTGGTGTAGCGGCGGGCGCCGCACCCGAGAAGTCCTACCCCCACGGCAACGGCCGCACCGTCTTCAAGGCCATCTACAACTACGACAAGCAGTCCGGGCCCTTCTCCGCCAAGGACGACTCTGGCTCGCTCGTCTTCGACGGCCAGGGCAAGATGGTCGGTATCCTTCACTCCAGCATAGCCCGCGGCGGGAACAGCCACATCACGTACGCGACCCCCGCCTGGTGGGCCGCCGAGCAGATCAAGGCCCAATACCCTCATGCGATTTCAACTGCGAGACCTTCTGAACGCGCACACCATCGTCGACTCCCTCATGACCTTCAGTATCCCCCGCCCCATTCTTTTCATTTTTCCTTTTCTTCTGCTGTCGTGTTTCCCGCCGCTTGCACTGCAAGAGGGATGATGCCGCTGACGAGTCTGTGGGGCCGACCCGCCGTTCGAAGCGTGCTCAGTAAGTGCACTTTGACTCCGTCTGATACCACCAACTAACGCGTCCCTCCAGCAAAAGTCGACTACGTTCTTGAACTGAGCCGAGATGTAGATTAGCCTACTATAGCTACTGTATGCCCTGTCCCGTGTGTCTCAATGTAATTGTATGTCCTTATGCTACATCCCCGTATGCCGAGTGTGTTGCTCCCAGAACAATGCAATAGCTATTGTTTCCCGGGAGGGTTAAGTAGGCTTGGGTTGGAGCTTTTCTGAGATCTCACAAACGAAGATCGCCCGGCCCTAGACTCGTAATACCAGTAACGTTAGCGTGCACGTGCTCTTTGTCGGTGCTTGCAGAAGGCTCATCGGAGTTCGAAGCGGCTGGTCACGAGCCTAGCCTGGCCCATGCATCCGGACTCCTATTCGCGCTCGGTCACCTGACATATCATGAACATCCGAAATTACGTCTAGGCTGACAGCCACGACGTACGTACCAGGTACCAGGAGGTTGTAGCTGTATTTATCCTCCCGCCATGCTGTAGTGTTGAGTTCTTCGGCCTCGAAAAGACGCACTACTTCAAACCCTTATAGTCTCCTTCGGAGTCCGGCGCCGCTACAAGACTAGCCTTTGCCAGCTCCAGTCCATTACAGAAGAAGACTATCTGGTTACTTAGGTGGACGGCGATTGTATTGTCGAGGCCTGGGCGTTTCGGGTTGCCAGAGCTCTTGTGGTGCGTTTATATCAAGATGTTATACAGAGTGAGAACTGAACCTTTCCGCTCTTCTTATGATAGTAGTATCGCGGTCATGCTTGGTCTCCTTGCCGCAATCCGAAACAGTAGAGTCAAGTAATTGCACTGTGCAGGCCTTCTAATCGTTCCACCATGGGATTCGGTTTCCTCATCAACGTTGTACTTGCCCTCACAGGACGCGGTAGGAACGACTTCGCGCGAGACCTCGAGAAACAGGGGCACCCACCGGCTGGGGAGCATCAGGGCTACTCCAGCCCTCAGGAGGTGACGTCGTCCGACGACGAGGGCGATCATCTCCACAGCCCCTCCTTGATGTCGCACCCGCTACGACAATTTGCCACTGTCGACAGCACGTTCTCGGGACTGAGGACGCCCTTACGGCCCAGTCGAACCCTTACCTGGTCCAGCACAACAGAACCGCACAGGCCGACATTGGTCTCACGACTGAGCTCGTTCTTCTTTCCTAGCCCCCAGCCTGGAGAGACGGCGCGATACACTCCTTACTACCGGTATTCCCCCATCATATCTGGCGTCGTCATCCCCTTTTCTATCCTGCTCGAGATCCCTGGCCTCACGGAACGCTGGTACATCCAGACGGAGGCGAACCAGACGGTGGACACGAAACCAAATCCCGTGCTGCTAGATGTGGGACTGGGCATCTCGATGGCGTGCGCGGTGTTTGCGAACGTCTGCCTCATCCTGCGGTTCTCCGAGAAATGGATCAAGCTGACAACCCTGCTCTGCATCTTCTTCCTCACGAGCCATGGTAAGACCCAGATACATTAAGCTAAAAGTCGTCTCACCATCCCGCAGATGCAATCAACATCGCCTGCGTGACTACATTCGGTGTCATCCATCGGGTGAATGACGGATTCACGTACGGCCAGTCGTTCTGGATGACGCTCTGCTCGACGATCGCGTCGACCATCACGAACCTGAGCCTGATCATAGACTACATTCGTACGCGCAACTTTGCTCACAGTGGTATGTCCTTTGTGCCATCTGCGCGACTCACATCTCACTATATGCGCAATCCAGGCAGCGGACTGACCCGCAAACAACGTTCGCTGGTAATCCTCGTCATCATCCTCCTGATGTACATCGCCCTGGGGGCGCTGATCAACTCGGTGCTGCTCCACCTCTCATACATCAACGGCCTCTACTTCACCGTCGTGTCGATCGAGACGATTGGTTTCGGGGACATCGTTGCTAGGGACACGGGCGCGCGGGTGTGGGTGTGCATCTACAACGTGTTCGGTGTCATCACCCTAGGAATCGTGATCTCGCTCTGCCGGGACACCGTGCTGGAGGGGCTCGAGATCGGGTACAGGAAGCGGCTGCGGCAGCTGCGCGCACGGAGGCACGAGGCGCGGCGGTTCCGGCGGTGGCAGACACGGTGGCGGCGGGCGATTGAGTGGCGACTGCGGCAGCAGGGGAGCCCCGTGTGGGTGTCAGACAACCAACGGGCGGAGGAGCAGGGCGTGCGGTTCGTCGGGCTCGGCGGATCGACGGCGGGCGCGGGCCAAGTGTCGTGGCTGGCGCGGTTCGTGCATCTGCGGAGGCCGCCGCCCGAGGACCCGACGCGGCGCCAGACGAAGCATGTCGTGGGCCATCCGTTCGGGAAGCACCTGAACATCAGCGCGTTGTCGGACGAGCAGCTGCACGCGGCGGCACTGGAGGCGGGCGTGCCGCTGAATACGTTCGTCGACTTCAGCCCGGCGCACAGGGTCGAGCGCGACGCACGCGAGCAGCCGCATCCCGCGGGCGGCATTTTTGCGGGTGACGGGTGGCCGGCGCACGCGGCCACGCCGACGGACGCCCAGCTGGGCCGGATGGCATTGATGCACACCAGGATGGCGCTGGCGATTAGCGGGCGCGAGATCTACGCTCCTACCCCATCACTCGAGCATCGGGAAGAGGTCATCAGTAGCATTATTGAGGACCAGGATGCGCAACACGAAGCAGCGCAAGAACAGAGGGAGATCCGGATGGCTAACCGTCATCGGAGGGCGAAGGAGCAGGTTGGGCACCGACGTGGCAAGTTCATCGCCGCGCCGAGATGGCTGAGGAAGTATGCGTCGGGTGCGTTGTCGGCCCAGCCGTACGCAAAGCTCAAGAAAGAGATGGCCGACGACGAGAGGAACGCGAATCTGGTCAAGGCGAGTTAAGATTGTGGTTTGGCCCATTTCCTGGCTGACGATTCGGTCAGCTCGGGATCGCATGGAGCGTCTTCTTTGCTTTTTGGTTTGTTGGCTCAGCCGTATTCAGCGCCACCGAGGGATGGACGTACGGAATCGCAATGTACTTCTGTAGGTCCTGTATATGGCCTACTCCATTGTTCTTGCTCAGTGTTGTCTAGGCTTCATCTGCTTCTTGACTACTGGGTATGGTGACTATGCGCCTGCCACTCCGGCTGGCCGCTCCATCTTCGTCGTCTGGGCTTTATTCGGCGTTGCGACGATGACTATTCTCGTAGCCGGTAAGCGTCAATGCTTCGGAGCAGACCCATAGTGCTGATGTTGAGATATCTAGTCGTTGAAGATGCGTGCTCAGAGAAGTACCGAAGCGCCATGCACTCTCAGGTGTTCGACCGCGCGGTGCGCAAGTACCGTAGGAACTCAGCAGACGAAGCTGCCGAGGTCCCTCAGGCCAAGTATCAGCTTCAACGTGTCGGCGTAGACCGCATGCGCAACGTCGACGCCATACGGAAAGGCGAGATTAATATCGAGCCGGAAGAACAGTCCATGGCCAATGTGCAGGCACAACTCGAGGAGGCAGGCCAAAAAGCACACAAGGAACTGGAGGCACTGCCGCACGAGATCATCCGTCAGGCGCGCACCTTCCAGGACTACATGCAATTCTTTGCCAAGGGCGGCGGCCATGATGACGGGGAGCATGACCCGAACAATGTGCCCAGGTCATTGAGGCAGCTCTTGGACGAGATTGTTGCCGATGAGAATGTCGACGAACGAGTAAGGCAGGAGATCCTGGCAGACGACGATGCCAAGCATGTGAGTGTCCTCAGATCTAGTCCCGGTCCGCACTGCTCATGACTGTCCTGCTATCAGACGCTCTTTATATTGAGCATAGAACGTCAGTCGCCGTCATGCTTCGACGGCCTTTCTTTGGCTCACAACTCATGTTTTAGGCGCATTAAAGAAGATGATCCACTCTGCCGACAACGCGTTGCAAGCCTGCGCTGAGCGCGATACTATCATGGCTATCCAGACTGAACAGCGCGCGAAGGCTCCCGGCGGCAACAAAGAGCGTGTAGCTAAAGAGGCTGAGCATATAGGCGAAGATTCTGCACCCGCCGACGATGTCGATGAAAGCTCTTCGAGCAGCCTCCCGTCCTCAAGAACGGAATCGAACAGTTCGCCTGCACGTCAAGCTTGCCTCCGTCGTCTAGCATGTCCCCGGGCGAGAGCTCTTCCACCACCAGATCTTCAAACGACAACGATCGCACTGGCGGAGCAGTAAGGACAGTTGATTACGCTCAAACATCGCAATGATCCTCGCACGTTTCGATTCGATTCATGCATCCACTCAGCCTTTCAGGATTTCGATGTCGATTCTTGTTGTATCTAATAGTACTTCTCGGCGGACGGTTACTCACATCTGCACTTCACTTAACATCTTGTAGCATCTCACTATACATGTACCCGATGATACCCGATACACTCATATTGCACGGGCCAAGAGCAGTCTCATTCACAAAGGCATGTACACTATACGCGTCAGTGACAGCCGACGCGATAATTGGATATATAACCACGCTACGCGGAGAGTGAACAAAACGAAGGTTTCCGCCAGCGCACGAGGTCTCCAACACGTTCGATGTTAAGTAGGACGATCAGTTCAGTGAGATCTCCTCAGTCTCCCCCAGATCGTCGTCGCCCTCCGGAATATGCGGCGTGACCTCCTTGTCCACAGGCGGAGGCGGGGGAACTTCTACTACAGACGGTGTGATGACCGGGACCGGGGACAACCGCGCCTCCTCAGTCGACGGGCGGCGCCCAGCTGATGGCAGTGCGGCAGGCGACTCAGCTGCCTCCGCTTTTGGCCTCGGCGACGTCGACTCTTTCTGCGCTTTCGGTGGGGACGTCGGCGTCGGGGCGGGCTCCGTCGGCACGGGTGGCACAGGCGGCGGGGACTGTGTCGGGGACTGCGGGGGGAACCTGAAGTTCTTCGTCATCGTGCCCTTCCGTATGTGCCCCGCTGCGCTCGACTGGCCGGCCGCTTCACTCTCGCCCTCCTCCTCCTGCTCTTCCGGCATCGGTTCGAACCGGCGCGAGGATACGACAGGCGGCGAGGTAGTTGCGACGCGCTGCGGGGGCATGGACTGTCGGTTCGCGCGCGGGGGGTGCTGCTGCTGCGAGGGCGACGCGCTCTGCGCGCGGTGGAGACTCGCTTGCGACATGGACTGCGGCCGCGAGACCTGCGCGGGCACAGGTGGATTCGCGCCGAGGTAGTACGGGTGGATGGGCACCATTCTGCAGGACGGGGCGGGGTCGTCAGTGAGGGGTGCACGACGCTCAACGGGACACGTACTTCTTCGCGGAATGGCACGCGAGGATCCAGTGCGGCTGCACGACGGGGATGCTGAGCTGGAGCGCCTTCTGGTACTCCACGCCCGGGGCAGTGGTCAGGTTGCCCGACGCGGCCGCGCCGCCCGGCGTCGCGGCGGGAGTCGTGCACACGAAGTGCGTCGTGTCGATCTCAATCTTGTCGCTCCACTTCGCGCCCATCTCCTGGAGCGCGAGCCTCGCGTTCTCGAGCAGGACAGCGTCCTGCACGTTCCCGAAGCACACGCAGATGCCGGACGTGTCCGTCATCGTGTGCGTGCGTACGCGAAGCAGGTTCGACGGGAACACGCCCGCGGTCGTGCGTAAGACGAGCTGGAAGGTGTACTCGGTATCGATCTGCAGACCCGAGAGCTTCGTGGAGGTGTTCGTGAGGGGGGAGGGGATGGACGCGAGGCGCTGGCGGTTGCGGTAGATGTCGAGGGAGCGCAGTTTTGCGGTGGCAAGCTTGAGCGCGGGCCATTCTAGTGTTGTAGACGTCTGTGTGACGTTACGAACCTAGCAGCGAGAGTCGTATGATTGCCGGCAAGGCGTGGTATCTGAGCATGCTCACCTCGAGCTTCGGGTTCTCGGGCGAACGGGTTCCATATGTCTGCAGTATGTCGTCTTGGAGGTTCCAGAATTCCGTGTCACGCCTCTTCTCTTCGACAACGTTTCGCTGCACAGAGATGTTGACTATTGAGCCTGTCGTGGCTCCGGGCGGCAATAGCAAGGACGGGAACTCTATGAGGTGTGCCCGCTCCCCCAGCAAGATCTATGCAGTCATTCCGGCACTGAGCCTGAGCCAGTAGACAGCCATAGATGACTTACGGCCATCCCAGCATCTAATCCACGTTTCAGCCTTCACTAGCCATACGTCTACGGTCCGGTTGGTACGCACCTAGCTTCCCTACCGTGAACATGAAGCTCTCCTGCGACTGCACCATGATGGGCCTCTGATCCGACTCTGTTTAGACAGTTTGGGGCAGATAATAGCACGCTCGCAGGGTACACGAAATCAGGTAACAGCAGGTCTACGCTGTGTATGAGCCTTGGATTTAAGTGCGAGTCGCCACATAGGTCCGCCGTCACTGCGTCCCACCACCGCGACAGGGTCATGTGACGCAATCAACGCCATACTGCCAGTATCACGCCCGACTTGGGCGCGTTTGAACCTTCGTAATACGTATGTTTGCGCTGCGGTCTTTAAGCTTGAAGCTTCACGTTCTGTGGTTTGGAATGTTGAAGAGGACCGTTGACAGTTGAGTGATCACCGAATTTCTTATTGAGCTGTTCTTAACTCACTCGTTGTATTGACTCTGAGCTCGGTTCAAACATACGTCGCGATTATTAGTATGAGTGTTTGGACATTACCTAGGGAATAATTCTTTGAACCTCGGGTGCAATATCTGATTGGCTCGTGTCCGGGTACTCTCAGGAGAGCCACAAACGACAGTCGATGCGGCTCGTCGTTCTCGACATACCGAATGACTCGCACTGTACTCCACGATAGTGACAATACAGCGATTACAATCAACATGTACAACCTTTCTGTCCACGGAGCCCAAAACAAGGGAAGATGAACCAATCCGCAACACGGCACCGACCACTCGCGCCGATTAAGAAAGTCACGTCCGCCGAACAACACTGTAGACCTGCCCTGGGCTGGTGATGAGGCCTACGAGTCTCCCAGCCGGTGACCCGACCCCCAGCGATGTCCCCCCGGTCTGCTCTCCTCCCTGACTTGCCTCGGCGGCACGCCCTGCACGCCACCCCTCTTCCATGAACCATGTGCGGACGGGCCAGGGTCTTGCCCGAACAGCCTCTTCAGCCACGCGGGCGCGGTCCCGTAGCGCTCGATGACCCTGCTGTCCCAGACGCCCCACCACCAGAGGTGGCCAACGATCGCGCCGGAAATCGCGCGCGCGGCGCCGGCGCGGCCCTCCATGAGGAGGTCGAGGGCGATGAAGACGTACGGGAGGTAGCGCACGGGGAAACTGATCATCCCGAAGAGCGACGTCTGTGCGTCGGGCGAGGCGAGTCGCGAGGTGAGGTAGACGAGCGCGAGGAAGAAGGGGCGGTGGTGCATGACGGTCCCTAGTGGGATGTTGAGAATCTAGGATAGGTCAGTATGAACCTTCATGACAGGAGGCCGGGACAAATGAAGACATGGATGTTGACGCACAAGTACACCGATGGCAACCTGGAGCAGCTGCCACGCATAATCTCCCGAGCGCCCTTGGTAGTAAGAAGTCTCCAATTCTTGTGAGTGCTGGCTGTACGGAAGTGAGCGTGTGTTAGTCTGGCGTTGATCATCCATTGGGGCAGTCGATACGCAACTAGAGCATGGCGAAGTGGAATATATATCCTATGCCAAATGCTGTGTTTCAGGGGGCATAGTAAGTAATGAAAATACACACGACCGGGGCGGCGCTGCGGTGCTTACGCCCTATGAAGAAGGTCGTGAAGACACGCCAAATCTGGAGGCCCGAAGTAAGCTCATAGGCAAGGTACGGAGACAGAACTGTACACACTTGAAACCGTTGTGTCACCAATGATTTATCGTAGAAGTAGAGGTACGCAGAGACGCTCTCGAGCAAGACTGGCACGGTCACGGCTAACGAAGACCCGCATAAGAACCGCGTTACTGGTGGGATTTTGCGGATTTCGGTCCAGAGCGACATGGTGGGAGACGGTGAATAGCGATGATGTACTTGAGGCCCGGGGGTGCAAAAGTTATATAGTAACTGAACAGTGAAGTCAGCGTCGAGATGAAGATGGGACTCGGAGCCGCGGGGCGTACTCTTCAGGAACCGCCTGGAACGCGCGACGTGTCCGACTGGTGATGAGATCACGTGATACGTGTCATTCACCGATTCGCGACAAAGTCTTGTACACAATTTGCTACTCTCCTCCCCTAGTCCATAGGCCCGTCAGCAACTTTAGCTCAGACTCTATGTCTCGCAGCACATTTTACAATGGCATGGTACAGTATCGCGACCACCAGAGACACTTCATGAGCGCAACTCCCCGACTGTTGAACTTGCTGGTCATGCGCTAGTACACTGGCCCAAGGGCGCCGCTGTCTCTACTCTGGACTCGGATATCGGCTTCACTGGCTCGGGATGTGTCAATCAACAATGGTCTAATCTTGACTATGACGAGTTTTGATGCACGTCTGCGGCTGGGGCCCCATATCGGTGACAACCTGAGCCCCTTGCACGAGGCACTCTTCACTCCGTTGGCTCGCACCAGCTCGCAGCCGTAGGGCAGTCGACACTTGGTTACTGTTGCTAATTCTGCTGACATGGCTGAGAATACCCTTGGCCTCGTGTGAGGAGGGCGAAACAGACATGGGAGTGCGTCGATTTGGAATTCGCGACGGCGTAAGTGTCGGAATGATCACATCCTGCTGCTGAGCTTGATACTGCGCGTGCATATTCACGCCGCAGACAGATCTGTCATAGTGACCTGATGGACAAAGCAGTCTATGTGAACATTCGATCACCGAATTGTCAATGCAAAGCTCCGACGGCTCTATATAATCTTACGGCGCAGCTTCACTCAAGTTAACCGCGTTGCTCGTCCAGTAGGTCGAATACTCGCGCCCCAATCCGCCATCAGCATGAAGCTTACGTCTACGCTCGCTGTGCTTGCCTGTGTCCTCCAGGTCGTCAGCGCCGTTCCTGTCCTTCAGGCCGAGAAGCGGCAGGTTTGGGCTGAGGACGACGGTACGTAGTGCCATCTCCCCGTTTCAGTTCATCGTGGCCCGATGTTAACGTTCTCTTGCTCTCTGCGACTGCTATTGTAGATTCTGCCCTCGACAAGCGGGATACATTCTGCGTCGCATATCGGATCAGCGATGACCTCGACAAGCGCACCGACTTTACTAACCGCAGTCCCAACGAAGGTCAGTTTCCTCAAGCCAATCTCCCAATTGTTACGAACTAATGTCGGGGGACAATGTAGATGCCGTATGTTAATAGGCGGCTTCGTACACCCAGTCAGTGGCAGAACCCGGGTCGAGGGTCCCTTCGCTGCTGCATCCTGTGCCGAAACTACTCATAGCAATGCTCTGATGTCTGCTTGTGAATTCCTACAGCCTGTGGTGTACAACGTGGTTCCCTGTTTGTCATAGTGTTTCTGCGTCATCCTTCAGCCCGTAGGCGAAAGGATATCTTGTTCTGTAACACCTTGCATAGGCTTTGCGAGTTAAGGCCGACCAGCATCGGACCACGCCACAACTCCATAGGCATGCCGAGTCCTATCTATGATCATGGTAATCGGTCTTTGGCATGTGGACTTGCCGTACGGCATTTCCTACTACGTCTATCGTGCTGTGCCACGATGGGAAAATGCTGTCTCGCTCTGCGCTACCACAATAGACACGCTGACACTCAGGCACCGGGGGCAAATCAGATTTTATCGACTCCGAACATGCTGAGAAGAGTGGCGGCGGTGGAGAACCAGTAACGGGCATGTTCGCGCCGCGAAAACCCTCAGTAAATTATTTATTTTCTTTGGGTCTCCGGAGCTTCGGACATGCAAAGACCACACAATGTGTTCCGGCCCGGAACATTTGTCATGTTTTCTTAGCATTTTCAGGAATGGATGCTGGGATGAAAACATAAAATCTTGGGCAGCTCTTTGGCGAGCGACAGTTCCAGATTCAATTTTGCCTTTGTCAATAGCAAAATGGAGACCGAAACTGGAAAGTACATTTTATATTTTCTGTCACATGTTCCCCGTCCGAAAGTGATGCCTGTCCTGCGCCTGAAGACTTTGCACGTGCGGGCCTGGAACATATTATCTACACGGACGCAGAACACGCTAAGTACATGATATATTTTCGCCCCCCGAAGACCCAAAGAAAATAAATAATTTACTGAGGGTTTTCGCGGCGCGAACATGCCCGTTACTGGTTCCCCACCGCCGCCACTCTTCTCAGCATGGTCGGAGTCGATAAAATCTGATTTGCCCCCGGTGAGGATAGGGCTGGATGGCAAGATGACAATTGCTGGCGACAAACGGAGGTATGAAAATTCCAACATCAACATATAAGCGTCTGAATATTGACATTCGAGCGTTGCATTTGACAGAGTACTAGAAAGACAGGCCCGCTTCGCTGTCTTGATCTGTGGTAGAGCAGGCGACCCTTCTGCGCTTGTGCACTCGTGGTTTGTCAGTATGATTGCTACACACGTGGATAACTACAGTTACGTGCGCATCAACCGGCTGTGGGCATGCCTCTCATCCACCAAGCATTCCGGGCTCCCTCTATACGACGCTACCATTGTACCTGTCGTAAGTATGAAAACCCAGTCCGCATTCGCCTGCATTCTTCTCCAAGTCGTCATCGTCATCGCTATGCCAGCTCTTCACCCGCCAAGTGTCTTGTGACTGACAAAGCTGGTGCGCATTACCTCTTTCAGTCTCACAACTGGCAGGTAAAATGACATCTTTTCTGCTATGACACGCATGTAGGGTACGCTGTGCTTCGCCAACAACTTTCATTACCAGCGCACCTATGTGTCTACTGCTTGAGAAAAGGATTGGCCACGAAGCAGTCGGCTATGTGCTGATTTCCACCGAGAATGAGGGGTCATGTCTTGAGAAGAGGATGAGCCACGAGGCAGCCGGCTATGTACCGATATCCGTGAAGGATGAAGAGATTGGCCTCGAGAAACGCTCGGTCCCTGAGTAGAGCGATGCATCACTCTTACGTGGGCAAGTAAGGTATTGCCCTGTCACTAGTGGCTGCTGGAGCTCTCCGCATGCACGGTCGACATGTGTTGAAGAACGAGACTATTGAAGAACCACGCTCGGAGTTGCATTACCTGAGCAAGACCGTTGTCACAAAAGGCGTATAAATTCATATTGTTACATCTTTACAATGTTTTGTACATGACATGTCGACATAACTTCAAAACCACAGTCCGTGCGCTACTTGACTACTGTACTAGTACATCTCGCCACCACAAATATGGCTTTCGACCACGATATCGCGTTTACCAGCGATCGGCCGGAGTGTGGCCGGACTTGCCCGCGAGGATGTCATGGTGGTACGTCACGTCGCCCAGTCTCGGCACCTCGTGCGGCGCGTGCTGGTGAACATGTCGCGAGAACGGAGCCACCTTGAGCGACGGCAGGTCGCGCTCGATGATGGCGGGGGTGCCATCCGGCTGTATCGCATCACCGTCAGCACGAATGAACCGTTTGATAGAGACACCACCTCACCTTCCTGCCCTTCACCTCGATGTGGAGCTGCTCAGACAAGAAGGGGACCACAACGTCCGGCGCGAGCGTGTGCACCTTGGCCCAGATGGCCTCGTTGAGCACGACGAAGCCCTCGAGCTCGACGTTCATGTTGTTCCGGCAGTTCTCGCAGCGCTGCGCGGAGCCACTCGTAAACGCCGACACGGAGCCGACGTACGTCTCGCCCAAGAAGACCTGGATCGAGTAGCTCTTCCCGAGCTCGAACTTCTTGAACCGGATGTGCACCGTCCACTCGTGCGTCGCGCTGTTGAACTGCACGGTCGTGGAGTCCCCCGGGTTGGATTGGGTGGTAGGGGGCTTCTCGGGACCGCCGGGCTGGACGGGGCCGGGGCCACCGCCCAAGGGAATCTTCGGTCCGCCAGGCTGGGTGGAGCCCGAGCCACCAGCAGGTATGATGGGGCCTCCCGGCTGGATAGAGCCTGAGCCGCCAGCAGGGATGATGGGACCACCTGGGTTGAAGGGAAGCGGAGTGGGCCCGTACAGCTTAGCGACGCGCTGGAGGATGGCCTTGCGCATCTCAGGGAGGCTCGCACCCTTCAGGCCATCGAAGTCGGGATAAGAGTAGTTCAGGGAGCCTGCCCAGTCTCGGACTTCGGTGGACTTCCAGTAGGACGATTGGGTGAGCCAGAAGGGAGTGAGGTCTGGAGAGCAAGTATAAGCAAACACACCGAGAGAGCGAGATGACTGCGCGAATTACCTGACTGGACGTTAATGGGACCGTCGTCCTTGATGGTGTATGTCCCTCCAGGCTGGTCTCCCGGGGTGACCCAGACGTCGTAGTTGATCGCCTGCCAGAGCGACAGCAGGCGGTCGACGTTGGCATGGTGCAAGAAGAACGCCGCATCGAAGCCTAGTGTCGCGGTCAGTCAGTGATGCGAAAGTACAGCCCGCCTTGGGTACACACCAGCAACAGGTACATCAGACATGTGCCCCTGGTAGTCGACGCCACCAATCAAGTTATGTACTTGGTCGTGAATGGTTTCCAGACTGTTGGCAATAGGCGGGTTCTGCTTCGTCGTGTGGTTGCTGAAGTAGTCCCAGGTAACCAGCCGCGTCAGCATTTGGTAGGTCCATATGCGGAGCTGGCTGTTGTCCTGGCCGTACGTGCTATATTCGCCGCATCAGTAGGCAAGACAAGGAGCATGCTATATGCGGGCCACACCTGTTGAACAGGTCCATCTGGCTCTTCGCGTCAGGATCGTTGCTCGTGGGGTACCGGAGCGTGGTCTGCCAGCCGTTGTACGGCGCGTCGAACGTCGTGTACGGGAACTGCGAGAGGAAGGTGAATGAGTGGATCGGGTTCTTCACCGCCTTCTCGCCCTGAGGAGTGACGATGGTGATCGTCTCGCTGCGCATCTCCTGAGGGACTGCAGGCTGGCCCTCAGGGATGGGGCGCGCCCAGTCCCAGAAGGGCACGCGGAAGTTCTGCGCGGCCTGGGTCCACCCGGGCTTGTCCGTGGTGTAGTGCTCCGCAACGTTCAGTGCGGCGGCTTGCATGGATTGCTGTCCAGAAACGAGTCATCAATGTCTAGCCTGTGGTGAGCCCGATTGGTTAGGACCCTTACCTCGAAGAGCGAAACGTACGGCCGGTGCCAAGTCGGGAAGAGGACGGAGCCGTGGGTGCAGTAGCCACCGAATGTGTCGCCATCGGGCGAGTTGGCGGGGCCAGAATCACCCCAACGCACATAGGGCATGCCGTGAATACCGCTAATGGCGGGCCACGAGAAGTCATTGTCGAAGGGTTCCTTGAAAATGACGTCTGCAAGGACATCAGTCCTTGATCCAGCGGCCTTGACGAGTAGACGACTCACCAAGGGCTTGGACATAGAGCGCAAGCAGCTTCTTGTCCTTGACGAAGTCGCGGAACTCGAGGCGGTTGGGTGCCAGGGACCCAACGAGGGCCTGGCCACCAGTAGCTCCGGTAATGATGGGGCGGAGGGGTTGTTCGGTCATATTCGTGAAATGAAGTCGCAGAATGCCACGAGAGATGGACGACATGGCCCGCCTTTTATACGAGGCATTTTGGCGGGCTCTCCAGCGCGCCGCCCGCGAAGAGCTAATATGTAATGTGTTCGAGGGCGACGTCAGAAGACTCCAGCTTGGCCAGCTGCTCCAGCCTCTGTCGGATCAAGGATCTCATTCTGGATACTATGCGCAGGCCGCGACAATGTGGGCGCCACTATTGCTGTGTACAGATGTCCACCTGAATAGTCATGTTGTCAGAGCGATATTCACATCCAAGAAACAAACATACCGTCGTTCGATATACAAGAGAGAACATCGTATCGGTCTTGTCACGTATAGGCCCTGCCCGAAGCCGACATGATGGTTCATGGTGATCATCTGGAAGCCTAGAAGATGCGCACAGTACGGGTACTTTGACTCATCGTGGCGGCTGTTTGACAGCACTCTGCTTGACACAGCAGTGTAGTGGGCGGCCAGTGTCAATTCGCTGGGTCACTAGACCGATGTTCGCGCCATCTCGACGGAGCAGTGACACAATAAGCTACGTGTCTAGTTGGCCTCTGCCTCCTGCACGTTGGTCAAGTATTCGGAGCCGGAGCGCATGATAATGTGAGAGAACCCACCTCCAGGATACAAGTCGTCGCCGAAGGCTCGAAGAAACCCTGAGCATGCCCAGTAAGACGGTAACTTTGCGCGTAGCCGAGGTGAAGAATAACGATATGCAAGGCCGATGCTTCCAATTGGAGCCTACACCGACACGGTCGGAGAATGTGGATGCACTATTGACGGGAAGACTTACCGCTTCTCCACCGCCGTATACAACGGTACAAAGAACGTTGACTTCAATGAGCCTTCAACACAGCAGGCGCCGCTTGTGACATGCTGTCCGTCGCGCGCCCAATCGGAGCGCCCGACCTCAAACTCTAATAAAACGGCTAACGAGGCGGCCGACTCGTCGTCGAACCTTGTTCCAGACGAAGCACAAATAATGCGTAGCAATGATTAGCACATGGTTGCGCATGCGAAAGGCCGTCGCTCGTTGCCATAAGCTGCGAATGCTGCTGAACCGTCAACGTTCAACTCAAAGACGATCACGACCCGCACAAGATGCTGCACTGTCTCACCTGTCAATGCGAGACGCTGCCGAGAGAGAGCACCCGTCCACAGCTCGGTCTTGGGACTGCACAGCTGACGCTAAAGCCTGTCCACCATGGCGTATGTTCCTACGCAATATTCGCGCATATAGGCGCACAGCGGCCCTCCTGGGCGAGTCAGCGCAAGGTAAGTAATGTTCGGAGGATTGATCGGAGTGGACATTGCGCTGAAGCTAAGCCCGCGGGCCACGATCTTTACGAGGAGACTCCAATGAACACTCAATTCAAGAGATGAGCGCGATGCCCAGCCAAGGTGCGTAGCATTCTCCAAACCCAGTGCCTCGTGACAGCGGCGGAGGGACTCTATGACCGAGTGAGTTAGCTTAGGGTGCCCGCTACGACGGCGATGTGATCCTCACCAGTCTGTCAAGCCAATGCGGCGGTAGCTCGAATGCTCTCTGCATCCCATCACACCTTGTCGTGAATGCAGGTACCTCCAACTTGCATGCGATCGTCACTGGCCAACGTTTCGCATACTCAGAGCCGGACTGTCGATGGCTTGGTACCCAAACAAACCGTCGAGACTCTCTGACCTGACGTCTGGCTCTCCAGCAATACAGGCGCAGCCCAATGATTCGATGACGGGTTGTTTAACATTGACGATCGTCACAAGTGTCGTCGGACTCTAGGAAGATGCCCTATCAGGCAAACAAGGCAGGTCGCAATTCCTTACGTTTAGAACTCACTGAGAGGCTGAAGATAGCGTCGCGCGGTTGACGCAGCACTTACACCGTGTCGACGGCGATAAGGCCTGCATCACACTAGTTCGCAACCCATCTGATCTGCGAGTGCGCCACCGTGTCAGCGCTCCTCTTCATGACTGGTAAGATGGGCCTGGCTCATACGGGGCCTGAGGTCCTGGGCCTCGGAGCGGCAGAATTTGCATCCAAATAAAGGACGATCGATGACGGTGCGGGGAGAGGAATCTGACTGCAGCACTGACCAGGTACTGACGTCTCTGCGACTGCGTAGCGGTGGCTTCGATTCTCGCCTCAAGAGGCCCGGTGCAAGAAGAACGGGCGGTATGAAGACGGCTCCGTGCCTCGTCTGGCAACAGTCATCCTACTAATAACGTCCTTGTCAGGACAAGGAGCTGCATCTCTAGCAGGACGATAACGGAATCTTACATACCGTGCAGAGGGTTGCGGATCACTTATCGTGAGAAGGAGTACTTAGTGCGTCCTGTACCTGGATCGTGCCACATTCGTCATAGATCGCCAACATGATCCACTCATAATGATGACTTACTTACCGCTCACAACCTTGGAGATGAACGAAAGTAGATCTCGCTGCTGGGGTTGAGCACTTGGACTACAGGCGAATACCCTGTCGCCACAACTCGAGTACGCCGTGCACGAGGAAACGGAATCGCAAAGCTCAGGCTTACGACAGGTTCCCTGCAAGGCACCGAAACGCGCTGCACGCACGAGTTCAGCCCGTTCAGCCTGTTCTGATTGAGGATGGGCGGAAGCACAAGTCTAGACACTTCAATGCATCCGCCCGCTGTGGAGACATGGGCAGACCCAGACTGAGATGACAACAACGGTCATTCCCGCGAAGTAACAGCGACGTCGTGAGAAGTGCGCCCCCAACAGTCCCAGGGCGAGTGCCTCAACCCGTGAAGCTTCTTCGCCAGCCAATGGCAGCCTGAGACCTGCGGGCGTGTCCACGGCCCACCTGCACAGCGGGTTCAAGACGGGGAAGAAGAAGGCCGCGAAATGCTGTCAAGGCACCAGGAAGTCCGCGAGGGAAGTGAAGATAGACTTCGCTCCGCTGATCCATGGGATGTTTCCAGAGGCGGAGGCGCCGTCGTCGGAACGCCGGAGGACCAGTCCCGTCATTGGTCGTGCACACAGTGGAAGTCCGGGGCCCCGCCCAGCGTGCGTAGGTACCGAGCTCCAATTGCGGGGATGATGAGGCAGTCCGAGATCTGGTGTCGTCACAGTCGCGCGTCGACTTCATTGGAGCCTTGCAGTGTTGTCATGTACGTCCAATCGCCCGGGATCTGTTCCTGCAACGACAGGAACAGTGCAACGGCCCTTGCGTCGACGCAGTGTTTACAGGTACCGCAGGCCGATTCTACGCAAGAACGCATTGGAACACATGCGTGAAGAGCGTGGCGCTGGGATACTCGGTAACAGCGCGGACATCGCTAGGCTAGGCACAATCCATAGCACGCAGTGGTCTGCCCACAAGGATAACCTGACGCATCATACATCAGCACTTTGCAGTGCCCGAGAGATCTGTATAACTCACCTTTGCAATACCTGCGACACGTAAAAGGGCGCCACAGTACGAACCGGATAGCCATCTCCGTGATACGCACAGTACGGATAACTAGCAAGTTAGCGGTATAGTACCAAGCAGGCAGCGATAGGTAGGCGATAGGGTGCGCTGAATCACACGCGTATATGAGTTTGTCGGAGACTATGCGAACACGGCGAACGCATCTGTCCAAGTGCGGCGCCGCAATGCCAATGGGCAGTTCCGCTGATCGCGCCCAGTGTATCATCATGCATATCTACAGCCCCCCATAGACCATTCCAGGGCAGAGGTCCGAGGTGTGTTGAGTTATGCTTGGAGAAGATAGGGGATACTTTCCGTTAGGAGGACCAATCGCTCGGACTCGGTGGTGTCTGTTTCATTGCGGTGTGCCCACTGCCCGGATCCCGATGCAATAAGCGCGCAGGGCAGACAATAGACGTAGCCACCGACAAGCCAGAAGACTACGCTGAGCGTACACCTGCTCAGGTCGACAATAGTGGGCAGCAGGTGCCCACGCACTTGATAGCGGCGGGGCGACGGCGAGATGGACGAACAAGACCAGGGACGAGCACGAGTGTGCCCAAAACGGGCAGTAGAGCGGGGATTGCTGACGTAAATTGCTCCCAGGTCGCGCGCATGGGCGCCTACTGAGTCGTCCCACCGGGCAATAAAACCATGCAATTTACCCGGCTCGCGGTCGTCGACGACATCGCCCCCTCCTCCCTCACCACGTCATTCCTTCCTTCATTCTTCGCCCTCCGTCGTCGGTCGCCGCAGTGAGCACGAGTCCAGGCAGTTCCGAGCAGCGACTGGTGAGCAACCTTCCATTCCGGCAGCGCCTCACGCGCGCGTGTCCGTGTCTCGTACGATTGGAGTCGGTCGGCTAATTCGTGGTATGCACGCACCTATTTATCTCCACCTTCCCAGAACCTCGCCGCGCGAGCCCGCATTTAACGTCCTCCTGGCCAAGGACCAGCGTCGCTCAACCGACCCGCCACCATGCGCGCCATCGTCAGGCCCTTTGCGACGCACAACGTCTACTTCCCCATAGAGTCCATCGTCTTCGTCTTCGTCCTTGCCACCCTCGCCTACTTCCACATCCTCTCTGGCATCAAGCACTCGTCCTTCTTCGCACCCACGTACCCCACTAACATCCGGCCGGCTCATGCGCGGCTCCGTGGCGATGAATGGATCGGTGCGACACGGCAGGAATGGAGCGACGTGGTGAAGCATCCCAAGGATGGCTTGAAGGCTCTGGAGCTGCAGCAAATCGTATTCAGGTTGGATGAGAAGGAGAAGACAGTAAGCATTGCGCGTACATACGAGACATCCCGTCTCACCTACATTGCCCAGGCGTTCTCCGCTTCAAACCCGACGGTGCTCTCGGAGATCGTTGAGCACCTCCCCGCCCAGCTCACGGGCCTCAACGGAGACGCGTACTCGTCCGCTTGCTACTACCCTGGCATGAACGTGACGACAGCGCCATGCTTTGTAACTCGATCTTCCGACTCATCGGCTTCGGTGTTGACGCTGTCGTTTGTACCTGGCGCCAGAGAAGATTGGCTTGCATCGCTGCAGCAGGTAAAGTCCGTCACTGTCGACAACGTCGAGTACGACCTCGTCGGTGCCAAGCGCGAAGAGACCATCGGTGAGATGAAGAGCAGCAAATGGGTTGCCTACGCCGTCCACGCTACGATCCTTCGCTTCTGGGAGTTGACCAAGGTGCGGGGTTCGCGTCGTCCTGCCGAGATAATTGTTGACCGGTTGAGCAGAAAGCGGACTCACTCGACATCCTTGTCGTCCTCCTCGGCTATGTCCTCATGCACGCGACGTTCATCCGACTCTGGCTTGCGTCGCGCGCGCTTGGCTCCAACTTCTGGCTGAGCACTGGTATATGGTCATCGAGCCTGATCTCCTTCCTCTTCACGCTCCCGCTCTGCCGCTATCTCAACATTCCTCTCGACCCGATCGCGTTGACGGAGGCGCTGCCTTTCCTTGTATGTACCGTGGGCTTCGAGAAGCCCCTGCGCCTTGCCAAGGTAGTGCTCGCCCACCCGCAAGTCCTGAAACCACAGGAGGACGGCCGGCTGACGCCTGCGGGCGAGGTCGTGCTCGAGGCGCTAGACCGAGTCGGCAATGTCATCCTCCGGGACTACGCGCTCGAGATCGCAGTCCTGCTCGTTGGTGTCAACAGCGGCGTCGGCGGCCTGAAGGAGTTCTGCTCCGTCGCTGCAGTCGCGCTCGGCATGGACTGCTTGATGATCTGTACGTTCTACACGGCGGTGTTGACGGTCATGGTAGAGGTGAGTGTGCTGCTCCCGGCCTTCTGTTCTTCCTTTCTTCTCGTTTGGCGTGCCCGCTGGTCATGCGAGCTGTCACGCCCCTAACTTGTCACGTGTCTGTGACATGCGCCAGCGGCTCACGGTGGCGGATGCGCCTGAGGCCCGTGAAATCGACTAGGGCTGCAATCGTCTGGCTGTGTCAGGGTCGCCTCACAGGACATGGCTGACTCGCTGCGCTTGCATTTAGGTCCGCCGCGTGAAGCAGATCCGCCAGATGAATCGCTCTCGCTCAAACTCCGTCGTACAGAATGGCAGTGGCATCCGCCCTGCCCTCTCGAAGCGACCCACCGCGAACGCACCTACCCCGAAGACGACCAGTGAGAGGTTGTCGGCTGCTGTCCTTGGAGTGAAGGGCTCTCTGCTTCCGGAGACCCATGGCAACAAGGCGCACCCCGCGGATGAGAACCCGATGTACAGGCTCAAGCTGCTGTTGGTGCGTGACCAGTCCCAATTGTTCATGCTCCGGGATTCCTGACTATCGTCCAGATCGCTTCGTTCTTGACGCTGCACATTCTCAACTTTATCACCCCCCTGACTGCTGGGAGCACGAGCACCCGCCACCAGAAGCACTCCGTCCGTGGCGGGGTGGACGCCCTCCCTCTTGCCCCCCTCGTCGACATCACTAGTCCTGCCATCTCGAGCATCCTCGCCAGCCTTGCCGCTGCCGAGAAAGCGGGCGTGGAGTTGAGCGAGTCTGACGCTGAGACTGAGCTTGTCGTCAAGGTCGCCGCCCCCGTCTACCTCCGCGTTGTACCCACCACCAAGCGTTCTGGCACCAAGGCGGAGGCCCTCGAGAACTTCATGTCGAGCTGGTCAGCCCTCGTCGGTGACCCTGTTCTCTCCAAGTCGATCGTCGTTCTGCTCGCTCTCAGCGTCGCCCTGAATGGTTACCTTCTCCGTGGTATCGCCGCCGGATCCGGGTTGGCCGCGATGAAGGCAGTGCGCGACAAGGGTGTCCGCTTCCGTTCCCGTGTGCGCTCGAGGGTACGGGCGGAGAAGGAAGAGGAGCCCGATGCGACCGTCACTATTGCTGAGCCTCCCGTTTCTCATGTACCTGTTCTACCTGTGATGGCCGCCACCGTCCCGCCCCCGCATGTCGAGCGGCCGAAGCACATGGCTCCTGTCGCGAATCCTCCGCTGAACCTCGACCGCATCGATATGAAGCTCCGCGAGGCGGCGATCCGTGCGCCTCTCACTCCGGCGGAGACCTCCTCACCAGGGAGTGACCGCGAGGGCTCGCCGTTCCAGAAGGAATCTAACCGTGTGGCCATGCGTTCCCTCGAGGAGTGCATCGAGATCTTTGAGAATGGCCCGAAGCCGGTGTCCGTGGCTCTGTCGCTGCTGAACGATGAAGAGGTTGTCCTCCTCGCACAGAACGGCAAGATCGCACCGTATGCGCTGGAAAAGGTGCTGGGTGATCTGCAACGAGCTGTCCAGGTTCGCCGTGCTCTGATCTGTAAGTTCATTCTTTCTACGCCATTTGGTCGGAGACTTAACTCTCCACTTGTAGCGCGCGCCTCTAAGACTAAGACCCTCGAGTACTCTGATGTCCCCATGACCAACTACGACTACTCCCGTGTTATAGGTGCATGCTGCGAGAACGTCATTGGATACATACCCATCCCGCTCGGTATCGCCGGTCCCCTCAAGGTCGATGGCGAGCTTTTCCCCATCCCCATGGCCACCGCTGAGGGTACTCTCGTCGCGTCGACCTCGCGCGGCTGCAAGGCCCTCAATGCCGGTGGAGGTGTCACCACGGTTCTCACGCACGATGCCATGACCCGCGGCCCGGCCATCGACTTCCCGTCAGTCACCAGGGCGGGTCAGGCGCGGGCATGGATCGAGTCGGAGGAGGGCTACGCGCTCGTCAAGGAGGCGTTCGAATCCACATCGCGCTTCGCGAAGCTGCAGAACATCAAGTGCGCGATGGCCGGGCGGACACTCTTCGTCCGGTTCGCGACGCGCACGGGCGACGCGATGGGCATGAACATGATCTCGAAGGCGACCGAGAAGGCGCTCGACACTATGACAAAGGAGTTCCCCGAAATGGTCGTGCTCGCGCTCTCGGGCAACTACTGCACGGACAAGAAGGCGGCAGCGATCAACTGGATCGAGGGCCGCGGCAAGAGCATCGTCGCGGAAGCCGTCATCCCGGGCAAGATCGTGAAGTCCGTCTTGAAGACCACGGTCGACGCGCTGTGCAACCTCAACACCAAGAAGAACCTGGTCGGCAGTGCGATGGCTGGTTCAATTGGTGGATTCAACGCGCACGCGGCGAACATCCTTACCGCGATCTTCTTGGCGACTGGTCAGGACCCGGCGCAGAATGTTGAGAGTTCGCAGTGCATGACGCTTATGGAGCCGTGAGTGCTGTCTTGGCCGCACTTTGACATTTCACTGATGTTTTCGTCTACAGGACAAATGGTGGCGAGGATTTGCTCATGACCGTGACGATGCCTTGCATCGAGGTCGGTACCGTCGGCGGCGGCACTGTCCTCGCGCCGCAACAGGCCGTCCTCGAAATGCTCGGCGTCAAGGGCGCACACCCCACAAACCCTGGCCAGAACGCCCAACAACTTGCCCGCATCATTGCATCTGCAGTCATGGCCGGCGAGCTGTCCCTCATCAGCGCGCTCGCCGCGGGCCACCTCGTCCGCGCGCACATGGCGCACAACCGCTCCCAGGTGAACACCCAGGCGAACACGCCTGCGATATCGCGGCCGGAGACACCCGCCATCCTCACCCCCAACACCTCCAAGTTCTGGAACGACGTCTCGAAGGGCGTCATGACCCCGCTCACACCGGGCGCACACACACCGGCGGTGCAGGCGAGCGGGTACAGCATCGACGCGAAGACAGACACATGATCCCAGCCTCGTCACTTGCCGTCGCATGTCTTCGTTCTTGAGTTACTGTTATAGCCTTATCAATCTAACCTGTCCCTAGTACATTCGCGGCCGATGATGGCCCCCGTTCACCTGTACTTACTTACCCATGCTTCTGACGACATAGACGGACGATCGGCTGCGGAGTTGTATAGTAACTTATCATGATTTGTGCAATGCATCAATACGTAGACCAGCATATACACATACCGGCAGCATGGAGGCTGTCGATGGGCGAGTGACTCGTGTGGGTTAGATATGGTTCAATCCATCAGTGTACCGCCGTTCACCAGGATCGTCTGGCCTGAGGTGGAGGCTTGAACAATAGGGTCACATGTAGCTGTCAATTGCCTGACGGACCTGTCATGAAGTGCGATTCCGGGCTCGCGAGGTAGGACACCATACTCGCCACCGTCTCCGGCCCGGCTTCAGGTGAATCTAAAGGCAACCCGAAGAGCTAAAATATGCAGCATGAACAATACACTACTGGGGTACGACAATTCTATCCGTACCTTCTTGATCGTGGATCCAGGCTTGCCTCCATTCTTACTGTCATCGGGGTGGTAGGCTGGTTATGGATGAGAAGGCGGCTCGAGTAAAGATGGCGGAACGTTGTACCCAAGTCGGTCATGATGAACCCTGGTGCGTAAGCGTTCACTGTGATCTTGTGAGGGGCGAGCTCGAGAGCTGCGCGGGGCAACAGTTTAGGATGAGGGAAATGGGGATACTCCACCTCGATCGTGCTCACCGACTGTCTGTGTCAAACCGCGAACCGCGAACTTCGTCGCACTGTATGCGGACAGATTGGTCGTGCCTACACAATGAGAATGATGGGATGTTCAGAAGTATAATATACAATCAAGGGTCCTCGTCTCACCTATTCTCCCAGCTTGAGAACTCGCGCCTATGCAACGGTGTGTTCAGCCACACAAGCGCAGTAGCATATGCGCGACGGCGACGCCTCTGACCGATGATCCTGCCCCCACGTCCCTGCTTGACCATCTCTACGGCAGCGTACCGGTAGCATAACATGACGCCCCGCAGGTTGATCGATACGATGCGCTCCCACTCTTCAGTTGTCGCTATATGCATGGAGATCAGTAAACGTATTCGGGCGAGATTGGTAAGCATCTAACTCTCGATAAACGGCTTACGCAGGGCGATCCCTGCGTTAGCAATCATCTACACAAGAAAGAGTCGATACGGCGCTCTTCGACTGCGGTCATGTATTGGGTCGGTGGCACATACCACATCGATGCTGCCGAGCTCTTCGACTACTTTGGCAATCATCGCCTTGACGTCATCCTCGTTCGACACGTCGCCTGTTACTGCGAGAGAGCGCCTCCCCTTCGCTCGGATCTGCGAAGCGACCTCTTCTACCTTGCTTGCCTTAGGCACGATGTCGTTCACGGCAACGGCGAGTCCATCGTCTGCTAGCCTGAGCGCGATGCTCAACCCGATCCCTTGCGCTGCTCCTGTAACAATCGCAACGCGAGTCGGGGGTGAGACCATGTTTCTGTATGCGCGAGTTTGCAGATAGAGATTGACCAAGTCACAGATGGGAGTGAATGCACCAGTAGCCCCTGATGTCAGACTAGAGATTCCCAGGACGATTAACGCATCAGGCAGATGACCAAGTCTAAGCCTGCTATGGGTGCATCTGAGAACTACACTCCCAAAGTAGTATCTCGGCCAATTGATAGCGTCTGAGAATCACCACACGCAAGCAGCAGTCATTGAACCGCCGAGCTCCCGGTGAATGATGCTGGCCATAGAAACACACAACTCTCCAGCCGTAAAGTCATCTGTGTTTGGCACGATAGGCATGGTTATCAGACGTCAAAGAATCGACACAGGGGATACATGTCGTAAGCGACTGGGATGGCGCAGAGTGAAAACTGCAATTGTAAACGCACGGATATGTTTAGGGAGCGACCGCTCTTCCTCTGCGGGGCATCGATTTCAATCAGGAAGCACCGTGACTTCGACAGGACCCTTGGTGAACTTGCGAGTAGTCTGACCGCATACGCTCGAGGTTCTCATCAACGGTCCTTAACAGAATCAGTAAAATACGAGCAGCGGGTGGACAGGTTAGAATACCTGACTGCCTGTGTGAGCGACTCCATTAACAGAGGTGATATGTAGACAGAATTGCTCACCGCACCCTGGCTCCGAGCCCGCGCATATTTTCTTCGAGCGTTGTTCGACTCAGAATAAAAACGATGTTTCGCCGTACAGCATAGAATTGTGATATATCTGCGTCATAAATATCGAGCAGAAAGCGCAGCGCAGCTAAGTAGTTGTGAAGAGTCACGGACACGCCTCGTCACACGCGATTGGCGCCGGCGAGGGCGCCGGTTGTGGACCTTGCGACTGCGACCAAGTTAGCGGTTGGCGAGGGTGTGCAGTGTGCAATACAGTATTCTCTGTTCGTGGGTGCAATGGGGACATTTGATAGAAAACTTCCCCTTTAGTCCTAATATTGTGCTACTAGCACCCATAGTATTTGAATCAACAGATTTGTACTACAACATGAGGCTCAGAGACGTGCTCGCATTGGGGTTCGCGACGCTTGCGGACCCCTCCAGATTACCACTAATGGCGATATTATTGGCTGTGAGCACGCATACAACTTACCATGAGTGGGTGCAAGATTGGCTTGAAGCTCTCTTAGTGGAGGCACCTGAGAGCGTTACTATGACAGAACAAGGCATCGAAGAGACACTCGAGCGGATGCTGGAACGGTCCAGTGCATGCGGCGCCATATCTAGTAAAAGTGTAAATATTGCAAAACAAGTTGCAATTTCGCACGGTACGTTTAACGACCTGGCAGAAACCTTGCAGTCGCAAGGTAATTCTCCCAGTTGACACGTGCTCGTGTTATTGTGGCTCGTTACGCTTCGGACTGGGGCCGCCTTGAGCTCAACTTGAACAAAGCGCGACCGTGGTCCTAGAAGCATGGTACATCTTGACAGGAATCCGCACGGCCTGCTTGCGGTATGCGCTCGTTGTTTATCCTCGCGTCCGTTAGCGCTCGTAGCTTATCGACATCCCTGTTAACCTTGGTCTCGTCCCCATCCGTGAGGAGAGTCGCACCCCACCACCGCACTCACCTCTACGTCTGGGACATTTTGATAGGGGAACCCCCCACTGCTCTCATCAGTGCTTATCGGCTGATATCAGCCCCAAATCAGGTGATGTAAGGGTCACACCTCGGTGACGGCCTCGAATCAATTTGTAATTGTAGATTACCTAGTGAGATCTGTACCCATTTATGGAAGGCCACGCCTTTGGCTGCCGTCAACTCATCTCCCTCAGAGCTAGTGCATTTGACCTCATACTTGTGTAAA